>CM062805.1:1259165368-1259587748 GCA_031772625.1 Pinus tabuliformis
GGGGTCTACCTTCAATCTTTATTAAATTGATATTTCTAAAAGAAAATATAGCAAGTGCCTTGAAAATCACCCCAGGTCTGTCCTCAACAGTGAATACAATACGTGTCTTGAAAGGTCTTTTAGTTCATGGAATTATTGGATCCCTGGTTAACATCAAGAAGCGAGTAATATTGTAAAAATCATCATGGTCTCACTTAAAATAATATCAAGGCCATAAATCTCTGCAGCTTGAGCACTTGCAACAACTATTGTATCTTTGTAATTATGGGAGGCTATAAACTTAGTAACACTTGTTGTTTCATCCACATTTTCCAGTGCAACACCCAACTCGGTTAAAGCCTTCTTGCATTTAGCAAGAGCCTAGGGATGACGCACAACAAGAGAGTAATGGAGTTTCTCAGGAAATTGGTGACAAGATGCATGTTTTCTATAACAAACAAAATGAAGATGGTAAGGAGAATATTGTACAGACTCTTCACAACTTGACTGAAGAGGAAGCTCTCAAATTCAATGAAACTTGGGAAACACATGCAGCAAGTTCTCTCCTTGGATCAAGAAGTAGATCAAGGATTCTTGAAGGCAACGGTAGTGGATCATCTAGCAGACCTAAACTTTGCTTTCCCTCTACTGAAGGTCATTCATATGCATGGCCTGGAGTTAGGTGATATTAAGATCTTTTGTTGTTTAAGAGGTTACATGAATGTGTCTATCAGGTCCTTTAGAGAATGGACACTAAGTTGGTGATGAGATAGAGCAACCAAAGAAACACCTAAGAAGAATATGATATTTTTCTTGTTCGTGTTCATGGTGCTGCTCTAGAAGATGATTATGATAAATGGTTTCTGTATTAAATGCTATGTTCGTTTAGGTTACTAGATATGAATGATATCCCTTTTCTAATACCCTGGGGTTGCCCCTAGTGCTTGAGAAAGCAAATCACGTCATTGTCGCTTGGAAGGTATGGTGGACTTCACTACGATTAGATTTAATTTAGGTCTTGTCAAATTTTCCATTTCTGTTGTCAATTGTTTCATGCTTTTAGGGTTGATTTTCAAGTTTTTGGGGCTGGTTTCGGTGCTGTGGTTGTGGAGAAGAAACTTCTTCTATGGAAAGTTGTGTTTTTCTATAAAATAAAGTTTGCAACTCGCTAAATTTACTCATAGCCCAAAATAATTGAAGCTTCTTGTTTGACCGATATCTTGGAAAGAAAAATCTTAAGTGTTATTGATTTGCTTGCAGACATCTCTTTGAATAACTAGAAATTACCTTAAATGCTACTATATATAAACCCTGTGACCTTGTTTTGCTCGCACATGCTTAAGATATAGACCCCCAAAATTTATTTTCTATGCTTTTATGGGTCATACCTTATTTTTTGTATGCATTTTGAAAATTTGTTTACACAATTTGAATTTTTGTTGCCCCCAAATACTACCTAAACTGGCTTTTTCTATTCAAAAATCCTTTTTGTGATTAGGAATAATTGGAAATATCATTCTTTTCCCTCAATCATTTATATAGATTTGTGGAATTGAGAATTATAGTTGAACATGTATTGTCATTGATGTCATTGAAAGATCAATATCGTGAAGGTTGTAGCTTGAAGCTGTCACCATTTGATTTTATCAAATAGAATATGAGAAGCTGAGATCGTAATTGTCTAGGAATCACTTATATCGACCTGTTGTACACCTCCCTCAATAAAGTGGCAACAAGTTTGGAGAGCCCTTGATTCAGGGGTATACATGAAATATTTGGGATGAGGTTACCAAATGGTGAGTGATGCAGTTTGTAGCTGTCTTTTCTCCCTTTTCTTATTATCTATCGAATTCAAAGTAGGTGTTGTTGAGTCGATCTCTATATCTCTAGCTTTGCATTATTTTTTTAGTACAAAATCATAGTCAATTTCTAAACATTCCTACGATAGATACAATAACATCTTCAGTGTAAAATTCTTTACCCTATGTCATACATTCAAAAAATTACAACATATGAAACAATCAAAATACATATTTCAATGCTCCTCAAAATATTAGGCATGCATGGAAACTTTGACATTTTCAGAGAAACTCCCAAACAACAACTTCATGGGAAAACCTTGCAACCCTGAATTTGACATATTTTCCTACATCCCCCAAATAGCAGTTTGATGGTGAAATCTTACAACCCCAAACAGATCTACCTTTCTTCATGTCTCCTTCAAACAGAAGACCTTAATCCACTTTTTGCAATGTTCATCAATATTTGATATTTCATCTATAGCTTTGGCTCCAACATTCCCTCAATCAATCTTATCATAATTTGTTGAGGTAGCTCTAGTGGTTGCAACCATTGTAACATATTTACCATACTTGCAAGTTCCATTTTTCATATAGAATGGGCATGTAGCCTGACCCTCTCGTCCTAGGAATCCTACAAGATTCAACTTCATAAGTTTTTGAGCACAACCTTTGTCAAGTTCTCCTAGGGGAGGATGGTCAAATTATAGTTTACACCATATTTGCAAATCTACAATTTGATTTCTTCCAGCCATGTCCATCCTCAATGAGCATTTCCTGCCTTACTGCCTAACTTCGTACACCTACCTAGTCCTCCTAGGCATTCACATATTGAACTTGAATAAACTCAATCATCAGGTTTAGCCTGACTCGGTTTGGGATATGTGTAGTGACCGATTCTATCCGACCTCGATTTTCATAGACATTTCCCTTTTTTTTCTCATAATCCATTTCTAATTATTGGATTTTTGGATGATAAAGAATCGGGTCGGGTGGAACATGTTCCCATATCCAAACCATCACAAAATCTCCCCCACCTCAAGTTGGTGGTGTAGGAAGTGCACATGCCTTTACCATTGATACATTAACATTAACATTAACACTATACAAACTAAAACCTGAGGTTAGTCTGAATAGAAATTAGTTGCTTTCATTCCATTTTGGTGTATATACATGTTTCTTTGTAAGTAAGTAAGTACAGTGGGGTTATCCCGCATACCAAGGGGGGAGAAATGGAGGTACGAAACTCCTAGGGGAGGAACTATTTAGGGGCCCAACCTCAAAGAGGCAACAACATTAACTAAGAAGGTAAGAAAGAAGAATATTAGATCTCACTCAAAATTCAACAAACTTAACAGTTTTCAGGATTTAAGAATTTTAAAGGAGGGCTTGGTTGGTTTGCTTTGTTTGAATCTCCCAACCTTGATTTTAAACTTCACATGTTTTTTTAGGGTGGTTTTGGATTTTTGTTTTCTATTTTGATCACGATTTCATTCCTTTTATTTTAAATTATTTGTGGTAATTGAAGGAGGTTCGGATTTCTATTTTTTCCAATATCAGAGAGTAGAGATAAAAGTTCTATAAAAGAGAGATATAATGACACAAATAGAAGTCCAACTCCAAAAATATGTTGTTTCACAGTAGTAATAGGCTGATGGGAATGAAAACGATGAATTGCCTAATCAATTCCTATCAACATTTCTCTATGTGGCGAATCTAGGCCTCAGCATTACGGATGGCCAGATTTATGGGCTCTTCCAGTAGATTGGTCTCGTTCTCTCTATTCACATCTACAGAGATATCATCACCAATATTTTTCTTGGATACGCCAGTATCAATTATGGCATTGCTGAAAATTCAAGCAAGGCTTGAGATTTGCTGAATTCTATGCCTCTTAATGTAAAGCCCATTCAGATAATGTATTCACATCGTGATCCCAACATCTGCAAGAGTGGATCAATGAACATGTTTATTAAGAATCTTCACAAAGTAATAGACATTAAAGTTCTCTATGATACTTTCTCTGTGTTTGGGTCTATTCTCTCTTGTAAGATTGCAACAGATGTATTAGGACAATCTAAAGGATATGGATTTGTGCAATTTTCCTACTAAAATGTCAATGAGTAATTTGGAGCCCCATTCAATGTCTAGTGAATATATTTTATTAATGATGCAAAGTTGGATCCTTTTTGTTGAAGCTCCATCCTTTTTACATATATATGTTTATGCCACAATGTCCCTGGTAGTATGTCCTTTCAGGGATAGTAGTAAATCTTATTTGATGTAATGCTTACTATATACTTTTGGAGAGATGGAAATTGGATCACATCCACCTTAGTTGCACTGAGAAAGAGCTGAGGTCCATGCTAATAGCCTGGACATGGGCGGGCATTATAGTGTTTGTATGTCGATGTGATGGTACATTAAATATAAACAATGCATTGACTACATGAATATGATGTTCGCACACACCCTTCTATATTCATGTTTGATATTGACCTGGGGGTTCCTAAGCTTGAGGATCTATCAAATGCACACAAATCACTTAGTTCTAAAATATATAAATAGGAGATATGCAACTTCAATATTCACAAACTGGGAAGTGCATCTCAGACTCGGGTCTATATAGATTTGTGCTTTATGTAGGGGTAGTAGAGCATGACACACATCCAAATTATTGACCCATTTATGGGAGTTGTTGGGTTTATTAATCACGAGGAGCTAGGAATTGATTTTGGAACCAAATGGCAAGAAGAGAAACTACAACAAGACCATGAAGCAAGATTCCTCTGCATTTTTTAGTGGGTCTCTAACACCCAAAAAATGTATCAGTGTTGTTGTTTGGGTCTTTAGATGTATTTATTTCTAGAAATTTAGGATATAATGATTGTAATCTCTGTGTACAAGGGAACAAGCCTACCTCTATGTAACAAAGATAGAGATAATGTGCTTAGAGGAGCCTTAGTTTCTGATGAGCCTCATAAATGGGTAATTATATGGGCTCATTTTACCACCTAACCTAGTCAAATCAACCATTCTCTTAGCTTATTGTAAGATTTTCTGATTATATATATGCTTATGGAGTGAATTGAGTTAGTTATGATGCCATGTGGTCTAACATGTGTTTAATGCAGATTATTAATGAATTTCGAGGTCAAAGTCAAGGATCCAGTGGAAAAATGGCATAAATAACTCTAAGTGGAAAAAGGAGAGAAGTTATAGGAGGGAATCCCCCTCATTTATTACTCCTCACTTCGAATTCCCCTTCATTCAGCTCGGAGTACAAGCAACCGAATCATGCACTAGAAGGCAACCGAGCAAGTGGAGGATGACTAATGATTATCTCGAGTTTTGGGAGCCAAGCCTCCATGATTTTAAGGAAGTTTTTGGTAGTTTCATTTGTATAAGTAGAGAGGCCTAGGGCCTCACTAGGGTCAAATTTTTGTTGGATTTTTGCTTATGTAAACTCTGCTCCAACTTCGAGCTTATTATTTTGTGACAGTTTCATGTAATCTTGCTATTGTTTTGATAATAAAAATGGAATCCTTTTTGAGCTAGCACTGAGTTACCTCAGAGGGCTGAAGCTCTTGGGTTAGGGCCCAATCCAAGCAACGAAGCTCCTGTTACTTGTATTTGTATGTTTTATTTTAGTTTGTAGATTCGGTTGCTGTTAGATGTATTTCTTTTATGGTTAAGAATAGGTTGCTTTTGATTATTCAATAGTTTGCTTCCATTTTTGCTTTCTATAGCAGGTTAAGCAATGATAAAGAGAAGATTCAAAAGGCTAGCAATAGTGCCTTGACCTCTCTTCCTCCCTTTGGGACCATGATTTGAGGCAAAGACCCTCTTGCTGCCCCAAAAACATTGATGTTCCTCCTTCATAGGAGTTCTAGTGTTTGCAGCTTTTTAGCAGGTTAATAGTCTAGTTTTGCTTTGCTTCAGATCTTCTTCATCATGCTCACTTCTTTATTTGCAATATTATTCTTTCATTCTTTCCTTTTTTGCAACATTTCTCAACATTTCCTTCATAGATCATAGTTTAGACTATTTTGATCCAAAACTCTATTTTTCTAGATGCACGCATTTCATTGCTTGCTTGATCTTATTGGTTGAATGTCAGTTCTCTTGCAGAAGATATATTCTTGCAGTAGACCAGCTTATCAGCCATCACATCCTCCATCTGATCCATGCCCTATAGGTCGCCCAAACCTCACCTCAATTTTGCCTTAGTTTCCTGCATTTTCCATAGAACTTCTTCCTCTCTCCTTGAGCAAACCCAATCATCTTCCTCTCTCTCGGCGATTCATGGTATATATTACGTGCCCTAACATCTCATTCCAACCTTGATCCACCTTTTCCACCCACTCTCACACCCTCAAAATAGTGAAAAATTCTCTTGGCCTCCTCCTGTAGGCCTCCTGTAGTTGCCCTGTTTTCCTCCTGTAGATTTCCTGTGTCCTCCTGTAGATTTTCCTGTAGGCTTTCTTTTGAAGGCCGAGTGTGGGAAAATCCTCCAGAAGGCCACCTGAGACCTCCTAGGACCCATCCACACCATCCTACATCCTCTCAAGTCCCAAATCCACCCTCCAACGCCACCTATTCGCTGCCACATTCACACACAATAAATTACATGCATGTCAAATTCACATAAAAATACATAAAAATCCAAAAAGATGTTTTTTGCTTATTTACTTCCAGAAATAGCTTAGTTAGATGTTGTTTACTTCCTTGAGTAGGTAATGGCATTAATTTCATGGTTTTCATAGTGCTTTCTACAAAAGTAGGATTAGTTGGTTAATTAGGGTTTACTAGGTTTGCTTTACATTTCAGTCTTTCTCCTTTCTGCAGTTAGAGTAGCATATGTAGAGTAATCTTTCTTTCCTTTCATCACATATAGAGCTTCTTCTGAATCCATAGAAGTTGGCTTGAGCTCCTAGTGATCTTGCACCGACTGACCAAGTGACAACATGTAGTGAGAACTAGTACTTGTGTATACAGGACTGACGCTTTCAAGTTTGTTACAAACTACCGGGTTGATAAGAGTAAAGTAGGCAGCCCGGGAGTTGCAACATTATTGCTGCAATACTGGTGCTCACCACTTTTTGGTGCCGTTGCTAGGGAAGCGTCAAAGTATTTTGTGATTACTGCTTTCTTCTATTTTCTATTCCAACATTCTGCTAATAGTTTATTTAAGCAAAAGTAGACTAGTCATTTCTCTTCTTTCAAGTTCTGCATTTCCTTGCTTTCCTCTTCAATTCTGCAAATTTCATTTTAGCAAAATTATACTAGTTATTTCTCTTCTTTGAAGTTCTGGATTTCCTTGCTTTGCTCTTCAATTCTGCAAATTTCATTTCAGCAAGTTCATTTCAGCTAGTTGCAATTTGTTTTGTTCAATCAATTTCAGTTTCTGCAGGTACTATCACTGTGGGGAAAAAGAAACAAAAACCAACCAAAATTTTTTTCCTTTCATACCTTGTAGGAATAGATATATCTCAGGAAAAGTTTTTCCCACCACCCCCACTACTTCACACAGCCTGCCTTCTCTCTTCTTCGGCGGCTGCGATCAAGAAGAACCCTTAGGTGAACAACAAGACATATTTGAAGAACCTATAGGGGAAGAATAAGAAGAAAACAATCCTTTGGAGCCAATGGCTGAAAACATAAATGCTAGGGGGGATGGAGAGAGAATAGAGGGTACCTTTCCCATTCAGGAGAACGATGGGGAAATCAAAATGAAGAATATAAGCCCTTCCGCCCTACCTCATTTCCATGGTCTAACTATAGAAGATCCTGACTCCTTTTTGTTCAAGTTTGTTGTTATATGTCAAACCTATGACTATGCAAAAGATAAGAAAAAGTTGAAACTGTTCCCTTGTACTCTCAAGGATGTAGCACTGCGTTGGTTCATGGGATTACCTGGCAATAACATCACAACTTGGGCTTAGATGCAGCAAGCCTTTAACGACAAGTATTGAGACTATTGTAGGTCAAAAGATACTAAAGAAGAAATTTTTGAAATGACCATAGGAAGTGATGAGTCCCTGGAAGACTATGAAGAGAGGTTCCAGCTCAGTTACAAAAGGGTTGGGTGTACACTTGACCCTGAGTCTCTGAAGCTGGTCCTGCTCAGGGGAATTTGGGAAGATCTTTTAGACTCCCTCCATCTACTAGTCGGGGGAGACATCTACCAACTATCCTGTGAGGGCATCAAGAATATTTTTAGAAACCATTCTAGAGCAGCCAGAAAGAAAGGTAGGGGGAGTCAACCCATAGCTAATACCTCTTCATCTAACTCATACATTAAAGGAGAAATTGGAAACATGTTGGAATACTTCAAGAGTGAGATGTTGTAGACTCTTGCCATGTAAATGGATACCTTACATATCGAAATGAAACAAGAGGAAGCAGAGAGGGCTTTGGCCATTTTTTTCCCTAGATGCACCAGGAGGCATCCTAGGAATGAATGCCCATTGAACTCTATAGAGGTTTGTTCAGTCTGTGAAGAAAATCATTCTACAGATAAGTGCCCTTCCTTACCCAGACTTAAAGTTGTATATCAAGGGGCTGAGGGAGTCACTGAACAACTCTATTACATAAACCAAAGAAGGCCACATGGACCTAGACCATACTAGCAGGGGATGCAAGGGACATCTCAAGCATACTACAACCCCAACCAAGTCACTTCCATACCTTCTTGGGGCCCTCCTGCTCATCCTTCCTAGTCCACGCCTCCTCCTTGGTCCTTCACATCTCAATATCATGCCCAACTAGCCACCCATTCATTTCAATCCTATGCTCAGCCACAACCTCAGTGGAATGCACCTCATCAGGGGTGGAGGCCCCAATACAACTCTCTTCCCACTCTTTTGCCTCCACCACTGCCCAACCACAACCATTACCTCTTGCTCCACCAAAGCAACCCCAAATTCCTGACCAACCAAATCTAAACCCGAACAAAAGACAGGCTGAGCAAGTGTATAGTGGGGAACCATCATGCCCCACTTATGCTGTGGAGATTTAGGAAATTAACTTTCGATCTAGCAAAGTTCTCCCAGACAGCTAGCCTCCAACTAGGGAGGTTGAGGAAGATAAAGAGGAAAGTGAAACTAAAGAAATTCCACCCTTTCCAGAGAGACTATCTGTGATAATCCAACCTACCCCAAAAGAAAATGAACTCTTGGGAGCATTGAAACATTTGTGTGAAGATACCACTTCTCCAAGCCATAAAATATGTGCCTATCTACAATAGGTTGATGACAGAGAAGTGCTTTAGGCATCCAAGAAGGCGCAAAAGAGATGCCCCAACGATCAATGTCATAGGACAATTGTCCGACCTGATGTTAGGGCAGGTGATCTGTCCAAAATCTTTGGACCCTGGAAGCCCAGTAGTTGATGTCCACATCAATGGCACCATGATCCCACATACCTTGATTGACCTGGGAGCTACCATTAATGTGATGACAAAGGACACAATGCTCAAACTTAACCTCCAGGGCTCCGTGAGGAAGACCACGACCGTGCTACAACTAACAGACTGCTCCACCGTGACCCCTGAGTGGATTGTGGAAGATGTGATGGTCTCCATTGATTCTTAGGAGTACCCTGCTAATTTCTTAGTTCTCCAGCCAAAGGAAAAACTCACTAGGTATCCTCTCATTCTGGGAAGACCCTGGTTGGCTACCACTGATGCCTACATCAGTTGTCGAGCTGGGAGAATGACCATAAAGAATAGGCACATGTCCAAGCAGTTAATCCTATATCCTCCTGCCCAACCCTTGATAGAACATTATCTACCTCTCTGGTTGGAGGAGGAAGATGAGGATGAAGTCTATTCTGCACCGCTTTGTGCATTAGAAATCGCCATGGGGGGAAAACAGCAAGATGAGGACAATATGATTGAAAATCTGATTCAAAATCCACCTCCCAGTGTATCACCATTAGAGGACATAGTAAGAGAAACCCAAAACAACCCCTCACTGATATTTGTGCGGCCGACTCCACTTCTCTCCATGTTAATAGTATAGAGTTCAGCCCAAAAAGAACCTTGAAAATCAATGCATCCCTATCCATTTTCCAGGAAAAGGAACTATGTAGCCTACTGAGAAAACACCTAGATGCCTTCGCCTAGAGTTATAAGGAGATGAAGGGAGTGCACCCTTCAGTATGTACTCATCATATATACATCAAGGAGGATTGCAAGCCAGTCAGACAACCTCAAAGGAGGATGAATCCAACACTTAAATATATTGTTAAGGAAGAACTACAGAAATTGCTTGATGCAGGATTCATCTATCCCATCTCTGACAGTGAATGGGTCTCTCCTTTGGTGCTAGTGCCAAAGAAAAATGGTAAGTGGAGAATCTGTGTTGACTATTGGGAATTGAACAAAGCCACTAAAAAGGACCATTTTCCTTTACCTTTCATAGATCAAGTGTTAGACGGTCTGGCAGGGAAATTTTTTTTCTCTTTCCTAGATGGGTTTAGCGGGTACAATCAGATTCAAATCAGCCCGGAAGACCAAGATAAGACCACTTTCACTTGTCCTTGGGGTACCTTTGCATACGGGTCCTTCCTTTTGGTTTGTGTAATGCTCCAGCCACTTTCCAAAGAGCAGTATTGAGTATATTTTCTGAATTAGTTCATGATGCAGTAGAGATATACATGGATGACTTTACTCCTTATGGTTCTGACTTTCAGGAAGCTTTATCTAACCTAGGAAAAGTTCTAGACAAGTGTATTGAGATGAACCTATCCCTCAGTCCAGAAAAATGTGAATTTTTGATGACTGAAGGGACAGTGTTAGGTCATGCAATATCTCAACAGGTACTGTAGGTGGACCCCAACAAAATTTCCTTCATCCAAAGGGTCCCACCTCCTCAAAAGGTGAGAGATGTCAGAAGTTTCCTAGGCTTAGTTGGGTATTACAGGAGATTCATTAAAGATTTCAGCAAGCTAGCCTCTCCTTTGTTTGGCCTCTTAGGCAAAGATGTCGAGTTCATATGGTTGGAAAACTGTCAAGAAGCCCTAGATACCTTGAAGAGCAAGCTCATGATTGCCCCAATTCTGAGAGGCCCAAACTGGGCCCTACCTTTCCACATTCACACAAATGCCTCGAACAAAGCAATAGGAGCAGCCTTAGGACAAATTGATGAAAAGTTACCTTATTCCATATACTTTATAAGCAAAAACTTGTCAAAGGCAGAGTTAAACTATACAGTGACCGAGAAGGAACTCCTAGCTGTCGTGCATTCCTTAAACAAATTCAGACATTATATCACAGGTTATCAAACCTTTATGCACATTGATCATGCTGCAATTAGATATTTAATGAAAAAACCAGATGTAAATGCTCGCATTATTAGATGGTTTCTTTTACTACAATAGTTTGATTTGACCATTATTGATAAGCCTGGTAAAGAAAATGTTGTTGCTGACTTTTTGTCTAGAGTAAATTTGCCTGCAGGTGAAGAAGGAATGGTGGATGACCAAATTCCAGATGAACATCTATTTTCTATCTCATTACTTTCTCCATGGTTTGATGATATAGCAAACTACTTGGTTTCAGCACAGTTCCCAGCACACCTCTCCTCAAAAGAAAAGATCATGATAATAAGGAAAAGCGCCCATTTCACCTAGACTGGGGGCAATCTCTTCAAACTTGGCCTAGATCAGATCTTGAGAAGATGTGTCAGGGAGGAGGAAGTCTTTGACATCCTCTGACCTGTCATGATGGGCCTTGTGGAGGTCATTTTGTAGCAAAAAGAACTGCCTTCAAGATATTGCAATCAGGCTACTATTGGCCCACTCTTCAGAGGATGGGGAAACCTACTCCAAAGGATGCCATTTGAGAAGCGAGGCATGGACTTTGTGGGTCCTATCAACCCTCCTTCAAAGCAGAAACAATACATCATTGTGTGCACCGATCACTTGACAAAGTGGGCAGAGATAAAAGCAATCAAAGCAGTGACAGAGGAAAAGTAGTTGATTTTTTGAGAGAAAACATATTCTACAAGTTCGGGTATCCACGAGAGTTGTCACAGACCAAGGCAGTCAACTTACTTCCAATTTGATTGAAGACCTGCTCACACATCATAGAATCAAGCACAGGACTTCCACCCCTTACCATCCACAAGCCAATGGGCAGGTGAAGGTCACTAATAGAGCATTGGAAGGGTTCCTGACCAAGGTAGTGAGCGGCAATAGAAAATACTAGGCAGACAGATTAGTTGAGGCCACCTCGGCCTACAACACAACATGGAAGACCACCACAGGGTTCACACCCTATGAACTGGTCTATGGGAAGAAGGCTTTGCTGTCAATAGAATTTGAATTCAATACCCTAATGGTGGCATCTCAACTGGACCTAGACCTCAGCCATGAACAGAAGGAAAGATTACTTCAGCTCAATAGATTGGATGAGCACAAATTGCAAGCCCTTCTCCATAAAGAGGTAGTTCAGCGTTAGAGAAAAATATGGCATGAAAAAAATATCAAAGAGAAGTAATTACAAGAGGGATATTGGGCACTACTCTATTATTCAAGATACAAAGATTTCAAAGGCAAGCTGAGGACAAGATAGCTGGGACCCTACATTGTGGAGAAATGCAATGACAATGGTTTAGTTCTGATCAGAACCATTGATGGTGAAGCCATCCCCATGCTTGTCAAGGGACATCAGTTGAAGGTCTACAAGAAACCCCTCTCTAAGCAAGAGTTGATTGAATATTTGAATAAGATATTGATGGTAGTGGAGCATGTCTTAGCCTCCACTTCACCCACTCATTGAAGAAAAAGAAAAAGAGAAATAAAAAATAAGGACTCAAGTGAAAACCTCCATGAGGCGCTTGAGTCCCATCATTGGGTTGAAAACCTCTTCTAAGGTGGCCCAGTGATGTCAAAAGAAGAAAAAAAAGAAAAAAGAATAAGATCCCTAGGTGAAAACCTCCCTTGGCGGCACCCAGAGCAGGCAATTAGGGTGAAAACCTCTCGGAGGTGCCCTAGTTGTTTTCAAAAAAAAAAAAAAAGAGAAAGAAAAAAGAAAAATGAATTTTCATTTGCATTGTAGGTTTGCAGGAGGACTACAAGAAGCAGAAGAAGGTGCCAAGGGAACCCTAACATCCACACCAGAACCTATCCTACCTTCTCCACACTTTTCTCCATCAGTTTTGACATTTCTTTCACCCCACTATGCTTCTTTTTCAAAAACTGTGCTTTCCATAAGAGTCTCTGTGTTTTGTACAGGAGGCTCCTATAGGAATTACGGAGAGCCAGAAATGGATATAAAAGGCAGTTGAGGGACAAGTGTTGGAGAGGTAAATCCCCTCTACGGATAGAGGCGATCCCTACTAGCCCAGCAGGGGTCTAGCAACAATCAATCAATGCTACTCTGCAAGCTCCTAATAGCAATTACACAAAATAGGTAAAGGACACCTACTTGGATTCCAACGCTCTCGTTTGACGAAGAGATGCCGCACTCGCTCCTTTGCTCTGGCCGGTCACGATCCTCCACTATCCTCGTGATTGGACACCTGCACACACAAAGAGAAGACAAACACAAGCGTGAAATCTAGTAAAGGCAATCATACATCAGTCAGAAAGGATGTAATTCACATTTAACCATTGCATAGACAAATGAGAATGGAACTATAACAGTAGTCATCTATTATTAATCAATAATCAGAGAAAGATACAACCATTGTTCTGACGCTGAGTCCTTCTCGAGAGGGTCCAGCCAGCAAGTCTCATAAGCATTCACCCAAGAAGTAGATCTCCCAAGTCAAGCAACTCTCTCTCACACAAAGCTCTAAGACTTCACAACCTTTCTCTAGCTCTCTAGCAATCCACACTCTATCACACCAACTACCTACTAGCAGCAGCACACCAAAGCACTATGAATTCCTTGTTTTCAAAAACTATCTCCAAAAACTAGCTACTGATAGTAATGGTGGAGGAATATATAGGAGAAGAAGTCTCCATGGAGGGTGGAAGGATAAGCTTATCTCCAAGAAAGGTGGCCCATATGACGAACAGACATTCCATAGAAGGGAGGGTGATACTCACAAGGCCAACAACCAGGTCTGGAGTCATCTGGAAGGTTGGCTGTTAGAACAAATTCGCCCAAACAGGATCAGCGCGGATTATAAAGGAACTGGCGCGCTGACGTCGCACCTCAATAACTAGGAAAGTCATGTCAGCGCGACCCAATACAAAGGAGAGGTGCGCTGGCTCATGAAATGCGACCAGCGCGGAAAAGTGATGTGCTTCCGCGCTGGCAGCGCACTGAATACACTATGAGCCGCCAGTCAGCGCGGATATTTTAATAACAGACGCGCTGATGCAGTAAACCTTAGAAAAGAGGGTCATTTGGCCAATTCAGAGAGCATGAAGTTGATTTTATGACACAGTAGGGATACTGACTGGATGACAGTGACAAATTGCTGTGTAACAGATGCCCCCTAAAGCATGAAGCCCGAGAGAGTGGGAGGGGTGAAATTCTTTACAAAACTGCCAAACCGGAACACCACCAGGAAGGACCTGCACGTATGTACAACTGATAGCTTGATTACATGTAGTCTAGGCATGGGCGCAGCCATCCTAAAGACATATGAAGAAAGGTCTGTGGTATGGACGCAGCCACCCAGCTGAAGAGACCATGATGATAACAAGGTATGGTCGCAGCCATCCTAAAAAGACTCAGGTATGGTCGCAGCCATCCATCAACGAGTCATGTAATATCAACCCACAAAAATCGCAGCCTGGCTCACAATAGGCTAGAACCAGGGTCTTGCGCTCCATCCCAATCCGAACAAAGTACAAGTTCAAGCATGTGAATACATGAGCCGAAGTCGAACATGCAGGAACATCGTCTGATTACCAGTCAATGATGAAAACTGTTAACAGACGCGAGAGGGGCCACCAATAATGACAATGGTCCTCAAGGTACTATAGGTACAGTCCACGACATGCGAATCAATGAGTTGGCGTCGAACACCCGCGGAATCATCCGATCGGAGGCCAATGATGAAAACCTCACGTCGGACACGAAGAACCTGCCATTGAGGCATGCAGGCTCTAAGGCACCTGGAAGGGGTCTCTAGGTTACCATCCTGGATAATGAGCTGAAGTCGACAGGAGGAAACCTTGATCGAAGGTGGGCCATAATGTTTCCCACATCATCGACACGAGACAAATGAAGATTTTTGTGATGAATCAGAAGTATGTGAGGCGTCAGGGATAGATTGTAACTTTGTAGAGGTCAACTTCTCTTGAACATATCGGCGGCACATTGACGGACTTGGCAGTATTTGACATCAAATGAGGAGAGGTCATGGTGACAAGGCAAATGAGCAAATGAGAGGTCAAATAGGATAACCCAAACCCACGGAGGAAGTGGAAAACAAGATGAGATGGTCCCACCCAGACACGAAGCAGAGGAGTGCCATGTTCAAGAGCGAGATACTGCCGACACGACTATGATTACAGTTCCATTTTCCCCACCATTTCTGGCAGGTACCCCGATTATTTTTGGATGACAAGCTTGATGGGGATAGCATATGCTTGAAGAAGTGTCATTACGACGATATCCGATGTCATTAAGTTTTAACGAGTCTGACAAAGGAAGAACTCGGCGCCTTTTCCTATTTAGGGAGTCTGAAAAGACAGCAGAAAAAGAAAACTCCAGGGGGGTCCTTTTCGTAAAGTTGTGTCTCTCGAGCCCGAAAAAGTATAAAACAATACTCGAAAGAACCGCCCGACCAAAATGATCGAGGAGTACTTTTCATAAGTAGTGACTTCGACCCGGAAAAGTAAAAAAGCGGTCAGAAGTACGTCGTTTTGGAGCCAATAACGAGTGCGAAACGACAAACACCCGGCAATCTTTTTTGAGTTAAACGGTCGAAAAAAGAGCTTTAAAAGCGACCACCTCTCGTTCTTTTTAACGAGTTGAGAGGGAGACTCGGCTATCTTTTCGTCTTTAAACGGTCGGAAAAGAGCTGAAAGCAGACCTCCATTTTTATTCTATTTAACGAGTTAAAAAGGGAAAAATACTCGGCAATCTTTTCATATTTTACGAGTTAGAAAAGAGCTTAAAGGCGACTCGTCCTAGAGGAACGAGTGGTATAAAGGGTAGCAACTGGTTCCGGCAATGGTGGAACTGCTCAAAACATGTACTGGTCAAGAGGCTGGCTAACAAAACCACTCATAAATGCGGTCCCTCAGGAAAGGTAAAACAACCAAGTGAAAGCATATGATTGGCCAAAGAGATGGTGGCGATGGAATGAAAACAACCAAGGCTCATCTAGAAGAATTTAGCGGATAAAGATAGCAATCACGAGATGTAAATCGGGTATGGGTTCATTTTTACACAAGCTTGAACCATGGAGAACTGTGCTTGGATTCGGTTTCATTTTTACACAAGCTTGAAACGAAAAACTATGCTTGTTATAAGTTCGCATGCCCCCAGCATAATAACACAAATCGAGGTACATGCCCCCCAAGCGTCATTGCATTCAACAAAGTGGATGGAATGAAGGTTCACTCTCGAGAGCGATGAAAGACTCGACTTGTATTTTACGAGATCTTAATCAACAGACTCGATTTGGAAAGGGAGTTGGTTCATATTTTAATGAGGTTGACACAGTAAAAGAAGGATCCTCATAACCCTTGTTTCATTTTTTAACGAGCTTGACACAAGATCAGGAACTATGCTCAACCACCTTGTTTCGTTTTTTAACGAGGTCGCCATAAGATCAAAACTATCCTCGGACTAAGCCTAGTTTCATTTTTTAAGGAGCTTGACACCGGAAAGGAACTATGCTCCGACCGAACTTCATCATAATGAACAGGAAGTCGGGGCTTCCAAGAGAGTGGCTCCGGAGGGAAGGCCGACATCTTGGAAATCAGGACCTAATGCCCCTAGGACACTATGCACGATGGTGTCATCACTGGGTACGGGCACGGGGTAGGTGGCCACGTAGTTGATTTGCGGTGAGGCAGATGCAACTGATGGATGAAAACCGGGAGGGAAGGATGAGTGCGCTGGAGGGGCTTGTGGACGAATGAACGATAATTGATCGAACGTCACGATCCTTCCATCGTGTGGAAAACAAACCACACGGAAAAGTGAAGAAACAAGGGCTCCCATGGCATACACATAATCACGACCAAGGAGAAGACTGAAGTCTAAAGAACCTTGGGTAACTGAGACATCTATATAGATAGTCTTGCCCCCCAAAGTAATAGGAAACTTTGGAAGGATCCCTAACGGCTGACTCGTTCCTCCGTCAAACGCGGTGAGATGTGGTGCGACAGGTACAAGCGGTGGGGAACCCAAAGCTCGCCAAGTAGTAACGGGCATAAGACTAACCGATGCTTCGTCATCTAACACAGTGCCAGGCAGCGCCTTATTGCAAGCATAGGCGGTGACCCAGAAAGGCACATGGGAAGGAAGGGGAGGGGTAGTCAAACGACTCCAATCAAAGGAAATGACCGAACTACTTGGTGGGGGAACCATATGGTCGCCCCCCTGCTCGCAAAGAACTGACTCTGAATTCTCTGGAGGGGTTGGGATAGGAACACCATTATCAGGCTCCGGAGAATTTGACGAGACGAGAAGAACATGGGAATTTTTCTCTTCCGAAACAGAGTGCTCGAGAGGAGGTGAACTCGAATCAACACCCTTTCCGACCAACGGCAGGTCTGGAACAGGCTGGGGATAGCTAGGTTCGGGAAGAGGGGCCTGGACAAGAGAGGAATCTGCAGCGATCTCTTTGTCAACAGGGGCGCGATCTACAGCGGTAGAAAGACGCTGATAACCAGGGGGAAATTGGTGTAAAGGAGCTGTAAAACTTTCCAAGACAGCAGAGGCCTTATCCATGAGCGGACAAAGGTGAAGGGGATGATTGCCTTCACAAAGTTTACAGGGGATTCGAAGCTTCCCTTTCTCCTTACCATTCCCAGCTGATGAGGCAGCATCGCCATGATGTCCAGTGGACGATGAGGGGTGGGCCGGTTCGTGAGACCAGACTTCTAACACCCTGGGAATGCCAGGACAATCACGAAGTAGGTGGTCTTCCTTGCATAATCGACAAGGAAACTTAACCTTCCGCGGAGGGGCAGGAGGTGGCCCTATCTCAGATGGAGAGGGGGTAGCTGGATTTGAGGAGGGGACGGTGCGTGTAAGCTCTCCCTTAGGGGACTTCTTCTTCTTGGTCCTCTTCTTCTTCTTCTTAGCCACCTGGTTATGCGAATCGAGACTTTCACTAGGCGAAGTACAAGAGGAAGACGTAGAAGTAGGCGTCGAAGGGGAGTGCGGCATCTCTTCGTCAAACGAGAGCGTTGGAATCCAAGTAGGTGTCCTTTACCTATTTTGTGTAATTGCAATTAGGAGCTTGCAGAGTAGCATTGATTGATTGTTGCTAGACCCCTGCTGGGCTAGTAGGGATCGCCTCTATCCGTAGAGGGGATTTACCTCTCCAACAATTTGGCGACTCCACTGGGGAGAGATCCACCTTAGGATCAACATGACATTGTTCAGGTGGAGGGACTGTTGGACTAACAGCCGACACGGTAGGGACCAAAGAGGTTGAAAACAACCAAACAGGCAACCCAATAGTTAACCCTGGTAGGGACAACGTTGCCATATACGGAGCACCAACATTCCCAAGAGGAGGGAAATGACCTGGATTTCCATCAGGGGGGGAACTCGGGTTAGTGAACCCCAGAAAGGTTGCCATTGCAAACAAAAAGAAACATACTCAAGCTAACGCACATGAGACCTAACCAGGTAATGTTATCGTGGCCAAATGAATTTTAAGACGCACAGACACAACTTGACCTTTTCATGTTTTAAGAGTCGAGAAAAGGACAAAAGATGACTCTAGTCTCCTTCGAATATTTAATGAGCACGAAGTGACAAGATGCTCACTGGCACCTTTTCATTTAGGGAGTCCGAAAAGGATCAAAAGTGACTACTCTGGAGATTTCTAGGCAAAAGGTTTACCAAGCGATCCGTAAAATTGCTTATACACCTCAGCAATCGTATGAGAGCCAAGGACTTTCCGTACTGCAGTCAATCTTCCCGAATGCTGTGTTCGGTGCGTTACGGTTCACAAGGCGGCAGACTCGGCTTCCTATGGATCAAGGATAAAAGCCTAGTGGGGTCTCCCTATATACGCGATGGTACGTGGGAGCACAGTTCGTGTTAGACCACTATCGAGTCACAGAAGGAGGAATCACCCAACCGTAATGTGAAACAATAGTGACTATGTTTAAAGACGCCGGAACACGTCTCTAGCCTAGACCTCTAGACGTTTGCGTTATGTTCCAATGCGTTTTTATGTTCATTCAGTTCATTTTATGGTTGATCTTGAATTAAGTTTCAATTTCAGGTCTTACCGTGTGTTCTCTCACAATTACTTAGATGCAAACTATATGCCAAAGAATACCATTTCGTTTGATGAAGTCTAACTATGGGAAAGTTAAGAGCCTTTGAATCAAACAAAATGCACACAAGCAATTAAGCAACTTAATGCAGCTAAAAGCGAGGAAAGGAAACTTTTCTTTTGAAAATGCAAATCAATGAAATGTTCTTTTCCTTTTCAATTATCGAAAGCAAAGCTACTAGTTTGTTACTTTTTCAATGGCACAAAGCGTCTAAAATTAATTTGGAGGAACTAGAACACCAAGCAAAAGATAAAATCGCTTAATGAAAACACACAAAGTTCCCAAACATCCAAAACAAATCCTCGAATCAAAAGGAAAAAGTAAATTCCGCACGAGCTATGTGATCTAAGCTCGGCAAGACAACCAGGAATTCAAACAAGGAGGAAGCAACTAGCTCGGAAAGACAACCAAAAACACTTCAACAATCACCAAACGAGTGTAGAAAACAAATCTGAAGTTGGCTGGTTAAACAAGAAAACAAAAGCTCCTACGGAAGGCTTGACACACACACGGCCACTAGATGTCCTAGGGCTGGAGTGCAAAATCAATGGAAAAAGGCAAACACCCGGAGGATGAGAGTTACAACCAGTCAATTAGAGACTCAACACAATGCAGCAATCGTCGAAGTCACGGCTGAAATACAAACCAAGCAGCGAAAGCAAAGAGAAAGGTATTTGCAAAACCGAAAAACAAGCAAAAACGAAACCTTGTGAAACAAGACCCCGCAAACAAGCACCTCTGAGTTCAGGTAATGAAAAACAAGTCATAGACCAGGAGGATAGAAGAGGGGAAAGTCAAAGCAACAGGTTCAAGAGGCAAATTTGGACAAAAATGAATTCTACAGGATCAGCGCGGGTGGCCTTCAGCAATTTGGTGCTGACAGGAGAAGGCCTGTAGCAACTTTGCGACGTCAGCGCGGAAGTACACGGATAAAGCGCGCTGTCTCAAAAACGAGGTCAGCGCGGCTGTTTAACGTACAGGTGCGATGGCAAGAAAGACAAAGAAGCAGGTACGCGACGTCAGCGCGTCTATTTTGAATTAAACCGCGCTGAGGGTAAAAAACAAGTAGAATCAAAGCCAAAACTCCCAAACCAAAGGTAGAAACCCTTTGGGTAATCAAGGCACTTCCCAGATGGGCCTAAGAAGTTTGAAAGCAAAGAAAACAATCCCCAATCTTGACAAGAGAGTGACAATCAAACTTAAAAACAAGGATGAACAACAAGAGACATAGACAGGACTCCCCAGTGCAGTCGCCAAATTGTTGGAGAGGTAAATCCCCTCTACGGATAGAGGCGATCCCTACTAGCCCAGCAGGGGTCTAGCAAAAATCAATCAATGCTACTCTGCAAGCTCCTAATTGCAATTACACAAAATAGGTAAAGGACACCTACTTGGATTCCAACGCTCTCGTTTGACGAAGATATGCCGTACTCGCTCCTTTGCTCTGGCCGGTCACGATCCTCCACTATCCTCGTGGTTGGACACCTGCACACACAAAGAGAAGACAAACACAAGCGTGAAATCTAGTAAAGGCAATCATACATCAGTCGGAAAGGATGTAATTCACATTTAACCATTGCATAGACAAATGAGAATGGAACTATAACAGTAGTCATCTATTATTAATCAATAATCAGAGAAAGATACAACCATTGTTCTGACGCTGAGTCCTTCTCGAGAGGGTCCAGCCAGCAAGTCTCATAAGCATTCACCCAAGAAGTAGATCTCCCAAGTCAAGCAACTCTCTCTCACACAAAGCTCTAAGACTTCACAACCTTTCTCTAGCTCTCTAGCAATCCACACTCTACAAAACCAACTACCTACTAGCAGCAGCACACCAAAGCACTATGAATTCCTTGTTGTCAAAAACTATCTCCAAAAACTAGCTGCTGATAGTAATGGTGGAGGAATATATAGGAGAAGAAGTCTCCATGGAGGGTGGAAGGATAAGCTTATCTCCAAGAAAGGTGGCCCATATGACAAACAAACATTCCATAGGAGGGAGGGCGATACTCACAAGGCCAACAACCAGGTCTGGAGTCATCTGGAAGGTTGGCTGTTAGAACAAATTCGCCCAAACAGGATCAGCGCGGATTATAAAGGAACTGTCGCGCTGACGTCGCACCTCAATAACTAGGCAAGTCATGTCAGCGCGACCCAATACAAAGGAGAGGTGTGCTGGCTCGTGAAATGCGACCAGCGCGGAAAAGTGATGTGCTTCCGCGCTGGCAGCGCACTGAATACACTATGAACCGCCACTCAGCGTGGATATTTTAATAATAGACGCGCTGATGTAGTAAACCTTAGAAAAGAGGGTCATTTGGCCAATTCAGAGAGCATGAAGTTGATTTTATGACACAGTAGGGATACTGACTGGATGGCAGTGACAAATTGTTGTGTAACAACAAGGAAGCTTCATGAAGAACCTATAAACCCTCCTACAATCTTCAAACCGCCTTGCCATCATTTCCAAGCCTGCATCACACACCAAACATCATTCTTCTTCCTGTCAAAGAAAAACATAGGAAAAAAATAGTTTTTCAGGAAAAGAAAAAAACAAAAAATAAGAGAGGAAACAGCACCATCCACCTCACCTGAAGCCTACCTACTAACTCCCCATCTCTGTCTACACCTCTGGCATCATCCTCCAAGCTCCGAGCAGAAAGAAGCTGAAGTTTCAAGGGGAGAAACAACTACAGGAGCTCCTGTAGGAATTCATGTAGTAGTTGATCCCATCAAAACCCGGCACCAGCAGCAGGAGAATGCACACATGAAGGTCGAGAAGGCACCTGAAGCTTAGATGCAGCTAGAGAAGAACCTACACAAGACACAACCACATATCAACAAGTAGACATCATGCATTAAAAGAAATAAAGGCATGCAGCAGAGAGAGAGCCACAACACCTCACAACAAATACATTCAGATCACAGGTAAGCAACTAACCCGCTCCTCTGTTTTCTTTTGTGTAATTAGAAGTCATGCAAAAGCAATGAGATGGTTGAGGTTGAATGAGGGAAAGGTGGCCTGTTAACTTGGCCACCTTCATCTAGTTGACTCCACTCATCTGAGATGTCACCCACATGTGTGCACAGTCAACTCAAGAAATATGTCAAGGACAGGTAGTGGAGGAAGAGTGAACTCTGATGCGATAATAAGGGATGACTACGAGGAGGGGCCATGATTACAAGGTAGGTGGGGACCAACGATCTGAATATGGCCAGCGTATACTTTGCCAGCTCACCCCCCATCACAGGAAATATCCATAAAGGGTAATAAGTACTACTCCCCAAGCATTTTCACCACCTTTTCCTTCATTCTCTCCTCGTAACTCAACTATAGCAATCTCCTTGTGCCCCCACAACCTTGTAACCATCATCCTCCATTGATCTCTCCCATATTCTTTCTCTCGGCATTTTCTACAAGAGCACCTACATGTTCTACAGGAGCACCTACAAGAATTCTACAAGAGGGACAACAGGCTTCTATAGGAGTGGTAGTGAGTTGTTTTGAAGGGATAAAACATGAGTTTTAGCACGATTTTTAGTCTAAGGAGGTAGGTTCCATGCATGCCCCTATTGAATATCAATATATGCAATAAGTGGTTTCAATTTTAGGAGGAAATAAAGTCTTTAGGAGAGGAGAAAATACATAAAAAAAAATTATTCTTATTTAAAAAAAGCACAGTCTCCTCTGTTTCTCTGTTTTTCTTAAAAATTGTTGTCTCCATCTCCACATTTGGTTTCCCAAAAGAGTGTAAACAAAATGACAGGAGGGTTTATGAGAAAGGAGCCCACTAACTCCACTAGGCTCCATGCACATCCACAAGTGGTGGACATATTCACAAGGGAAAATTGGATGAACTTCTTTGAGAAATTCTGAGGGTTTGATGAGGAAATTGCCCAAGAGTTTTCTCTCTCTTTGGTACCCCACACAAGAACTCATTCCATTGTCACCTTTAGAGGTATTTCCATGGAGATAACCCCTAAATTTATGAGTAGGGTCACTACCCTTCCTCTTGGGCTGCCTTGGAGTAAGGATGAGAAACCAATTGGTCAGGCTGCCAAGAAAAACTTTTTCCAAAACAATGAAACCCCTGTAGAGGATAAAAATGGAATTATAAGGGCTAGCATGCCATACCCTTGGGATGAGGTTAGCTATCAAATAATAAAATACATTTCCTGTGAGGGGAGGTACAACATTGTCTATGGTTATCACTTTAGAATCCTCCATGAATTAAGGTATGGCATGGACACTCCAACACCTTAGAAGCTCAGCATCCCCTACTTCCTCCTGCAGTCCCTCATTGACTCCAGCACTAAGGTTCAAGCAGGGAATTCAAAGCAGCTATCTCACCATGGGTTAATCAAAATCCTAGTGGAAGAAGCCCTCCATACATTTACACTCCCTATAGCATGGGAAGTCTTCCGAAACATGACAGCTGAGGATGACATAAAGGCCCTAACCTATGATGTCAGTCCTACTGGCAGTGAGGAGGAAGAGTAGCAAGGGGGAGAAGGTGAAGCCACTGGTGACTTAGCAGAACAAGAAAGGAAGGAGGAAGAAACTAAAATAGAGGAGGAGAAAGTTGAAGAAACAGAGCAGGAAGAAACAGAGCAAAAAGAGATAGAAAAAGAGACAGAAGGAGGAGAAAAAGAGGTAGAAAAGGCAAAACAAGGAGAAGGGTCCCCTGAGACTCTGGAAAGGGAGGCAGCAGCTACCCTCACTACCCTTAGTACACCAATCAAGCCAAAGCAAAAGAGGAAAAGATAGGCCTCCATGTATTTCAGGGCTAGGAAGAGCACAAGAATCAAAACAGGCAAACCTCAGCCCTCTTCAAAAATGCCAATTACAATTGAAGATTCACCCTCTGCCAAGGGGAAAGAATCCCCTTCCAAGACACCTATAACATATGAAAGGGGGACTCCTAGATCTTCCACATGGAAGGAAAAGGTAGTACTACAAGACCCAAAAACAGTCCTACAGGAGGCTCAGATAGTTCTACAGGAGACACTGTCAAAACTACAAGAGACCCAAAAGCTTTAGAAAAGGATGAAAGGACAGCCACAGGTAAAGGAGGAAGAAACGGAGCTACAAGAACCTGATCCCCTGCCTAGTCTTGCCTCCTATTACAATCTACTTGAGAGAGGAAGGATAATCCCACAAAATTTGCAATTCCACTATTCTTTGAATTAGAGAAAGAAAGAATAAGAACACATAGTTGGATGCAAGCAGCCAAATCCAAAGGAGTTGAGGATATTGGCCATATGGAAAACAAAATCAGAGAAATGGGTAGAGGGTTGAGTGCTCTCAGAGATAGGGAAGCAATTACAAGAAGCCACCTTGAAACTAAAAATGAATTGTTAAGGAGGCAGCTGCAAGAGAAAGAGACTCAACTGGCATGCATGGCCAGCTTATCCATGGAGGCATTGCAATGTAGAACACTAGAAAAATCCTATGGCCTATATCTCAAGGACCAATGGTTACAATTCCATATAAAGACTCTGGCACAAAGAGGCACAATGCCTTTCCAAGATTACAGGCAGTTTATGGATTTGTGTGACCAAAGCATGTCAGAGGATAAGGCAAAGATGGCAGAATTCTACCTACATAACATGGCCCTCACAGACATGAATGTGTGGGACCCCAATGCCAAGCTAAGGGACCTGCAACTAATGGCCATGGCCTCATGGATGAACCATGAAGAGTTGAGGGCAGTAGAAATAAAAAGATTGATGATAAAAGAGCAGAATGAGCCATTAATGATAAGAGGTGAGCCATCATATCCCGTGGCACTCATCAGCACACAACCTGCTTGCTAATGATCCTCAGATTACCCCTAGATATCTAAATGATCAAGCACAAGCCATTGCACACTTTGAGGATATGAAAAGGCTACTTGGGGATGACTGTGTGCATGCATGCATGAGGAGATGGAACACCTTACCACACAATCTGCAGATCAGGGAATATCATTCCCCCATGAGGCTGAAGGAGGCATTAAGAAGAGTGCCAATGTACAAGCACTGCATGCAGAGGCTGAAGGTCAACAGGATTGACCTCAAACTGAGTCCCCCACTGCTATTAGGCATGGTGGAAGGTAGAAGAGAAGAAGAAGAGGAGGAGCAGTGGGAAGAGATAGACATGAAGGCATGATTCTATGACAGAGAAGAGTAGACCACATCAAAAGCTTGGGATGCTAGGGAAGCCACTGGGGCCATAAAAGATGAGGAGATGGACTAAATTGCTCAGAGGATGAGCAAAACTTTCAGTAGGGGGGTGATGATGAGCCTCAAAATGGGTAATTATATGGGCTCATTTTACCTCCTTACCTAGTTAAATCAACCATTCTCTTAGCTTATTGTATTATTTTCTGATTATATTTATGCTTATGGAGTGATTTGAGTTAGTTATGATGCCATGTGGTCTAACATGTGTTTAATGCAGATTATTGATGAATTTCGAGGTCAAAGTCAAGGATCCAGTGGAAAAATGGCAACAATAACTCGAAGTGGACAAAGGAGAAGACTTATAGGAGGGAATCCCCCTCATTTATTACTCCTCACTTTGAATTCCCCTTCATTCATCTCGGAGTACAAGCAACCGAATCATGCACTAGAAGGCAGCCGAGCAAGTGGAGGATGATTGATGATTCTCTCGAGTTTTGGGAGCCAAGACTCCTTGATTTTAAGGAAGATGTTGGTAGCTTCATTTGTATAAGTAGAGAGGCCTAGGGCCTCACTAGGGTTAGATTTTTGTTGGATTTTTTCTTATGTAAACTCTGCTCCAACTTCAAGCTTATTATTTTGTGACAGTTTCATGTAATATTGCTATTGTTTTAATAATAAAGATGGAATCCTTTTTGAGCTAGCATTGAGTTACCTAAAAGGTCTGAAGCTCTTAGGTTAGTGCCCAATCCAAGTGGCCAAGCTCCTCTTTACCTGTATTTGTATGTTTTATTTTAGTTTGTAGATTCGGTGTTGTTAGATGTATTTCTTTTATGGTTAAGAATAGGTTACTTTTGATGATTCAGTAGTTTGCTTCCATTTGTGCTTTCTATAGTAGGTTAAGTAGTGATTAAGAGAATATTCAAAAGGCTAGCAACAGTGCCTTGGCCTCTATTCCTCCCTTTGGGACCATGATTTGAGGCAAAGACCCTCTTCCTGCCCCAAAAACACAGATTTTCCTCCTTCATAGGAGTTCTAGTGTTTGCAACTTTTTAGTAGGTTAATAGTCCAATTTTCTTTGCTTCAGATATTCGTCATCATGCTCACTTCTTTACTTGCAATAGTCTTCTTTCATGCTTTCCTTTTTGCAGCATTTCTCAGCATTTCCTTTCATAGATCATAGTTTAGACTATTTTGATGCAAAACTCTGTTTTTCTAGATGCACTCATTTCATTGCTTGCTTGATCTTATTGGTTGACTGTCAGTTCCTTTGTAGCAGATCTCTTCTTGTAGTAGGCCAGCTTATCCATCACATCCTCCATCTGATCCATGCCATACAGTTGCCCAAACCTCACCTCAATTTTACCTTTGTTTCTTGTATTTTCCATAGAACTTCTTCCTCTCTCCTTGAGCAAACCCAATCATCTTCCTCTCTCCCGGTGATTCATGGTAGGCCTTAGGTGCCCTAACACCTCATTCCAACCTTCATCTACTTTTTCCACCCACTCTCACACCCTCAAAACAGTGAAAACTGCTCTCGACCTCCTCCTGTAGGCCTCCTGTAGTTGCCCTGTTTTCCTCCTGTAGATTTCCTATGTCCTCCTGTAGATTTTCCTGTAGGATTTCTTTTGAAGTCCAAGTGTGGGAAAGCCTCTAGAAGGCCACCTGAGACCTCCTAGGACGCATCCACACCATCCTACTTTCTCTCAAGTCCCAAAGCCACCCTCCAAGGCCACTTATTCGCTGCCACATTCACACACAATAAATTACATGCATGTCAAATTCACATAAAAATACATAAAAATCCAAAAAGATGTTTTTTTTCTTATTTAATTCTAGAAATAGCTTAGTTGGATGTTGTTTACTTCCTTGAGTAGGTAATGGCATTCCTTTCATGGTTTTCATAGTGCTTTCTTCAAAATTAGGATTAGTTGGTTAATTAGGGTTTACTAGGTTTGCTTTACATTTTAGTCTTTCTCCTTTCTGCAGTTAGAGTAGCATCTGTAGAGTAATCTTTCTTTCCTTTCATCACATATAGAACTTCTTCTGGAATCCATAGAACTTGGCTTGAGCTCCTAGTGATCTTGCGCCAACTGACCAAGTGACAACCTACAATGAGAACTAGTACTTGTGCATACAACACCGACACTTCCATGTTTGTTATGAACTACTGGGTTGATAAGAGTAAAGTAGGCAGCTCAGGAGTTGCAGCATTATTGCTGCAATACTGGTGCTCACCAGTATTCCTATGGCATTAATCATTGGCCAGAAACCATGGTTTGGACCTGTGTGTTGCATTAAAGATTAGAGGAGGAGCTAATAAATAAAGTGATGCCACAAGTTGTGTATTCATGTTCATTTATGATATGCTAGAATTAGGTATTAAATCTCTCTTGATTCCTCCAATTATAACGTTGTGTGGCAGAATATATTTCTTAGTTGCTAATAACACCTTTTCAGATCTTGAGAAGTATTATTGGACTTACCTATGAGCTATAACAAGGTTTGTAAATCTACACATGTGCAGATCGAAGGTGTATTCATTGTTTTTGCAGATATGTGCCTATAAAAGCCAGAGGATCCACAACCATTTGGAGTCAGTTCCAAATTTTTCTAGTGTACAATCAAAAAATTGCATCAGTTTTGATATTAGAGCAACCCCAAAAACATCCCAGAGGGGAATCCATTTGAACTGGAAAGGAGAAGCATGAGGAATGTTGGATTTAGAATGATGTGAATGATCACTGTGAAGACGAATGGTAATCAAAGCCCAAATCCAGTAGGATGAGTTGAAAGATGAACAAGATAATGTGAGAATCATTGTTAGAGGTGTTGATCCCACATAAAGTTAGCATCCTTGGGCTCATGTAAGTATCAAAATATTATCTTCTGATCTGCATTTCTTCTTGTTTAGTTTATTTTATTAGTAGGAGTAATAAATAATTTTCCACTGCTACAAAACTTTTGTGGATCCATGCATTGCCACAAAATTCACGCATTTCTATAGAATTGATGCACTACTACAAAATTGCTAAAGACAAATGCATGGGAAGTTATTGGGACTGTCAAAGGGAGATTCACCATGCACTACCCTTGGGAATTCATTGAGACAACTCAGGAGGAGGTGAAGTGCCACTAAGATTGTTGGACTACCACGTGAAATTAACAGTTTGAGGGTCAATTGTAAATCTAGTGAATTAACTAAAGAGAGTTTAGTTCCAACAATTTTCAATGGGAGAAGAGAAGGTTCAACTCCAATTATGAAACAGGATAGAAGGTTCAACTCCAACTCTACAATATAATAAGGGGTTCAACTCCAACGAACTAAAAGAAGAAGAATAAAATGAATACCAACTCATGTTTAGGGAAGTCTAAGACTGATTGGCAGTTTGGTCATGCTAGTCTAAAATAATATGAATTGTTGAGAGACTACAACCTCTAGATTGCATTTCACAAGCTGAAATAAAGATATTAATCAATAAGGGGTTAGTTTGTCCTTTTGTTTTATGTTATTTCCTTTATTAATTATATCTTAGTTTTGTAGCATATGTATATTGTGGCTTCTTAAGTACACTACTTTTGTGGTCGATGCACTCTGCGAGTACCAATCTAGTTATGTCGATGTATTAGGGAATTCTAGAACCATATAATGCATGCAAGGTTAAACTTTGGTTCAAAATTTGTAGAATTATTAGAACTAATTCTCTCTTGAAAGTTGGTTTCCACAAGATCAATTCTTGTGCAATTGTGGTAGCAAGGAAACAGGTAGAGGGTTGTTTCAACTTGAATTTACTAGAAGAAGAGTGGTGGGAGGTAGTGTAGAAAGAAAATGAGTTCCTAATAGATATAAAGACTCTTCCCTCTTTATATTTAGGGACTCCACCAGCCCTTTCCAACCCAAGCTTACATCTGGTTGCTACGTTAAAGAGAAGTTTAATCATCTCATCCTTAGGATATGATGAAGTAACATATGGTGTCGAATATGTGGATATGCAGGTAAGCACTGTCCAAACTATCCCTAAGGTTGGTAGTGTGCAAGAAGCACCCAAAAGAGTGGTCTAAATATGAGAATGGAGCAGTTGAATGCTTTGGATGCTCTCAAAGCCATGGGTATGGTCACCTGAAACCCATAAGTAGTTCTTATGTAATCATGGTTGTAAATTTGTAATCCACAATATGCTTGCATTTTGTAGGAAGTACAATAGATATATCCAATTATAAGTTTTATTTTCCAATGTTCATTAATTTAGGCCCTCCAATTGTAGGGTTTCTAGTATTAAAATTTAATTAGATATGATAGATGTTATCTTCCATGCATTTGTGGGATGATTTAATAATTTCCTTACATTCTAATTGTGGATATATAGGTAAATTTGTACACTTGGTTGTGAGTTCATATGTTCATGTGTCACTCTCTTATATCATTGTATAGTGTATCATGTTGATTATGCACTGAGGATGATGTTGCATAGGGGAACTTGTCCCTACTTTGGGATGCATCCTCTGGATTTTTCTACCCTTGGGGTTTGCAAGGGGAATTTTCCTATTGTGAATGAGACATCTTTGAGGATGTGTGATCCTCTCCCACGTTTTCTAAATGTTTATTTCCATAAAATGGGATGCTTGGAAGACGTATTATGATGATTTTGGGGACTTATCCCATATCCTCTAGATGGTTCTTACCAAAAATAGGAAGTTTTGGGAGATCTTTTGGGATGGTTTTGAGGACATTTGAATACCCACTATCGAAAATAATGCCCATTTGGTTCCAATTCTCAAATAAAAATATTCAGCAAGTGGTTCTACATTCAAACCTGGACAAAGTTTATCTATGCATTGCATGCGTGAATATTATATAGTATGTTTTTGTAATGAGGACTAATTGCCTTCACAGTTTTGAGTCTCATGTTTGGTAGGTTTGTGTATCCTATATCAACTCTTTATTTTGGGAGAGTTATAACATCCATGTAGACAAGATCTTTAATATCTATTATCTAAGACTTGTTACTTTTTTTGAGTTACATTAGATCTATTATCTATGGCAGTTACTTTTATTGACTTATATTATAACACTATGTTCTAGAATCTTTGTTTTTAAATTTTATATTTCTTTAAAATTTTATCTTTTAAAAATATTTTTGGTTGTCCAATTGAAATTTGGGGTTAACTCCTAGCCATCCTTGAAACCCTTCCCCTCACCCCCATCCATGAAACACCATGCAAAATAGCCCAAGTTGTTCATAAGTTGTAGGATTTTGTATGCAATGTATTAATTTATTCAAAAAACAAATATTTACCCCTTTTTCCCACTTATCATTTGAAAGTTGACATCATTTTACTTTCCTCCCTTGATTTTCTCCTTGGGTTGACCATCCAAAATTTCTCTAGTTAGTAGTTTACCTCGCATATTCCTTACCCCTTTATTTTCCATTCATTCATTTTTTCAAATTTATAAAGTACTGTAAAAGGGATATGGAATTGTATCTTCTATTCTATTAAAACTTCCATCTTATCTTATGAGTTTTCCATTTTCACACAATACCTTCAATAAATGGAAGCACACATCAATAAAATATGTAGGATCAAACTTTGAGGCTTTGTGAAAATGAATCAATTATTTATTCTTTCTATTTCTTGGAGTTTGATGGATTGGGACAGTGGTGGACCATGTTTCTATGCTTTCCCATTTAAGTTGTTTGCTTGTCCCATTTTTCACATGCATTCATTTTTCCAAATTTATAAAGTATATGAAAATTGTATCTCTGATGCTATTATAAATGTCATCATACTTTTTGGGTTTTACATTTTCACATAAGAACTTCAATAAATGGAAGCACAACTCAATACGATATGTAGGATCAAACTTTGATGCTTTGTGGAAATGTTACAATTATATGTTATTTATATTTCTTGAAGTTGGTGGATTGGGTCATAATAGCATACCATGTTTCGATGATTTTCTATTTGTCTGTTTGGCCAGTTGTGGTAGAATACTAAAACTACAAGTTGTTATATGGTTTCTAGATAGTTAGCTTAGGATTTTTTTTTTTCAATCAAATTACTTAAGATGGTAGTTAGCTTTTTCAACATAAAACTGATTCACATGGTGTTGATGTATAGGGAGATTTTCTGTACCTATTCCTCAAGACAAAGAATTCTATCACAATGTTAGGAGACATTGGTGTGGAAAAAAACATTAATCAAGAACCATATGGCAACATTTAGGCATTAGTTTAGATGAAGAGTTTCATCTTTCTTATCCTTATGTTTTTCGCTATGATAGGTAGGTGAGTAAACATATATCTTATTAATGTGATTTTGTAAACATATGTTTCAAAGTGAAGGATCTTTCTTTGGGGTTCTTGTTTAATTAGAACTAAAATTTGACTTCTTGAAATATAGGTAACTTCTATACAATTATTATCTCACTTTAAGTATAATATTCTTATTGATACATGCATTTCTTACAACAATTTCCTGCATTTACTCTTGTATGTTATTGATATTTAAATTCTCAATGAGCCAATACCTAAATGGGTAGGACATGTACTCTCCTCAAGGTACGTATATGTCAACTAATGGGGTTTTACCATTCACCCTCCCCATTATAATCATGGCAGTGTCCCAGGTCATGGTGATTGTAATATAAAGTTATCAAAGTGTTTAGCGTGGACCTCATAAGGCATGATGAGAACATGGGTGCGTAATAAGCACAAAATTATGTTCAAGCTCTAAGTCTCACCAACTCCAAATCAAAATCAATTTTCACTTTTCAAACTTCATCTTGTCAAATATTAATGAGACAATTTCTTTAGTAAATGGTTTTGTGAAAATTTTGAGTGACATTAGGATTAATTGGTAAACTTTTATAGTAGAAAATTGTGGTGCTATGAAAGAAAAAATCCATTCCTTGGGCTTTTGGTTAATGCATCTTTTCTTTGTAAAAGAAGGTTGTTAATATTTAAAGAATGTTTCTGGAACCTAGAAAGATCAACTTTATTTTTTTTCTTGTTTTAAATTTGTTAGTTTGAAATCATGTGCATTGCTCCCTTTATCATCCTCTTGAGGGTACACTTTAAAATAAAAACACTTTTGATGATGTTTAGGAGCACTGGTATGAACAAAATGGTAATAAGGGTGACATTTTTCTTGTGTAAATATTGAGATTTGTTTATGATTTCTACTTGAATTTTTCCTTATGCAAATAAATTAGGTTTCTCAATTTTCATTCCTTTTTCTCATTATGTCATCATTGTCATCTATTTCAATTTTATAGATATTTTTTCTACACACTTTCCTCTTACGTTGTTGTTTTGTATATGCAGATATACATGATTCTTGAGATTAGCCGAAAAGGGGATCTTCATCGTTACCGAGCATCCAATTTTCCTCTTCAGTGGAGAGTGGAGAAGGTGATTCTGAAGAAGTTTCTTGTAGAAACTTTCTTGATCCACTATAATGAATTTTTTTTTGTATTACATGTTAATAGGTTTGGTGCAATAAAAAATGGAGGGTTGGAAATATGGTATGCTAATTCACCACTTGTCTCTTAAAACATGTAACTTAGTTTTCTTGATTATGCCTAAGTTTTTTCCTGAAGGTTGAGTACTAAGTTCCTAAGGTGTTCTTTTCTATAGTGACGTTTTATTTACTTTCTTTATACAAGTCATCTAGCCAGATGGTGGCTACTATCTCCCAACTAAAGAAAACTTGTTTGAGTTTCTAGTAGGGATTCCTATGGTTTTTAATGTTATGATTCTTTCACCTCATGGTTATTATGGGCAAGCAAATGTTTTATAAATTCCAAACAAGACATTGATGGACAAGTAAACAATTTTTTCTATAATTGTAATGTCCATTGCACGATATCCTCTCTTTATTGTTTGATTGTATTTTCAATGTTTCTTTTTATTTTTTTTGTCTTTTAAATATGAAACTGAAAATACTTGGCATCATATCCATTCAAACAACAACTAAAGTTTGAAGATGAAATTAGTATTACACTTCATTGATTGAAATCTATTTAGTTGTTTTGTGTTAACATGTTTTCATGGCTATTAGAAAAGTTTAATTTCATGTTGTTATTTGAGCACATGCTGTTTATATACTTGACCAAGTTCATGTGTTCGATAATGAAATGTTGTTGCGAATAAAACAACAAGGATTAGACATCACACCTTAGATTATTAGTTTTCACAAGTTATCCACAACTTGATATTTTTAGCATGTAACACAGTTGACATGAATGTGCCTAAGCTTTCCCTGAAGGTTGAATACTAAGTTACTTAGGTGCTATTTTATATGGTGATGTTTTATTTTCTTTGTTTATACAGGTCATCTGGCCACATAGTGGCCATTATTGCCCAAGTGAAGAAAACTTGTTCGAGTTTCTTGCTTTGATGGGAGAAAATGGTTGTGACATTGTTGATGTTGAGGTATATGTCGTATACCTCTTTTATAATCTAGTTTAGTTTATATTCCAGTGTTCATTGTCTTTCATGTCTTATACTTTGTATTGTATATTCTTTTGTTTTTAGAAAAGGAACTTAGTATTGATGTTAAGAAGCAATAATTGAAGAAAGAGGAGAACTGTAACGTTGGAGTGACAAATGAAAAGAGAGAGAGAAGAGAATCGGTCTAGTGATACCCTTAGAGACAATATCCCACATAAGGCGCGCACATAGAGACTAATGGTCAAGTCTTCATAGTTGGTGAATTCATGTGCAATATTGCCTTGGCAACACAATGATAATGTTTTAAAGTGATGAAACAATATTTCATGTGTAAATTGTAGTCCAACCAATATTAAGTTGGAAACTCATATTGTAATACTTGACATTTCATATAATATATTTTTTGTGGTTGAAATTATTTATAGTTGTAGTTGATATTGTTTAGTATTGTAATTAACATATGTAACTTTGCGTTTTCATATTAGATGAACATGCACATTGTATGATTTTTTTTTTTTTTTAATTTAGTCACAAAGTCATACTAATTAATTTATGTTGATTAATAATGAACACAAAATTAATCTAAAACTACTAAATTAATAGTTTATACTAATTAATGATGAACACAAGTAAAATGAATATATCACTAAATTAGTCGTTTATAATGATTACTAATGAAAGTAAATGAAATGAATATAAAATACTAGATTAATTGTTTATATAATGAATATGAAACTACCAAGAAAAGATAAATGGCTACAGCAATTGATAAATTGATAAAAGTGAGACAACCAATTAATGACTAAGCTAAAAACGACTAAAAGTTGGTCGCGTTATAAGATACTATAAATTAGCTACTACTGGTCACCGACTGAAAAATGGTCGTTTATATGCAAAATTTAGTCATTTTTTAGTAACTAATTAGCCATTTTGTACTAGTGTTAGGTTTTGGAGGGAATCTTCTATGATAAGTCTAATTAACCCACGATGGGCTAGTTGTTGATGATTTCCTCCCTACACCTTAATGCTCATATCTATCACTGATTGAAGAAGAAAGTAGGGTATGCTTAGTCTATTTTGAGGAGGTGTATATGCTCCAAAGCTCATCTCTTGGAGAATCCTAAAATGGTACCCATATACCACATTGTACCTACTTTCACATGATATATACTTGATGAGGTGGTAGTGAATTTCATTCCAAGGATATGGCAGGCTTGCTCTTTTGACCCCTTTTTTGTCTTCCATTGCCTCCTCTCCTTCCAAAAAGAATTTCTTCTTTTCAATTTGGTTGTTACCCTTATCTTCCTTTCTCCAAGGCAACCCTAAAGGAATTGTGGTGATTCTGCCTATGATTTTAGGGGTGAGTTCTACAGAGAGGCCTTTCACCACAACAATGGCATGGGTCCTAGTCAGTGGTATGAGGGAGAGAGCAAATTCTATAGCCACTTCATCATTATATCCCCTTAATTTTTCAAAGAAACCCATCCAATTGTGCCTTGTGAATATCTCTAGTACAGGAGGGTGCTAATGAATTCTCACTGTGTTAGTGGGTTCCCTCTTGTTAAATCCCCCTGTCATTTTTCTCTGATGGATGTGGAGAGTTGTATATGTCTGATACCAAATTCTAATGGATGAGGAATTTTAAATGAAAATTCTGTGTATAATTCCCCTATACTGCAATCTTTTCAACAAAATAGAAGGATTTTCTATATATTTTTTTACTTGGAAAAGGTGGGAAGTTATAGCTCCTACCTCCTTATCACTGCTTGATGAAGAAAATATTTGGTTTTCCCCTTTAAAAATGCTCACTGCCAATCCTGTAGGTGACTGTTCTGTATCCTGTAGGTTTTCCTGTAGGATCCTGTAGGTGCTCCTATGCTGGAAAAAACTCTCACTGTCTTTCCTATAGATTGCTTCAGGGACTGAGAGCAACTTTGCTTTGATGTAGCCTTGAGATTGTGAATGCCTCTATGCATGGGAATCAAATTTTTATTTCCTCATATGGGTGATTTGAGTGGTATGGTGTGCTAGAAACTGAGGTATGAGTATCCATTTTTGGACCATTGGTCCCACTACCACATCATCATTCTCCTTACCTCATAATTAACTCCCACTTTAGGCATCCGTAACTTAACCACTTTTGACCTCATCTCTCCTTTCTTCTGACTTGACTACTGCCACATGTGTAATGAACTAACTATATTCTCCTCATTGACTGACCGAAGGTGGCCAAGTTAACTGCCCACCTTTTGCTTATAAAACCAACTTTTTATCAAATCTACATGTTTTATCTTATTATGCCAACGAGAGAGTTGAAGCGAGAGACATACCTGTGGTGAGATGCCTTGATGTTGCTTTTTTGGAGAGTAAAGTCCTTGCTGTGTATTTGCTGCATGTGTTTTTCTCTTCTTTTTTTCATTGTCCTCCTTTGATGCTTTTATTTGATGTGCAGGTACTCGATGGTGATGCTGATGCTACTAAGCTCTAGAGGAGCTTCTTTGACCTCTAGATCTCCATGTTGAAGCTGACTACAACCTGTGACTTTTTGTTTTGTGGGATAGGTTGCTATAGGATTTACTACAGGATCTCCTGTAGATGCCTCTCCCTGAATTTTTTTTAATCAATCCTTCACTTCTGGAGCAGGAGGATGGTTGGCATGGGTAGAGAAGGGTTCTAGCGATTGGTGAATGAGAGCTATAACTTTCAGGTGTTATCTCCTTGTTCTCTGGCTTTATCCTTTTTTTTTTTTGAAAACAGTAATAATTTTTTTTTGAAACTCTCTTTATTAGATGAATGTAGGGGTGATCATGGTGGAGAGAGACATGGTGATGAGATGGTGAAGTAGACATTTATTTTCTTACATAAGCATGTCATCCCCTTGCTCTAGGGTTACTTTCCTTGGGATTCCCATTCCACTATAATTCCCACAGGATCATCCTGTAGGTTTTCAGGGAATCCTGTAGAAAACACAGAACGCTTGCAAACTGAGCTACATGAGTTTAAAAATGGAGGGAATGATGGAATGATGAAAGATATGGAATGGAGGAATGAAAACATGAACTGTATAAGTCATTTTGATCCCCTCTTATTTCTATGATCCTCCTCCCACTAACCTATAAACAACATTTTGAAAGTTTTCTTTTCTCTCTTTTTTTTTTAATTTTTTTTTTTTTTTTTTGAAAACAACTAGTCTACCTCCAAGAAGTTTTCATCCTAGCTGCTTTCCGTTGGTGACTCAAAAGGGGTTTCCACCCAGAGATATTTTTACTTCATTTATTTTTTTGACACCATTGGGCCACCTCAAGAGGTTTTCAACCCAACAGTGGGACTTAGGTGCCTCATGGAGGTTTTTTTTTTTTTTTTTTTCAGTGACTTGATGGGGTAGAAGCTGAGATTTTCTCCACCACCATTACTGCCTTGTTGATGCCATTAATGAATTCTTTCTTTGACAAGAGCTTCTTGTAGACCTTCAATCTGTGCCCATTGACAAGTAAAGGAATAACCTTTCCATCAATGGTTCTTATCTACACTGAACCATTATCATGACATTTCTCTATGATATAAGGCCCTAACCATATAGTCCTTAACCTGTCTTTAAAATCTTTGTATATGGAATCATACAACAAATCCCAATCACCCTCTTGAAATTATTTTTCCTTTATGTTCTTGTCATGCCAGATCTTCCTTTGAACTTGAGTCACCTCTGTGTGCAGGAGGGCCTGCATTCTAAACTTGTCTAACCCATTCATCTAGAGCAATCTCTCTTGTTGTGCACTGGTGAGATCTATATCTAGTTGTAATGCCATTCTCAATGTATTGTACTCAAATTCAATGGACAACAGGGCCTTCTTCCCATAGACCAACTCATAGGGGGTGATTCCAGTGGTGGTCTTCCAAGTGGTATTGTAGGCCCAAGTGGCCTCAACTAATCTATCAGCCCAATATTTTATGCTGCTGCTAATCACTTTGGTTAGAATGCCCTCCAATGCTCTGTTGGTCACCTCCACTTTCCCATTAGCTTGTGAGTGGTAAGGAGTGGATGTTCTATGCTTGATATTTTGCTAGCTTAACAAATTTTCAATCATGTGAGATGTAAACTAGCTGCCTTGATCAATGACCAGTTCTCTAGGGTACCCAAACTTATAAAATACATTTTCCCTTAAGAACTCAACCACTTTCTCCTCTGTTGCTGCCTTGATTGCCTTGGTTTTAGCCCACTTGGTCAAATAGTCAGTGCACACAATGATGTACTACTTTTGCCTAGATGGAGGGTCAATAGGTCCAATGAAATCCATGCCCCACTTGTTAAATGGCTCGAAAGTCACTTGAGGTTGCAGAGTCATTTCATCCCTTGGAGTAGGCTTTCCCATCCTTTGGCACCGATCACATTGACTAGTATACCTTCTCACATCCTGATGAAGAGTGGGCTAATAATACCCAGCTTGTAGCACCTTGAATGTTGTCCTCTTGGCTGCAAAGTGACCTCCACAAGGCCCATCATGACAGGTCAGAAGGATGTCAAAGACTTCCTCCTCCCTAACACATCTTCTCAGAATTTGATCTGGGCCTAGTTTGAATAGGTTTCCCCCAATCCAAGTGAATGGGGCGCTCTTCCTCACAATCTTGCTTTTCTCTTTGGAGGACAAATTCGATGGGAACTGTGTAGACACCAAGTAGTTTGCTATGTTAGCAAACCATGGAGAGAGAAATGAAATAACGAATAAGTGTTCATCCGGTAACTTAACATCAACCATTTGTTCCTCCCCTGTAGGCAAAGTTAAACTGGATAAAAAAATCTTCAACAACATTCTCCTTGCTAGGCTTATCAATAATAGTTAGATCAAAATATTGTAATAAAAGTAACCATCTAATCATTCAGGAATTCACATCAGGTTTATTCATCAAATATTTAATTGTAGCATCATCAGTATGTACAAATCTTTGGTAACTTGTAATGTAATGCCTAAATTTTTTCAATGAATGCACAACAACTAGGAGCTCCTTCTCAGTTACTGCATAGTTCAGTTTGGCCTTTGACAGATTCTTACTGATGAAGTAAATGGCATAAGGTAACTTGTTATCTATCTGGCCTAGAGTTGCTCCTATGGCTTTGTGACAGGCATCGGAATGTATATGGAAAGGAAGGTCCCAATTTGGGCCTCGAAGAATAGGTGCAGTGTTCAACTTTTCCTTCAAGATGTCTAGGACCTATTGACATATTTTTGACCATAAAATTAAGAGTCTTTGGCCAATAACCAAAATAAAGGAGAAGCTAACTTGTTGAAGTCTTTTATAACCTCTGATAGTATCTAGCTAAACCTAGAAACCTTCTAACATCTCTCTGTTTTTGTGGAGGTGGGACCCTTTGGATGGTGGCTATTTTATTTGGGTCCACCTGCTGTCCTTTCTAGGATATTGAATGACATAGAACAGTCCCTACAATCATAAATAACTCACATTTTTCGCGACTAAGGGACAGGTTCATTTCAATGCATTTGTTCAGGACCTTACCTAAGTTGGACAGAGCCTTCTGGAAATCACACCCATAGGGTGTAAAATCATCCATATAAATTTCTACTGCATCATGGACTAGCTCGGCAAAGATACTCAAGACTGCTCTCTGGAAAGTGGCAGGGGCATTGCATAGGCCAAAAGGAAGGACCCTATAGGAGAAAGTACCCCAAGGACAAGTGAAGGTGGTTTTATCCTGGTCTTTAGGGCTAACCTCGATTTGATTGTACCTACTGAACCCATATAGGAAAGAAAAAAACTTTTTCCCTACCAAGCCATCTAGCACTTGGTCAATGAAAGGTAGAGGGAAATGGTCCTTCTTTGTTGCTTTATTTAACTCTCTATAACCTGTTGGGTCATGGAAAAGGTATGAAATTACTATTAAACTCATCATACTTTTCTTTTATTCTTATCCTTTCTATATCTCAATGCGCTAATCTATTAAGGAATTACGATAATAAATATAGAAATTATCTGCAATTACACTTTGGCTAATTATTACTTTCCTTTCTACAGGAAAACAACAAAAGGGACAAATGCTGTTCCCTGTGAAGAAAAAACAAACATCGACAAGCTAAGGAATGTTAAGTTATGGTATGTTCTATGCTTAGAGCAATTTAATTTTCTTTCTTATTATTATTCATATATTAGCAATCACATGCGCATAAGTAAAGTGCAGATAGAACATTAAACGATCAACGAGAGAACAAGCCAAGACAAGAGACACAATATGTGGCAGCTAGCTAGGGACAAAACCTACAATGTGTTGGGAAACCATTTGATCAAATCTTTTTTTACCTTCAAAAATTTAGTAGAGAGAAATAGTACAATAAATCTGATTTATATCAGCAGTAGCAAACCCTAGATCAGCAACATTAGCATTAGCACCTTCATCATGAAAACTGGGGCAGTCGATATCTCGCAAATCGACCGTCGGATCAGCTTGATTCCACCACCAAAATTTGTGGCCTTCAGAGGAGGTCTAGATGGACCTACAGTGCAGTTCAGAAGAGGAGGTTTGATGGTCAACGCTGGTCAAAGTTTGGATCTGCAGTTGCAGCTTCAGGTTCAGTAGCTTCCTTCCACATATGTGAGAGAGAGTCTTTTTTGCGCAGTAGAGAAGAGGCTCTTTTCTGCGCAGGAGAGAGAGAGATGTGATGAGATGAGTGAGTGAAAATGAGGAAAAGTCCTCTTGTATTTATACACAACTATTGATGTTTGAATAGACGCGACTGTTGGTCTTCTAAGCCTACATGAGTTGTAGGTCGGCTTGATAATAACTCCATAATCAAAATAAATTCATATCTCCATAAATACTTATCAGAATCGGATGATCTTTAGATCAATCCTACACCTCTTGATGAGAAGAATCTAATAAAAATATTATCAGCCATGAATAAGATTACCCACATGAAGTTTGGCCCTAGTTTCCAATTTTAACACTCCCTCTCAACTAGGGAGAACTTCATCTGCAATCTATCTGTCGGTCGCTACTATTCATCCATCAAATGCACTGCCCCGTACAACCTGACCCTTGCCCTGCTCTGCTCTATTCTGCTTGTTCTGCTTTGTCTTGTTCTGCCTTGTATTGATTTGTACTGCTCTGCTCTGTTTTTCTTTGCTTTTGTCCGAATTGTGAAGAAGAAGAAATGGTCGAGGATGTATCATACTGACTCAAAGTCAGTCTCAGAGTATGTACCACTGGTCCCAGACCAGTCCCAACTAACCTGAAGTCAGTGTCATAGTGAGTATAACTCCTACCACTTGTCCCAGACCAGTATCATCCTCCATTGACTCAAAGTCAGTCTCAGTGTGCGTACCACTAGTCCCAAACCAGTCTCAACCAATCCGAAGTTAGCATCATAGTAGGTACCACTCCTACCACTGGTCCTAGACCAGTCTCAACCGACTTGAAGTTAGCATCATAGTATGTACCACTCTCACTGGTCCTAGACTAGTACTGCACTGACTCGAGGTCAGTCTCAGAGTATGTACCATTGGTCCCTGACTAGTCTCAACCGAACCGAAGTCAACGTCATAATCGGTAAACCTCCTACCACTGGTCCCAGATCAGTATCATTGATCCCAGATCAATGAAGGTCATCCTAGCGTAGGGAGTACGGTAGATATAGCGATGCATCCATCAGTACTACTATAGTCCCTAACTTCATTTCCCTGCTCATTGATCAAATGAGAGGTACTTCCCATGAATCCCTAACTGCATGGGTAGGATGCATTGACATGAGAACTTAATCAATCCCATCCTCATAGGAGAACTAATCATCCTGCTACACAATCGCCATGGAGAACACATCATCCAGGCCTCACAAGAGAACTAATCATCTTGCTACATAATCGTCATGGAGAACACATCATCTAGACCTCACAGGAGAACCAATCATCCTGCTACATAGTCGTCATGGAGAACACATCATCCAGACCTCACAGGAGAACCAAACATCCTGCTACATAGTTGCCATGGGGTGTACATGTACACCACATGGGATAGTGAATCACCCTATGGTCATATGTCACTCCAAGAAGTACCTCGCACCCCCGCGGAGCTCCCAGAGCTCAATGCATCATACAATACCCTCATCGGAGGGTCTTTGAACAACACCAAGTTGTTCTCGAAAAGTCAGGAATTTTACTTTCCTTAGGGGCTTTGTCAGAATGTCGGCGACTTGTTCATATGTACCAATATGTTGGAGCCTGATAGCTCCCCACTGCACCATATCTCGAATATAGTGATACCTGATATCGATATGCTTGGAGCGATCATGAAATACGGGATTCTCTGATAGACGAATCCCACTCTGGTTGTCACATAGGATCACAATGGTATCCAATGTAAATCCAAATAGTTCACTGAAGAGAGATTTTGCAACCAGACTGCCTCACAGGAGGCCATGCTAGTAGCAATATACTCTACTTCGGCGGTGCTCAAAGCCACTGACTTCTGCTTCCTGCTCATCCAGGATATCGAAGCAGATCCCAAGGAGAAACAACACCCAGAAGTGCTCTTACAGTCCTCCACATTTCCTGCCCAATCAGCATCAGTGTATCCAAGTAGTCTCACATCTCCGACAGTGTATCTTAACCCATAAGTAATTGTGCCACAAAGATATCTCAACAGATTCTTGGCACCAATCCAATGTATGTGGTGAGGTTCAACCATATGTTGACTTAACGTGTTGACTGCGAAGCATATATCTGGATGGGAGTTCACTAAGAACATTAATGCTCCAACGAGTTGTCGATACTCGGTGGCATTTCGTAAAATAGGTCCAGCAACATTACAGCTTAACTTCTTGAAGTCAAGCTCCATCGGGGTAGTTACAGGCTTGCAGTCTACCATACCAAATCTTTCCAAAATCTTCACCACATATTTTCCTTGAGATAGGAAAATTTCCCTTGGCTTTTGCCACACTTCAAGTCCTAGGTCCTTCATTTCAAATTTAGAAGCCAACTCCCTCTTACATTTGTGAATGAGAGAGTCTGCACCTATTAGAAAGAGGACATCCACATACAGCAGCAGTATTAGAGGTTTGTCGTCTTCAACCTTAAAGTAAAGGTTAGGATCGACTTCACTCCTAGTGAATCCCAGCTTCATCAAGTAGCTATCGATCCTCTCATACCGTGCTTAGGGTGCTTGCTTTAGCCCATAAAGAGCCTTCTTCAACCTGCATACATGAGATTTTCGGTCATAAATCTCAAATCCTTTGGGTTGCTCCATGTAGACCTCTTATTTGATCGAACCACGAAAGAATGCGGTCTTGACATCCATGTGATGTAGGTTCCATCGTTGTGAAGCCGCAAGGGCAATGATCGAGCGGATGGTCGTATATCTGGAAATAGGTGCAAATATCTCATTATAGTCTATACCTTCCTTCTGGGAGAAACCACGAGAAACAAAACGAGCCTTATACTTTTCCGTACTTCCATCTGTTGCATGCTTTATCTTGTAAAGTCATTAGAAGTGAAAATTGTCTTGGGGTCTAGGAACTACTTCTCATACATCATTCTTCATAATAGACTCATATTCTTTGGTCATATCATCCTTCCATACTTGATGCTTGACGACATCTCAGAATGATGAAGGTTCATTTTGTATGATCACGCTCATGATGGTCAGGTATCCCTGATACCTGTTAGGTTTCTTACTTTGACGGAAGGTTCCTCGGGGTGTAGCATGTCCTTCAGCATCATCAAGTAGTCCCCTAAGCCATGAAGGCCTCTTCCTAGAAGAGGAAGGCTCAGGTGGATAAATAGGATCCATGGGTTCCTCTAGATCAGGCATTGTTACATCATCTACCCATAGAAACTTCAGAAGTCTTTGATCATGGAGCATGGCACGGACAGCTTCCACAATTGTACGGTTCTTCCTTTCCACCATACCATTCTACTCAGGAGTATGTGGTGTAGTAGTCTCCCTCTTAATTACAGCCTCAGGTATGCCTGAGTGAACCAACTATAATATATCAGAGGTCTTGCTTTGCCTTGAGGGGAATGGTCCCCTTTTGAGCTTTCCTTCGGCACATCTTGGACATGCACCTTCTTTCTCTACTCAGAATTCGGGCATCCCTGTTACCATTATCTTACATCGGGTAGAGCTTTATCATGACGGTGGGCAAACCGTCGATGCCAATGTTCAGACTGAAGAGATGTGTCATAAGAGATGACACCTAACGGACTTCCATCAATCTGATATAATGAATAAAAACGAAACCCAAGAGTAAAGGCATCTTTAACATTATTTTTCCATACACGTACCTTACCATCGCTGAAGGTTACCTTGTAGCCTTTGTCTTCCATTGCCGAGATGGACACCAGGTTCTTTTTGAGGTCAGGTACATATAATACATCTTGTAAGTGGATCGTTCAGTTTGGCCTTTGACAGATTCTTACTGATGAAGTAAATGGCATAAGGTAACTTGTTATCTATCTGGCCTAGAGTTGCTCCTATGGCTTTGTGACAGGCATCGGAATGTATATGGAAAGGAAGGTCCCAATTTGTGCCTCGAAGAATAGGTGCAGTGTTCAACTTTTCCTTCAAGATGTCTAGGACCTATTGACATATTTTTGACCATAAAATTAAGAGTCTTTGGCCAACAGCCAAAATAAAGGAGAAGCTAACTTGTTGAAGTCTTTTATAACCTCTGATAGTATCTAGCTAAACCTAGAAACCTTCTAACATCTCTCTGTTTTTGTGGAGGTGGGACCCTTTGGATGATGGCTATTTTATTTGGGTCCACCTGCTGTCCTTTCTAGGATATTGAATGACATAGAACAGTCCCTACAATCATAAATAACTCACATTTTTCGGGACTAAGGGACAGGTTCATTTCAATGCATTTGTTCAGCACCTTACCTAAGTTGGACAGAGCCTCCTGGAAATCACACCCATAGGGTGTAAAATCATCCATATAAATTTCTACTGCATCATGGACTAGCTCGGCAAAGATACTCAAGACTGCTCTCTGGAAAGTGGCAGGGGCATTGCATAGGCCAAAAGGAAGGACCCTATAGGAGAAAGTACCCCAAGGACAAGTGAAGGTGGTTTTATCCTGGTCTTCAGGGCTAATCTAGATTTGATTGTACCTACTGAACCCATATAGGAAAGAAAAAAACTTTTTCCCTACCAAGCCATCTAGCACTTGGTCAATGAAAGGTAGAGGGAAATGGTCCTTCTTTGTTGCTTTGTTTAACTCTCTATAACCTGTTGGGTCATGGAAAAGGTATGCAATTACTATTAAACTCATCATACTTTTCTTTTATTCTTATCCTTTCTATATCTCAATGCGCTAATCTATTAAGGAATTACGATAATAAATATAGAAATTATCTGCAATTACACTTTGGCTAATTATTACTTTCCTTTCTACAGGAAAACAACAAAAGGGACAAATGCTGTTCCCTGTGAAGAAAAAACAAACATCGACAAGCTAAGGAATGTTAAGTTATGGTATGTTCTATGCTTAGAGCAATTTAATTTTCTTTCTTATTATTATTCATATATTAGCAATCACATGCGCATAAGTAAAGTGCAGATAGAACATTAAAGGATCAACGAGAGAACAAGCCAAGACAAGAGACACAATATGTGGCAGCTAGCTAGGGACAAACCCCACAATGTGTTGGGAAACCATTTGATCAAATCTTTTTTTACCTTCAAAAATTTAGTAGAGAGAAATAGTACAATAAATCTGATTTATATCAGCAGTAGCAAACCCTAGATCAGCAACATTAGCATTAGCAGCTTCATCATGAAAACTGGGGCAGTCGATATCTCGCAAATCGACCGTCGGATCAGCTTGATTCCACCACCAAAATTTGTGGCCTTCAGAGGAGGTCTAGATGGACCTACAATGCAGTTCAGAAGAGGAGGTTTGATGGTCAATGCTGGTCAAAGTTTGGATCTGCAGTTGCAGCTTCAGGTTCAGTAGCTTCCTTCCACATATGTGAGAGAGAGTCTTTTCTGCGCAGTAGAGAAGAGGCTCTTTTCTGCGCAGGAGAGAGAGAGATGTGATGAGATGAGTGAGTGCAAATGAGGAAAAGTCCTCTTGTATTTATACACAACTATTGATGTTTGAATAGATGCGACTGTTGGTCTTCTAAGCCTACATGAGTTGTAGGTCGGCTTGATAATAACTCCATAATCAAAATAAATTCATATCTCCATAAATACTTATCAGAATCGGATGATCTTTAGATCAATCCTACACCTCTCGATGAGAAGAATCTAATAAAAATATTATCAGCCATGAATAAGATTACCCACATGAAGTTTGGCCCTAGTTTCCAATTTTAACACTCCCTCTCAACTAGGGAGAACTTCATCTGCAATCTATCTGTCGGTCGCTACTATTCATCCATCAAATGCACTGCCCCGTACAACCTGACCCTTGCCCTGCTCTGCTCTATTCTGCTTGTTCTGCTTTGTCTTGTTCTGCCTTGTATTGATTTGTACTGCTCTGCTCTGTTTTTCTTTGCTTTTGTCCAAATTGTGAAGAAGAAGAAATGGTCGAGGATGTATCATACTGACTCAAAGTCAGTCTCAGAGTATGTACCACTGGTCCCAGACCAGTCGCAACTAACCTGAAGTCAGTGTCATAGTGAGTATAACTCCTACCACTTGTCCCAGACCAGTATCATCCTCCATTGACTCAAAGTCAGTCTCAGTGTGCGTACCACTAGTCCCAAACCAGTCTCAACCAATCCGAAGTTAGCATCATAGTAGGTACCACTCCTACCACTGGTCCTAGACCAGTCTCAACCGACTTGAAGTTAGCATCATAGTATGTACCACTCTCACTGGTCCTAGACTAGTACTGCACTGACTCGAGGTCAGTCTCAGAGTATGTACCATTGGTCCCTGACTAGTCTCAACCGAACCGAAGTCAACGTCATAATCGGTAAACCTCCTACCACTGGTCCCAGATCAGTATCATTGATCCCAGATCAATGAAGGTCATCCTAGCATAGGGAGTACGGTAGATATAGCGATGCATCCATCAGTACTACTATAGTCCCTAACTTCATTTCCCTGCTCATTGATCAAATGAGAGGTACTTCCCATGAATCCCTAACTGCATGGGTAGGATGCATTGACATGAGAACTTAATCAATCCCATCCTCATAGGAGAACTAATCATCCTGCTACACAATCGCCATGGAGAACACATCATCCAGGCCTCACAAGAGAACTAATCATCTTGCTACATAATCGTCATGGAGAACACATCATCTAGACCTCACAGGAGAACCAATCATCCTGCTACATAGTCGTCATGGAGAACACATCATCCAGACCTCACAGGAGAACCAAACATCCTGCTACATAGTTGCCATGGGGTGTACATGTACACCACATGGGATAGTGAATCACCCTATGGTCATATGTCACTCCAAGAAGTACCTCGCACCCCCCCGGAACTCCCAGAGCTCAATGCATCATACAATACCCTCATCGGAGGGTCTTTGAACAACACCAAGTTGTTCTCGAAAAGTCAGGAATTTTACTTTCCTTAGGGGCTTTGTCAGAATGTCGGCGACTTGTTCATATGTACCAATATGTTGGAGCCTGATAGCTCCCCACTGCACCATATCTCGAATATAGTGATACCTGATATCGATATGCTTGGAGCGATCATGAAATACGGGATTCTCTGATAGACGAATCCCACTCTGGTTGTCACATAGGATCACAATGGTATCCAATGTAAATCCAAATAGTTCACTGAAGAGAGATTTTGCAACCAGACTGCCTCACAGGAGGCCATGCTAGTAGCAATATACTCTACTTCGGCGGTGCTCAAAGCCACTGACTTCTTCTTCCTGCTCATCGAGGATATCGAAGAAGATCCCAAGGAGAAACAGCACCCAGAAGTGCTCTTACAGTCCTCCACATTTCCTGCCCAATCAGCATCAGTGTATCCAAGTAGTCTCACATCTCCGACAGTGTATCTTAACCCATAAGTAATTGTGCCACAAAGATATCTCAACAGATTCTTGGCACCAATCCAATGTATGTGGTGAGGTTCAACCATATGTTGACTTAACGTGTTGACTGCGAAGCATATATCTGGATGGGAGTTCACTAAGAACATTAATGCTCCAACGAGTTGTCGATACTCGGTGGCATTTCGTAAAATAGGTCCAGCAACATTACAGCTTAACTTCTTGAAGTCAAGCTCCATCGGGGTAGTTACAGGCTTACAGTCTACCATACCAAATCTTTCCAAAATCTTCACCACATATTTTCCTTGAGATAGGAAAATTTCCCTTGGCTTTTGCCACACTTCAAGTCCTAGGTCCTTCATTTCAAATTTAGAAGCCAACTCCCTCTTACATTTGTGAATGAGAGAGTCTCCACCTATTAGAAAGAGGTCATCCACATACAGCAGCAGTATTAGAGGTTTGTCGTCTTCAACCTTAAAGTAAAGGTTAGGATCGACTTCACTCCTAGTGAATCCCAGCTTCATCAAGTAGCTATCGATCCTCTCATACCGTGCTTAGGGTGCTTGCTTTAGCCCATAAAGAGCCTTCTTCAACCTGCATACATGAGATTTTCGGTCATAAATCTCAAATCCTTTGGGTTGCTCCATGTAGACCTCTTATTTGATCGAACCACGAAAGAATGCGGTCTTGACATCCATGTGATGTAGGTTCCATCGTTGTGAAGCCGCAAGGGCAATGATCGAGCGGATGGTCGTATATCTGGAAATAGGTGCAAATATCTCATTATAGTCTATACCTTCCTTCTGGGAGAAACCACGAGAAACAAAACGAGCCTTATACTTTTCCGTACTTCCATCTGTTGCATGCTTTATCTTGTAAAGTCATTAGAAGTGAAAATTGTCTTGGGGTCTAGGAACTACTTCTCATACATCATTCTTCATAATAGACTCATATTCTTTGGTCATATCATCCTTCCATACTTGATGCTTGACGACATCTCAGAATGATGAAGGTTCATTTTGTATGATCACGCTCATGATGGTCAGGTATCCCTGATACCTGTTAGGTTTCTTACTTTGACGGAAGGTTCCTCGGGGTGTAGCATGTCCTTCAGCATCATCAAGTAGCCCCCTAAGCCATGAAGGCCTCTTCCTAGAAGAGGAAGGCTCAGGTGGATAAATAGGATCCATGGGTTCCTCTAGATCAGGCATTGTTACATCATCTACCCATAGAAACTTCAGAAGTCTTTGATCATGGAGCATGGCACGGACAACTTCCACAATTGTACGGTTCTTCCTTTCCACCATACCATTCTACTCAGGAGTATGTGGTGTAGTAGTCTCCCTCTTAATTACAGCCTCAGGTATGCCTGAGTGAACCAACTATAATATATCAGAGGTCTTGCTTTGTCTTGAGGGGAATGGTCCCCTTTTGAGCTTTCCTTCGGCACATCTTGGACATGCACCTTCTTTCTCTACTCGGAATTCGGGCATCCCTGTTACCATTATCTTACATCGGGTAGAGCTTTATAATGACGGTGGGCAAACCGTCGATGCCAATGTTCAGACTGAAGAGATGTGTCATAAGAGATGACACCTAACGGACTTCCATCAATCTGATATAATGAATCAAAACGAAACCCAAGAGTAAAGGCATCTTTAACATTATTTTTCCATACACGTACCTTACCATCGCTTACCTTGTAGCCTTTGTCTTCCATTGCCGAGATGGACACCAGGTTCTTTTTGAGGTCAGGTACATATAATACATCTTGTAAGTGGATCGTATTACCTTGATTCAATTTGAGAGAGACATTGCCTACACCTTTCATAGGATATTTCATATTATCTCCAAGGACAATTTCCAGGTTAGTTTCTTTCTCTATCAGATTATGGAGAACATCTTTGTAACCACTGAAGTGCCTTGAGGCACCACTATCAATGAACCAAATTCCCATTGGAGCAGAGGTAGATAGAGCAACTAGTAGATAATATTCATCCTGCTTATTTTCAACAATCTTGGATTCATACCTGGAATTTCTAGCCTTCTTGAATGGTTGTCCTCTTCCTTGATTTCCAGCATTCCTTTTACCATTGCTATGGAATTTTCCATTCCTTTAATTTCCATGAGAGGTATTTTGATCATCGTCCCAGTGTGAGTCCTTTCTATCAGGGCACTCCCTTGCATAGTGACCTGCTTTATCGAAAATGTAACATCGTCCTTTTATTCCTCCCTTAGGTCCAACCTTTCCTTTTGATTTAGTCCCAGAATTATTTCTTTTCTTAGCATGAGAAGAAAAGGCAGCAGGAGGACTTTTAGGCATGTACATTTCTTGCTCTTCTACCCTTGTTTCTTCTTGAATGACTTTAGCCATTAATTCCTAAAAACCAAGAATTACATTATTGTTCAAAAGAGTATTCCTAAACACGTATCATTCGGATGGTAATCCTCCAAGAGTCGTGAGTGCCATTTCCTAGTCTATCGTAGATTTCCTTGGAGATTTTCAGGTCAGAGATGTAAGCCACCAAGTGCTTGTATATCGAGTCCTAGATGATCTTCTTTGCTTTGACTTCTCTGGTTTTCCATTTGTTCCTGGTAGCAGCGGACGCATTTGATGGAAGCTCAACAATATTTCCTCTCACATGGTCCAACACTCCTTGATCTTCTAGGGTTAGATCGATAGACATCTTCCATCCGTGATAGTCAGATTTCTCACGGAGCTTTTCCTCGGTAGGAAAGAGCGATGAGGACACGATAGTTCTTTTTAGGATAGCCTTGCAAATCTTCTCTTCGGTGATTGCTCTTTCTCTTGCTCGGGCTTTGTCTTCACCTCAGCTCTGATACCATGTTAATTTATGGTATGTTCTATGCTTAGAGAAATTTACTTTTCTTTCTTATTATTATTCATATATTAGAAATCACATGTGCACAAGTAAAGTGCAGATAGAACATTAAACGATCAACAGAAAACAAACCAAGACAAGAGACACAAGATGTGGCAGCTAGCCAGGGACAAACCCCATAATGTGTGGGGAAACCCTTTGATCAAATCTTCATTTATCTTCAAAAATTCAACAGAGAGAAATAGTACAATAAATCTGATTTATATAAGTAGTAGAAACCCTAGATCAGCGACATCAGCATTAGCGGCTTCATCATCAAAACTATGGTAGTCGATATCTTGCAAATCGACCATCGGATCGGCTTGATTCCACCACCAAAAATTGCGGCCTTCAGAGGAGGTCTAGATGAACCTACAATGCAGTTCAGAAGAGGAGGTTTGATGGTCAATGCTGGTCAAACTTTGGATCTGCAGTTGCAGCTTCAGGTTCAGCAGCTTCCTTCAACATATGTGAGAGAGAGTCTCTTTTCTGCGCAGTAGAGAAGAGCCTCTTTTCTGCGCAGGAGAGAGAGAGAGATGTGATGAGATGAGTGAGTGAAAATGAGGCTAGATGAGCTGTATGTTGGCTTGATAATAATTCCATAATCAAAATAAAGTCATATCTCCATAAATACTTATCAAAATCAGATGATCTTTAGATCAATCCTACACCTCTCGATGAGAGGAATCTAATAAAAATATTATCAGCCATGAATAAGATGACCCACATGAAGTTTGGCCCTAGTTGCAAATTTTAACAAGGAAGGAATGTAGTGGTTGCAGATACGTCCATAAGCAAATCAGCAAGATCAACACAAGAAAGGAAATAATTTTTGAAGATGGGAAACTGTTGCGAATCCCTCAATTGCATTTATCACTTATCTTTGGACCCTTTCTGATTATAAAAGAGATGTTTTGTAAGAAGAAAGGGGGGAGGAATTTCTATATTATTGTAATTGTAGTTGTATTCACAGACTCTCGCTATCAAGAAGAACACGAATCTCTTGTAATGTTCATTCAGTTGATGATTAATATATAAGTAAGGTTGTTGTTCCCTCGCATTTGCTGAAGTAACTTAGGAGTGTTTCGCTGGCGGCTAAGGGCCTAGCCACTGGTGGATTCAACTGCTCTTCTCGTGTCATACATTTCCAGTTCTCACAAGTGTGATGGTTTGATAATATTCTTGCTTTCTGTGATTTTATCATTGCACTGTTTATTATTTTCCAGTATTGACAAAGCCTCTTTATTTTATATAATTTGCAGAATTGTCATTGATTCAGTTTGCTTTCATTTTAGATCAAGTTCCTTCGATAAATATTCTGCTTTCTGTAATAAACTGTAAAGAGTATTAATTATTGTTGTTGAAACTCTCAGATGGATATTCATTCGCTGTTTAGATTAATTATTGAGGATTGGGTTTGGTTGAGATTAGCTCAGTTAAAGAGGGATGAGTTATCACTACTGTACTCTCAACTGATGTTGCTGTTACTTTGATGACTGTAAGATTTGATTTCAGGATTGAGTTTCCTTTAATTGCAATTGGAATTTACTAGATGCATTTCTTTACTCTTGTATTTAAAAGATCTATATTACAATTTAGAAACATTACTCTCTGAGTTAAATAGTCGCCACATACTGTGTACACTCTTGAAATAAGAATATTTCAAGACTTGCCTGGATTGATAATTAATGTGAGGATAAGGAGGAGTTTTAAAAGGCACCTTTTATCACCCAACATTTTGACATCGTTGCTGAGGAGAGTGTAGCCATTTCTAAGGAGTAATGTACATCTGATGATTATTGTTGAAGAAGAATTGGGTTTTGAAAACGGAAGGTAAGAACCTACGTAACGAGCAAGTAAAGTGCTTGCTCCTCTGCCCGCTTTTCAACACAATTACAAAAAACTGAAGTAAGTATTTGCTGCCTGTCTGTTGAGAGAGAACTGGGTATTAAAAATGAAAGGTAAGAACCTGCGTATGGAGCACGTAAAATGCTTGCTCCCCTACCCGCTTTCTAGTAGAATTGTTAAGAACTTAGGGTAGAGGTAAATATTTGAATTATGTGTATGAATGACTAAGAAGAAAAAACCTGAAAATAATCCAATTCCACTACCCAAACCCGACAGATCTAAGGGACCGGTGACCCTTGGACGATCAACTTTCATAGATGACATCTTAAAGAAAGCCGAATCTCAGCCATCAGTAGGTCCTAGAAAATTTGCTTCCAGACAGCCTACTGTCTCCCTTCAGGCCACAGGCTCACCATCTATAGCCTTCGCTGAGGTCCACAACAAAATAGAAGGGATTGAGCAGAGTTTTCAAGAAATTGAAAATTCTCGCCCAATTTCTTTACAAGAAGGGAATTCTTGTAATCTTCGTGAAGGAGGAGGAGAAACAAGGGAAATAGAGGAGCCAAGATCCCCTCAGGTAGTAATTCAACAAGGAACACTCAGTATCCCAGATCGAGGGAGTGTTGTTAAGATCATTCAAGAAGAAGCAAGGGAAGCAAAGGAGCCAAGATCCCCTCAGGTAGTAATTCAACAAGGAACACTCAGTATCCCAGACTGAGGGAGTGCTGTTAAGCTCATTCCCACTCCTTCTAATCATCCTAGGAATAACTCTCTAGAGATCCCGAAAGAGTATTAGCACATATTTGATCAAATGGCTAACAACCCACAAACACCTCAAACCTCTACATTGCAGTATCCCATCGTTGACACAGCTGTCAATGTATCCCTCTCCAAAATATTCCTACCTTTCATGGACTAACATCAGAGGATCCAGACGCATTTCCTGTTTGAGTTTGATGTATTGTGTAGGGGTTATGATTATACCATCGACCCCCAAAAACTAAAGTTGTTTCCCTCTACATTGAAAGGAGCATCCTTGCGATGGTTTATGGGATTAGGTGGAGGCACAATAAATGATTGGGAACAAATGAAAACTGCTTTCCTAAAAAATTATCAGGACTATTTCAGATCTAGGGAATTGAAAGACAAAATATTCCAATGGTAGTAAGACCCAATGAAACATTAGAAGAGTATGTGGAATGAATTCAATATAACCTCCAGCGGTATCCCTATGCAACTCTTCCTTTACCTGATAATGTGCTAAAAACTACACTGATTAAAGGGATGAAAGAACAATGGATAGAAACATTAAATATTATGGGTAAAGGTGATATATATCAAGAATAATATGCTGACATTATTAAATTGTGTATCAGGTCCTCAAGAGGCAGTACGAGATTGAAACCAGCAGAACGCGACATGACCACTAGGGACAACAAAATCTCTGGTGGAGGTATAACTCGTGCAGAAATTGGAAACCTGCTAGAGGATTTCAAAACAGATATTTTGGGAACTCTGACAATGCAATTGGACATTATGCAAGCCAAGAAAAAGCAGGCGGAAGCAGAAAAAAACTTGGTGATATTCTTTCCTAGATGCAAGAAGAAGCATAGTCATAAAAAATGCCCACTGGATATGGTGCAAACTTGTGCCATATGTACGAAAGATCATGCCATAGAAAGTAGTCTATATGGAGGCAGAGGAAGAAGCAGAACCAATCTACCTGCTAAATCAGCGTTGCCAATGGCAACCATGACAAACAAGTACACTGATTGATCCATATTCTTTCTTTCAAAATTTGCAATATAATTCGCAACAATACCCAGGAGCCATGTGGTAGAACCAACCACCTTTTTCCAATTGGTCACAGTAACCATTCCCTATGCCACCTTCACCCAACCAATGAAATAAAAATAACAATTGGCCAAATTCCTCTTACTTCCCATCGTTTTGGAATAATAATGCATATCAATCCCAATAGCCACCCTCCACTTGACAGAACTAGAACTGGAAGTCAAGCTGGCAAAGACCTACAAATCAGCCAACAGGAACAATCCCCCTACCTCAACCCACACTACCAGCACCCTACACATTGCAACAGAACCCTCAGACCAACCTACGACCGCAGTTCCCAGCCCAACCCAACCCGAACCCCAACAATAGACCGGTTCAATCTGTGAAAATTATTGAAGGACCAGAGCCAGAAACTGAGCTAAGGGAGTGTAATGAGCTTCAATTAAGATTTGGGCAAATAATAGAATTAGAGGGGGATAAAAATATACAAATTGAAGATCTGTTACCTGTAGAACAAGCACCACAAGTGGAGAACATGGTTAAACAGAAAACTCATGATCAAATGATCACCTCTTCTCCATCATTCCCAGAAATATTAAACATACCTTGGCCAATTGAATATCTCGATTTGATCTTCTAGGAGAATTGAAAAATTTGTGTATAAAAATACCACTCCTCCAGGCTATTCAAGACATTCCAATTTATGCAAAACCTATTAAGGAATTGTGTATGAAAAAGCCAAAGTGGAAAATAAAAACAACCCCAACTTTCCATGTAGTCGGTACCTTATCTGATTTAATATCAGGCAGAGAAACACCTGTAAAATATGAGGACCCAAGAAATCCTATAGTCATTGTGCAAATAAATGGATGCTCCTTCCCCAATGCATTTGTCGATTTAGGAGCAAGATTCTTACAACCACAACTTGTCAAAAACTTGGCATTACATCCTTGGACCCAACCACGACCTTGTTGGAACTGGTTGACCGATTGGTAGTCAAACCAGAAGGCACATTATAGGATGTAATGGTGTCTGTAGACTCTTGGGAATACCCAGCATATTTCTGAGCATCATTCATAGAAACCGACTCGATGGACATCCCCTAATTCTAGGTAGACCTTGGCTAGCAACCACGGATGCTTACATAAGCTGTCGAATAGGCAACATAACTATAGCAAGAGGAAGCAATGTGAAGAATTTAGCCTTATATCCGCCAACTCAACCAAGTTTAACAATAATCAAAACCAGAAAACAACCTGTATCATATCTAACTAAAAACATTAGATCACTGCTAACCATAGAATATGCTCTCGAATTTAGGGATCAACGGAAGATGACATCATTAACACTTACATTAACCAACCAGATGCCGTATCCCATATAAAATGTCACATGATCGAAGCAGCCCTCGATAACGAAATAGAAGAAGATCCCTTAAAAGATATTAATGATCAATCAATACCAACAACTTATGTTTATAACAGCAAAACCATAGAAATTGAGGCAGGAAAAACTTTGAATATTAACAAAAAGCTGACTGCTGACCAAGAGCAGAAGCTTGTTCAACTCCTGAGAAAATATAAATAGGCCTTTGCATCGGATTACCCGAACATGAAAGGGATTGATCCCCAATTATGCATGCACCACATTTATACAGAGAAAGATGCCAGGCCCATTCGTCAACCTCAACAAAGGTTAAAGCATCATCTTAAAGATATTGTTAAAGATGAACTACAAAAATTGCTAGATGTAAACTTCATCTACCCCATATCTGATAGCAAATGGGTCTCTCCATTAGTAGTGGTGCCGAAAAAGAATGGAAAGTGGCGTATATGTGTTGACTATAGAGAGCTTAATAAAGAAACCCAAAAAGACCATTTTCCCCTTTCGTTCATTGACTAGGTCTTGGACACATTGGCAGGAAAAAAAATATTTTCTTTCCTAAATGGCTTTAGCAGATACAATCAAATTTAGATTGCCACTTAAGATCGGGATAAGACTACCTTTACCTGCCCTTGGGAAACATTTTCTTATGGGGTCTTACCTTTTGGGCTGTGCAATGCACCTGCATTCCAGAGGGATATACTCAGCTTTTTTTCAGATCTGATAAATGAAGGGCTCGAGGTGTACATGGATGACTTTACACCTTATGGAGATGACTTTGAGCCAGCATTACAAACATTAGAAAAAGTTCTACAAAGATGCATTGCCACCAGACTCTGTTTAAGCCATGAAAAATGCCACATGATGATGACCGAGGGCCTCATCTTGGGTCACTATATCTCAGCAGCTGGAATCCAGGTAGATCCAGAAAAAATTCAGATAATTCTTTTAATACCTATCCCTTCCACACAAACTGAGGAATGCAATTTCTTGGGTTTTTCTGACTATTATAGAAGATATATAAATAATTTTTCTCAAATTGTTGCACCGTTATATGCATTAACAGGAAATATCAATTTCATCTGGACTAACAGATGTGACATCACTTTTGAAGAATTAAAATGACTTGTATCAACAGCCCGAGTATTATGGGGCCCAAACTGGGATTTGCCATTCCAGATTTCATCTGACACTTCAGACACAGCCATTGGAGCAGTTCTCGGTTAGGAGGAAGATAAAAAGCCATATGCAATATACTATATCAACAAAAATCTATCTGAATTAAATTATACTGTTACTTAAAAAGAATTTTTGGCTGTAATCTATGCTATCAATAAATTCAGACACTATATAACAGGATACCCTGTGATTTTGTATACTGATCACTCTGCTATTAAATATCTAGCTAATAAACCTATTACAAATGGAAGAGTGACAAGATGGTTGATCCTTTTGCAGGAAATTCGATATCACTATCACAGATCGTCCAGAAAAAGAAAATCCAGTAGTAGACTTCCTTTCACGAATGCCAAAGATAGACAACTCGAAAACAATAGAAGACCAGTTCCTTGATGAACACTTATTCGTTGTCACCGTTAGAACACCATGGTATGTGGATGTCGCAAACTACCTAGTAGTGGGAAAAATACCGAAGCACCTAATGCCTAATGAAAGAAAACAAATAGTATAGCGTAGCACTCGATTCTCCTGGATTAGAGGATATTTATTTCATACAGGGGCCGATATGCACATTTGAAGATGTGTCAAGGAAGAGGAAGTCTTCGACATCCTGAAAGCTTGCCACGATGGGCCTTGTGGTGGTCATTTTGCAGACTGCGGGACTGGTCCCAAAGTCTTGCAAACAGGCTATTATTAGCCCACCATTTTTAAATATGCCAAGAAGTTCGTCCAGGCATGTGACAGTTGCCAAAGAATGGGACGCCCTGGGCAGTATGATGAGATGCCCCTGCATCCGCAATTGGTCATTGAACCTTTTGAATGATGGGCGTTAGACTTCATTGGTCCAATAAACCCATCATCTAATCAAAAGACATACATATTAGTCGCAATAGAATATGTAACTAAATGGGTGGAGGTAGAATCACTACCAAGGGCAACATAGCACTTGGTAATCCACTTTCTTTTCCAACTATTTGTGTGATATGGCTTGCCTATAGAGGTAATTACAAATGGAGGGCCACAATTCATAGGCCATAAGATTGCTGCAACATTAAAGAATCATCATATCATGCACAGAATCACCACAGCATACCACCCGCAGGAAAATGGCCAGGTAGAAAGCACCAATAAATTGATCGAGGCAATACTCACAAAGATGGTTGCATCACATAAACATGACTGAGCTAACCGATTTCCAGAAACCCTGTGGGCATACCGCATGACATGGAGAAATACCACGAGATATTCCCCATATCAACTAGTGTTTGGCAAAGAACCTATCTTCCCAATTGAATTTGAAATCCAGACATTGAGGATAGCTCAGGAGGTAGGCTTGGACTTAAATGAAGCACATATTAATAGGCTACATCAAATCAATGAATTGGATGAAATCCGGTTATCAGATCTTCAACACACTGCACTGATACAACAAGAAAGAGTGAAATGGCATGATTCCCTTATCAAAAAGAAGATCTTCCACGAAGGAGATTGGGCACTCCTGTATGATTGTAGGTTCCAGGATTTCCAGGGAAAACTCCAGAAAAGATGGTTAGGACCTTATGAGATACAAAAGGTGCATGATAATGGCACCCTCACATTAGCCACCATTGATGAGTCTAGCTACTCTTTTAAAGAAAATTAACATCAAGTACGACTCTATCACAAACCGCTTACCAGGGATTCCTTTTGCCAACAATTACGGGAAGATTCCACCATACAAATTATTGCTGAGGAGGGAAACCCGTCCTTAGCATCGACCCATTGAATAATTCATTTGTTTTCAAAATTTGTACATAAATTTTTCTTTCTATTTTGATTGAATTTTCTTGTATAAATTGTATATAAGTTCTCTTTTTTCAACTTTTACTTTGTTGTTCACTCTAAGGAACAGTTGTTGTTCCCTTTAAGGAACAGCTGCTATCCCTTCTAAAGAACAACAATGTTCGTATGGATTTTCTTCTTGTTGTTCCCTCTAAGGAACAACTGTTGTTCCCTCCAAAGAACAGCTGTCGTTCCCTCTAAGGAACAACAATTTTGTGTATAGATTTTCGTGTTGTTCCCTTTAAGGAACAGTGGTTGTTCCCTCTAGGAAACAACTACCATTCCCTCTAAGGAACATCAATTCCCTGTATATTTGTTTTTGTGTGGTTCCCTTTAAGGAACAATTGTTGTTCCCTCTAAGGAACAACTACCATTCCCTTTAAGGAACAACAATTCCTGTTTATTTGCTTTTTGCTATTTCTTTTAAGGAACAACTGTTGTTCCCTCTAAGGAATAGTTTCCATTCCCCCTAAGGAACAACAGTTTTGTGTGTATTTTCATTTTTCTATTCCCTTTAAGCAACAGTTGCTGTTCCCTCTAGGGAACAACTGCCATTCCCTCTAAGGAACAACGGTTTCGTGTGTATTTTCTTTTTTCTATTCCCTTTAAGGTACAGTTGTTGTTCCCTCTAAGGAACAACTGTCATTCCCTCTAAGGAACAACACTTTCGTGTTCTTTTTGATGTTACCTTTAAGGAACAACTATTGTTCCCTCTAAGGAATAGCTATTGTTCCCTCTAAGGAACAACAGTTTCGTTTGGATTTGTTTTCTCGTTGTTCCCTTTAAGGAACACTTGTTTTTCCCTCTAAGGAACAACGGCTGTTCCCTCTAAGGAACAACAGTTTCGTTTGTATTTGTTTTTCCATTGTTCAATCTAAGGAACAACTGTTGTTCCCTTTAAGGAACAGCTGTTGTTCCCTCCAAGGAATAGTTGTTGTTCCCTCTAAGGAACAACAATTTCGCGTCAAAATATTTTTCTTTCTTTTCGTTGTTCCTTATAAGGAACATCTGTTGTTTCCTCTAAGGAACTGTTGTTGTTCCATCTAAGGAACAATTGTTGTTCACTCTAAGGAACAATAGTTTCAGTGCGCAATTTTCTTCTTACTGTTCCTCCTAAGGAACAACTATTGTTCCCTGTAAGGAACAACACCGTCATGTATATATCCTTTTGCTATTCTTGACATGGAACATCACCATATACATGTATTTTTCATTCACTGTTTCTTACAGGGAACAACTGTTGTTCCCTTTAAGGAAAAACACATTTTTCTGTGTCTTTTCTTGCTATTCCCTACAAGGAACAACACTCTTTGTGTGAGGTTTTCTTTAGGAAATAAGCACTTTGTGAATATTATTTCACTCCTTATGATCCTCTATAGGGCAGGTATACAAATAGATATAGAAGGATACAAAATTTGAAGTTTACTGGAACAGGCAAATAGAATATTATCATCTTTAATGAGATTTCTTTGTATTAATCAAAGAAGGAAGGACACAACTATCTATATCACTTCACTGTCCTTATTTTCACTATAAATCGAATTGATTGATTATTTATACCATGCTGGTTCTTCTCTAATCCCTATAATTCTCTCTATTCTTTATCATCAAATAAGGTTAAGGGCATACTTTTTTTCTATTGAGATGTTCAGACTTCTTCCACCATCCCTACTTGTAAGGAGTGTTGAGCCACTCTCTCTATGTAAATAGGAAGTGTTGTTCTAAAAAAATAAAAATAAAAATGTTTATATATCTATATATATATATATATCTGTTTACTAACAATTCTATGATTTTTCAGATGGAGGATAGGGGGTCTCATCATGAGCCAGCCTACCATGATCATAAGGAAGCAACGAAGTGGCATTCCCACTATGGCCACCACACCAGGGATATGATCCAATGGATGCATCAGAAAAATAAAGTCCTTGGAATAGGAGGTCTCATCACGAGCCGGCCTGCCCACCTTTCGCTCCTTCCCAGTGAATGGCAATGTATTCATCTGGTTACCAAGCCAGTACATTGGTCTCCACTCTGACATCATAATGCACTTTCCTAATTATACATAGAGGATCATGGTTCCAAAAGGTGAAAAAGCAACTCTGTCAAGGTTATAAACACCTACGGGAAACAGAAGCACTGCTGATGGTATTGGAGTCTTATTTTTAAATCAATAGTTATTATAACTCCCTTTCCTTACTTTTACCTTTACTACAGAGAGATTATGTTCCCAATCTATTTTTGAGCCTTTATGCATGCGATATATTTTAAAAATCAATCATAGTAGTTTAAGTGGAATGGTGACGGAAAAGTATCTTTCCTGCACCCGATGTCCTTTTTCCTTTTCGAATTATCTCACAACATCTCCACACTTATTGATAATCTTCGTTATATGCATTGATCTCAGCACTCTGATATATTTTGTGATCTTATCATTAATATGTGTACCTTGCCACTTTATAACCCTCGTACTTCGCCGCCAGCACGTCATTCCTTCACTCATTCGGTCGAAGGCGACCTATCATTTTGAAGGGGGGAGAGGACAAACATCCATTGTATTTATGTATGCGTGTCAGTCCTTTATTCAATTGTGCAGGGCAATACAACATTCCATAATTACGGAGTAAGTGGTACAATAGCAAGTTCTAGTTAACAGTATTCATGCTTGTAAAGTATCATCCGAAAATAACCATTATAACAAACTTGTTGTTCCATAGCTCGGCTCTGTCTATTACTGTGATATCTCTATTATACTAACTGCTTGTAGAATCTAGGCAGTATGGGAGGAAGAACAGTACACAGGGAACCACTAATACTGGCCGTTTCTGATGTAGCTAGAGAAATTCTCGCTAGAGCCAGATGGATAACATATTTCACACGGTTTCAGCAACCCAATGAAGCAATTGCTATTGAATTCCTACAAAATTTACATAATAGGAAATCTATGATAAGAGGAAGGCAAATCACAGTAACAGATGTGGTAATAGCTGAAGTGTCTAGATTACCCGCAGAAGGACTTGTATGGGCTAATAAAAGATTAAAATTGCAGGATGCTATTGCAGTTTTCAAGGACGAGGGACAGGACCTGATCATCAAAAGCAAAGGAGTTTGACCGTCATCTCTTGGAGAACCATGGGCAGAACTAGCCAGAGTTGTCTAGAACTACATCACATGAAGGCCGCGTCAACTTAAACTCCTAGCTGTTCTAAAACAAAAATGCTCTGTGAATTTGCCTGCATATTTGAATTTTCTGTTGCATGACACCGCTCGAAGCATAAAAAATCTCGGCATGTAGAAATAGTCGTGAGCCACCATTGCTTGATTAGGCTGATAGGGAGTTACAACCTCACCCAACATCAATCAAGTTGGGAGGAATTAGTATTTGCCATTGAAGGGGGCCGAGCTCTGCCTGTGCTTAACCCTGTTACGAAAAAGAAAAGGACTACCCTTACAGCAACCACTACTCAAAAGCACAGACATTCCGCTAGGGTGAGGACAAACTTAGAAGTATCCAAAAACCCCTAGGGTAGTATCAGCCAGCCCATAGAGTTGTCTAGCCTAGGAAGTGAATAACAATTACAGATAGAAGGCCAGGAGAACCCTAAGTTGGTCCATGAGGAAGAATCAAGGCATTCTGAAGAAGAAGAAAGAGATGAATCAAAAATTCCCTCAACATCAAGCCCCCGAGGTGATTTACTGCATGACATCGAATTGGCCCAGATTTTGGCCAATATGAATGACTTCATACAACCTAAAAGCACGCTCAATTTGAACATTGGAGCAACCCAATCTGCAGAAAACTTTGGCCACATAAGTTTTGAAGTAGAAACAAGGGCAGAGACCACTCAAGAAGAGGTAAACCAACTTGTGATATGCCTCCAGAAGAACCTAGTCAGGAAGGCCTAAATATAGAAAATGTAGGCCAAACAGGAGAAATAGAAATAAATTAGGGAGAGGACACAGTCCTTGTGCAACAAAACCAAGATGAGAAACCAAGCTCGTTAGGAGCACAAACCATTAGCAAAACAATTGTTCCTCCTAGAAATCAGAGAGACGAAATTAAAAATCTTAGGAAGGAACAACAAAGGCTACGGAAGTTAGTAAAAAGGCTCAGGCAAAAAATAAGAAAGTTAGCAGTGGGGAAGGTTCCAAACAAAACCCCAGAAATAATAAACACAACCATCCAAACTGAATTGCAGGAAACAAAAGCTACGGGGACTCAAACTGAGCCCATACTCACTGAACTTGTTAGGGAACAACATGCAATTTTTGCAGAAACAGCTACCCAAACAGAGGCTATACTTTCTCATGACTTAGCCATTCAGACAGAGATGGCACCCTCCTATAGCACATCTACCCAGACAGAGGTTTGGGCCTCCTACAACAAAGAAACACAGACAATCAACATCCATTCTCATAGTAGGAGTACACAGACAAATACCCAAGCCAAAGATATCATGACGAGCAACGACCCCAGTATAGTGAATCTTCAAGCAGATTTAGCCCAGGCTCGGCTTACCATAGAACGGCTTGAGCTGGAAACTGTCTCCCAACAAAAATATCAGGAATTACAGAAGCAACTTTGGGACATGAATACATCAGAATGTGAGACTTTCGATAAAGGCAGAGGAAAGAACTAAGAAAATGAAGCTCAAATTAGAGAAGGTCATGAGTCAAATGGATACTATTTGCTCAGTGTACACTGATGTCTTGGCATGCAGATCCCTAGCCAGCAATTATGCCTTATTTTTGCTAGAAAGATACTCATAGCTGAAAATCAAAGCCGTTAAGGCTATAAAACCTATAGAAATGAAAACAATTGAGGATTTCTAAAATGTTGCAAACATCATGGGGTAAAATTTCAGAGATTGCTATGTGAATTTTACTTACATAATTTTGTATTAGAGGAAGAAATTGAAAAGAACCCCAGTCCTTTTGTGGGGGATGTGCAATTCCAGGCTTTCATTTCATTCACTGTTAATCAACTGAAATGGTTCAAGGCTCATAACACGTTCCAGAGGTAGGAAAATGGACTAGACCTTTGGGTCAAAGGTGAACCAAAGCACCCGTTACAAATGTTGGTCAATCAAAAAAGTTTGATGAAAAGGGAAGGAGTAATCAAAATCTTGGGGCCCATTCAGAAAGAGATTGTCCAGAAGGGAGTGAAATACTTCCTCTCCATTCAGGAAAGCTCCTTGGCTGCAGCCAAGTTCAGGTGGATAGTTTCTAATAGCAATGTATAGAATAGAGAACCATTCAATTATAAAAATTTTAAATTGGCTACAAAACGCTTTGTCACTTATGGAAATCTCATCTTAAGAGAAGGTCCTTATTGGCTGGGTTGTTGGTTCCGCAACCCTATTATTTGGTATCCTGCTAAGGGGTACAAGGCTATATGTGAACTACCTGAAGGATAGACAGGGCACATCTTTGAGCACTTAGCCAAGAACCATGGTTTCAGACCACTTTACGACATTCCTTCTCTAGCTTATTCCTTGACTACTCTGCATACGAACTACATGGTTTTCATGAGGACATGAAAAAGGGTAAGCAGGGGAGTATGTTGGGTCATGGAAAAGGTATGCAATTACTATTAAACTCATCATCCTTTTCTTTTATTCTTATCCATTCTATATCTCAATGTGCTAATCTATTAAGGAATTATGGTAAGAAATACAAAAATTATTTGCAGATACGCTTTGGCTAATTATTACCTTCCTTTCTGTAGGAAAACAACAAAAGGGACAAATGTTGTTCCCTATGAAGAAATAGCAAACATCGACAAGCTAAGGAAGGAACGTGGCGGTTGCAGATATTTCCAAAAGCAAATCAACAGGATCAGCGCAAGAAAGGAAATAATCTCTGAAGATGGAAAACTGTTGCGAATCCCTCAGGATCAAGAGATCATGAGGAATCATGTTTATCACTTATCTTTGTACCCTTTCTGATTATAAAAGAGATGTTTTGTAAGAAGAAGGGGCGGGAGGAATTTCTATATTATTGTAATTGTAGTTGTATTCACAGACTCTCATTGTCGAGAAGAACACGAATCTCTTGTAATGTTCATTTACTTGATGATTAATATATAAGTAGGGTTGTTGTTCCCTCGCGTTTCCTAAAGTAACTTAAGAGTGTTTTGTTGGTGGCTAAGGACCCAGCCACTGGTGGATTCAATTGCTCTTCTTGTGTCATACATTTCCAGTTCTCACAAGTGTGATGGTTTGATAGTATTCTTTCTTTCTGTGATTTTATTGTTACACTGTTTATTATTTTCCAGTATTGATAGAACCTCTTTATTTTATATAATTTGTAGAATTGTGATTGATTCAGTTTTCTTTCATTTCAGATCAAGTTCCTTCGATAAATATTCCGCTTTCTGTAATCAACTATAAAGAGTATTAACTATTATTTTTGAAACTCTCAGATTGACATTCATTCGTTGTTTAGATTAATTATTGAGGATTGGGTTTGGTTGAGATTACATAATTTAAAGAGGGATGAGTTATCACTACTGTACTCTCAACTGATGTTTTTGTTACTTTGATGAATGTAAGATTTGATTTCAGGATTGAGTTTCCTTTAATTGCAATTGGAATTTACTAGATGAATTTGTTTACTATTGTATTTAAAAGATCTATACTGCAATTTAGAAACATTACTCTTTGAGTTAAATAGCCGCCACATACTGTGTACACTCTTGAAATAAGAAGACTTGCCCGAATTGATAATTAATGTGAGGATAAGGAGGAGTTTTAAAAGGCACCTTTTATCGCCCAAAAAACCAACACGAATCCTCCACTTCCCATTTATCTTTGGAACCAACACCAAAGGAGAGACCCACTCACTATCTGAGTTAGGGTAAATGAATCCTGCATCTAGTAGCTTTTGCAATTCTTCTTTGACTATATCCTTGAAAGCTAGATTCATTCTCCTTTGGGTTTGTCGGACTGGTTTGCAACCTTCTTTGATATAAATGTGGTGAGTACACACTGAGGGGTGCACTCCCTTCATTTCCTTGTAACTCCAAGCAAAGGCATTCAAATGTTCCTTTAGCGTGTTGCACAACTTTTCTTCTTGGTGTACAAAAAGAGATGCGTTGATTTTCAAAGTTCTCTCGTGGCTGAATTCTATGGTTTTGACATGGTTAGGGTTTGAATCAAATAAGCATAGATCAATCTTATAGTTGTTCTGGGTTTCTTTTACTACTTCCTCTAAGGACAAGGTGTTGGGAGTTGGACTTTGGAGTATGTGTTTAATCAAATCATCTTCATCCGGTTGTCCTCCTCCCATGGTTGTTTATAAGGTACATAGTTGGGCTAAGTAGAATTCATATTCTTCCTCCTCTTCTAGCCATAAAGGTAAGTCATGTTCTAGAGATGGTTGAGCAGGAGGGTACATGACTAACTGCTTGGACATATGGCCATTTTTTATAGTCATATTTCTAGCCTTACAGCTGATGTAGGCATCGATAGTGGCTAACCAGGGCCTCCTAAGGATGAGAGGATAACCAGTAAGCTTGGCCTTAGGTTGGAGAACTAGGAAGTCTGCAGGGTACTCCCAAGAGTCAATGGAGACCATCATATCCTCCACAATCCCCTCAAGGGTCACTGTGGAATGGTCTGCAAGTTGCAAGACAGTTGTGGTCTTTCTCAATGAACCCTGGAGATTGAGTTTGAGCATGGTGTCCTTAGTCATTACATTAATGGCAGCCCCAAGATCAATCAAATTGTGTGGGGCAATGGTGCCATTGATGTGCACATCTACTACAGGGCTTCCATGGTCCAAATACTTCGGGCAAATTACCTGCCCCAACATTAAGTTGGACAACTATCCAATGACATTAATGGTAGGGGTGTCTCTTTTTCGCCTCCCTGGATGTTTGCAGCACTTCCCCTTGATCAACTTGTTGTAAATAGGTATATCCTTTATGGCTTAGAGAAGTGGAATTTTGACACATAGATTTTTAGATTCACCCAGAAGTTCATTCTCTTCTAGATAGGCTGGACTGGTTGTGTTAATCTCTCAGGAAAGGGTGGTGGATTTATTTTGGGCATGTTTTCCTCTCTTTCCTCCTCACTCTCCCTAGGTGGAGGTGGAGGTTGGCTGTCCAGGATTACTCTCCTAGATCTCAGGTTTATTTCCTAAATCTCCACAAGATAAGCAGGATAGGATGTCTCTCCACTATACACTTGTTGTGCTTGTCTGTTGTTTAGGTTCAGATTTGGATGGGTAGACATCTGAGGTTTTTTAGGTGTAGAAGGGTGTAAAATCTGTGGTTGAGTATGTAGTGAAGGCAATAAAGCTAGAGCATTGTTGTATGGGGGCCTCCACCTGTGGGGCAGTGCATTCCACTGAGGCTGTGGCGGAGCATATGGCTGAAATGACTGGCTGGTCAGCTGGGAATGGTATTGAGGTGCAAAAGACCAAGGAGGAGGTGTAGACCAGGAGGGATGAGCAGGGGGGCCCCAAGAGGGAATGGATGTGGTCTGGTTAGGGTTGTAATATGCATGGATGACCCTTGCATGACCTGCTGGTATGGACGAGGCCCATGAGGTCTCCTTTGATTTATGTAGCAGAGTTATTCAGTCACCCCTTCAGTTCCCTGATACACAACTTTTAGTCCAGGTAGAGAAGGGAACTTGTCTGTGGAGTGGTTTTCTTCACAGACTGAGCAGACTTCAATCAGATTCAATGGACATTCATTCCTAGCATGCCTCCTTGTGCATCTAAGGAAGAAAATGGCTAAGGCTCTCTCTCCTTCCTCCTGCTTTCTCTTGATGTGCATAGTGTCCATCAGTAGGGAAAGGGTTTGCAGCATTTCACTCTTGAAATCTTCCAGCATGTTTCCAATTTCACCTTTGATGGATGTATTGGAAGAGGATGACTGGCCATTGGTTGACTACTCCTACCCTTTTTCCTAGATGTTGTAGAATGGTTCCTAAAGACAATCTTGATATCTTCATAGGATAGCTGGTAGATGTCCCCTCCTTCTAGAAGGTTGAGGGTATCCAGAAGATCTTCCCTTACCCCTCTGAGAAGGACTAGCTTCAGTGACTCAGGATCAAGTGTGCACCTGGCCCTTTTGTAGCTAAGCTGGAACCTTTCCTCATAATCCTTTAGGGATTCAACATGCCCTAAGGTCATCCTAAAAATTTCCTCTTTAGTGTCTTTGGACATACAGTAGTCTAGATACTTGTTGTTGAAGGCTTGTTGCATCTGAGCCTAGGTTGTGATGCTATCCCCAGGTAAACCCATGAACCAGTGCAAAGCTGCATCCTTGAGAGTGGATAGTAATAGTTTCAACTTCTGCTCATCATTGGTGTAATCATAAGTTCTGCATATGACAAAAACTCAAACGAGAAAGTGTCTGGATCTTCTAAGATCAGGCCATGGAAATGAGGAAGAGAAGAGGGGCTTATGTTTTTCATCTTGGTATCCCATTAGTTTCTCTAATGGGAAAGGCACCCTCAATTCTTTCTCTATCTCCTCTGTCATTTCTATTTTTAGCCATTACATCAGTTGGAATGGGTTCTCCTTATTTTTATCTCCCTATAGACTCTTCAAATATCTCGGGTTGTTCACCTAAGGGGTCTTCCAATTCATAGCCACCGAAGAAAAGGGAAGGTTTGCTATTTGAAGCGATGGGGGTATTTGGTAGAAATTTTCCTAAGTTATCCCTATTTCTATGAGGCATGAAAGAAGTGTTTTTGTTTTGTTTTTTTTTTTTCAAGGTTTGAGAATAATTGTAGAATTGGAATCACAAACTGAATGGAAACTAACTGACTGAATGAAAACTAGTTACTTGAATGAAATCTCACTTGCAGAATGGAAAATAAAGCAAAATAAATTACTTTTCCAGAAATGAAGCTAATAGCAGAATGTCAGAGATAAGAAATGGAAGAAAGAAAGCAGAAACCACATATTACTTAGACACCTCCCCGGAAACAGTGCCAAAAAGTGATGAGCACTAGTATTGTAGGAATAATGTTGTAACTCCTGGGGCTACCAACTTTACTTTATCAACCCAGGGTTCGTACAAACTTGGAGGTGACAATGCGTTATACACAAGTAAATGTGATGGGTCCGCTCTTTGTCACTACTAAGCTGGCGATAGACCATAGAGGATTTTCAAACTAGGTTCCTATTGATTTAGAAGAAGCTTGATTTCCAATGAGGAAAAAGAGAAATATACACTAAAAGAAATCTTGTCTATTGCAGTAAGGAAAAAGACTGAAATCAAATGCTTAAACACACCATTCATCTAATCTAACTGCTAAGAGGCTTTAATTCAAGAGGATGCTACATTATCATATGTGCAATCCTACTGTCCTAGGCATGCAATTTTAAACACCAAACATTCTACTGCTATGCATGTAAATGAACAAAATAACTCTTTTTTCCTTTTTGTCTTTTTTGTGTGAAAGTGTTGAAGCTAACTTCTTTTGGTGATGTGGCAGGTGGATTAGGGATGATAGTGGATGGTCAGATGATTTGGGAGGCAAGTAGGGATTCTCTTCTGTTGAACAGTGTGCAACAAGAAATGCTTGTTGAGAATGCAACAAGATGATGGAGCTTAGTGAAAAGAGTCTCCTTCATTAAGTGGGCCCGCAGGCAAATTATGGCGCAAGTTCTATTTTTTGATCCCAGCAGGGATGATCACAGTATGGGTGATCACAGTATGAGTGATCACAGTATGAGTGATCAAAGTATATTTTTAGACTGGCTACCAAAAATAGAAAAGTCAAATATTATTGTCTCATAATAATATTTGGACTATAAACTTGATCTTATTCTCTTGGAGCACTTCAGGATGAGCTACGGATGTGGTACATGCAGATCCCAGAAGGAAATTCGTGGTTACCTATGGGATGACTAATATTTGCATGCAGGACTTCAGTTAGAACTCAAGTGAGTTGAGTTTAGGGGAGTGGAGGTGCAGTTGATGGAGTTGTGTTCAGTTTAACTTTGTTAAACTAGTTGTATTTAGTCTAACTGATCAATAGACTAGAGATGAGTTGGGTGAATTAGTTATTAATTAATCCAAAAGTTATTAACTCATAATGCAGCTATAGAATACATCAGTTAACTCAGTTGCATGTCAGTGCATGTTCAGTTCAGCAGGGACAGGTGTTAGAGGATCAGATTGCTATCAGTTGTGACTATAGCTGTGCATGGTGATTTGCACAATCAAAGGGATTGAGTATGCCAATGAATTGGCCAATACCAAGAATTTTAGCCTGTGCTCACGTACAACACAGTGTGAGTGATTATTTGCAGGTCAAATACGAGTTTGGTAAACCATTCTCATCAATTCTTGAGCAGGTATTGAGCTGTGGAGGCAGGCAAGCAATGGAATAGATTTGGAGATCAGATCTTAGCTGTATTGTGTGTAACAGGTGGAGCTGGTACTGGATTGCTTGTGATAAGCATTGTAATTTGTAATGTTACATGATTCAATCAATATAATATACAAATAGTTGGGGTTTTTAGCGAGATGCTTTCCCCGGGATACATATTGTGTTAATGAGTTTGATTGATGCTTCTATGTGCGCCTGTGAATGTTTCTACTTCTGTAAATTGATGATCAACGTAGAGGAGCTTATGTATTCCGCAATAGTACATGATCAGGATAATTTCCATTGAATATGCGTTAAATTATTCAAAATTTATACAATATTCTAGCTTCCTAGGGGCTTTTTCCACAATTCAGCCTCAAACAGGCCACTACAAGTCAACCTACAAGATGTCCTAATTCGTCCTACAAGATGTCCTAATGCTCCTATAGTATCCCCTGTATTCCTTCAGGATACAACCGAGAGCAAGAGGAGGGATTTGGAAGGTGACGTAAGTCTTAGGGAAGGCGAACGGTGGGTCAAATGAAGCAAAGGAGTGCCTAGGACTCCTTCAGAACTCAAAAACCAGAGTTGTGAGATGGTTGGATTTGCTCAACAAGCTTGGAGAAGTATTCTTGTGGAATGATGAATTTAGTGAGGGATTTAGTGAAGAAAGTGATAACCATGGATGGATGAGGTTAAAATGGGGTTGCTGATCATGAAATCTCTTTGTACTACTGAAACTCCTGCACTACATCAATCATTGGCATTTATCCATAAATCATGTAAATAAGAAGGATTTCAATTAACGAAAACATAATTTCATGAGCTAGCTGCCTATTTCATGCATGGGAAAACTTGCAGGGTAATATGAAACCTTGATGAAATCTAATGTAAGACTGAAGATATAAGAAATGACAATTAAATCCTATTCTTGAAAACTAGTAAAATGTTGACCTAAGTAATAGAAAACCCTAAATTCCATGAGAAATCAGAATTCTGTCTTTTTGGGGCTGCATAGGAGTTCTTTCCTCAAACCATGGTCCCTGAAGGGAGGAGTGAGGCCAAATCCACCTACTAATAGCTTTTTGATATTCATTTATATTCCTAATCTAATGTTGAAGCAATGCGCAAATGGAAGCAAACTAATCAAATTCACCACTACTTGTAATGAAAAAATGTTAAAGACAATTCAACCATTAATCTATGAAATCAACTAAGCATACAAATACAAGAAGAGAAGCCTTTGTTGCTAGTGTTGGGCCCTAACCCAAGAGCTTCAGCCCTCTGAGTCAACTCAGTGCTGGATCAAGGAAATGCTCATTCTCATTATCAAATCAGAAAATTACATAACAATGTCTTCCACAAGTCTTGAACTCGAAAAATGCCTAGTGTTTTTACATCAAAAATTCGAATCCTAATGAGGCTCTAGGCCTCCTTATTTATACAACTAAAGTATCCAATGACTTCCTTAAATATAGGGAGGCTCAGCTCCCAAACTCAAGATGAACTGGCTCTTTAACTGTCACTGGCTCGGTTGCCTTTTGATCTTCATGACTTGGCTGCTTGTAACTCTGAGCTAGTGTGATTTGATGGAGGAATATTTGAATGAGTGAGGAGTAAATGAGGAGGATCTATCTCCTACAATCTCTCCTCCTTGTCTCATTCAAGTTTCATCCCTTAATTAGCCAAAATTTCCATGATTTGCTCTCAAAAACCTGCAATCAATGCACATTAGTCCACTAGGCATAATATCTCACTTTGAATCATCTCATCAAGCAAAATATAATAAAAATATGTAAGAAATTATGAGAAGAGTTGATTTAAATAAGCTAGGAGGTGTAGTAAGGTCCATATAGTTTCCTAATGATGAGGCTCATCAACAGTAAAGGAAGGATACAGTATGCTTTCTAAGGGCCAAGATAAAGGATCATGCAATAGAATTTGGGGAGCTATTTAGAACTCTGATGGCATCCCTAAAATAAATTTATTCTATTGGGGGTTGGTGCATGAAAAGATTCTAACTATAGATAATTTGAAGAAGAAAAATATATGTGGTCTATCCATGTGTGTTTTATGCCAAAAAGTGGAGGAAAATAACCACCACCTTTTTCAACAGTTTTCCTTCTCTCCTGAAGTATGGAAATTTTCTCTATATGACATTCTTGAAGTAGTTTCCATCACAGCCTCTTGGGAAGATATGTTTATCAATTGGATTTAGAAAATCCACTGGAAAATAAAATCAAACTCTATAGTAGCCTGATGTTGGAAATATCTACCTAAATATTTATGGTGGGCTATTTGGATCACCTGAAATCGAGCCATTTTTGAGGAGGAAAAACCAAGTGCAACATATTTGACCACTAAAGTAATAACTATGTTGTTCAAAACAATATCAGCACAAGGCTTCGATAAAAAAGAATTGGAAAGAATCTCAACTGCTAAAAAATCTTGGCTAAAAGACAAGCCAAGTAATAATCATGTTTGCAACTTCAGAAGTAAAGGGGTAAGTCCACAATTCCACTCAGCCATAATGGAAGATGAGGAATTTTGACAATAGTATGTGTGAAATAGTATGAGAAAATAGTATGAATGAAATTTCATTTAGAAAGAATATCCTTCAAGGTGACAAATCTGCTGTCATTAATTTTCAAAGCATTTACTCGATTCCCATTATGATTTCTGTAAGTGGAAGTAAGGAAAAGAACATCTCAATTAATGTGAGATGGAATGAGACATAGATGCAGTGGGACAAAGCGATGTTATATATAGAATGTTTGGGAGCTTCTCGTTATGGTGAATGGAACTTTCGGATTTGCATTCTACAAGCTTGCCTTCGAATTTGGAGTTGGCTCTCTATGATGGAGGATTCCTTGAGTGGTATGAGAGAGGACTCCAGTTTGGCTCTCGCTCAAATGACAAAACTATTAGAGTACATTATACAATTAATCTCTTGTTATGCAGAAAGGAACAAGGGTCCAAAACAATGTGATGGCACGTCAGATGAATCTCATCGAACTCAAACTTGATAGGTTACAACTGGCTATGGACATGGTGAACTTTCATCTAGACAACCTACAAAAGGCATAAGAGATTAGTGCATAGGAATCAACTTCCTTGATGACAACAACACAAAAATGATCAAAGTCAGGTCGCTTCAAGAAGACTCGTCTGGTAACACTGAAGGAGAAAGCATCGACCCATCAAGAGTGCACAAAGACCAATCAACCGAGAATGGGGAAAGAAACGAAGAAGTGTAGGGGAACCAGGTGTTGAGAATTATGTAATTTCACGAAGTTTTTCAATGTTTTGTCATTTTCAAGTTTTTGGAGGGGTTTTATAGCGAATCTATGGAACTCAACAATTTAATATACAACGTAACAGAGGAGAGGGTTGTAGATAGTGATAATTTAGAATTTTGGACCGGATGATCAGATCAATGTGTAATCCATGAAAAATTATGTAAAAGGTTTTGGCCTTCAAACCAACTTTCTGTTGTAAATAATATTGGGGGGGGGGGGGGGGGGGGGGGGGGGGGTGAATCAGTATTATCAAGTTCTTTTAATAAATCTTCCTTATTTATACTTTGAATTATTTTTGTATGTCAGTACCAAAAAATAATGAGCATGAACAAGAAAAACAGATAGTCACACCAAAGAACACCAGATATAAGGTGGAAACCCAATGTGGGTGAAAACCACCTGCTGCAATATGTCTCTATATTCTTTCAAATTAGAAACTCCTTTTACAATGATTTTGTACTGGTGCAGTCCTTTACCAGTACGCAGGCTGCAACCTGCAGAGAGCTACAACTCTCTCTCGTTTTCCAGTCTCTCCTGGAAGGGAGCTACAACCCCCTACTTCTTTTCTTTCAAGGATCACTTTTCATAAATTTTCAAACTGGATCCATAAACATCAAGTGATCATCATGTACAAGTAAATCACCCAGTCAACTGCAGTAACAAGATCAGTAAACAAAATCCAGAACACCTTATCAACAGAGAAAGGTCAGTCAAATAAATGCCTTAATACAGATCCGCAGTTTTTCTTTATCTGGCATGCGTTGCTACGCACTTCACCTCATGCACCTCTGCGTATCCCCGCATAGAGCCTTGAACAGCACTGCGTATCCACGCACTGTGCCTTTAAATGCGCCGCATACCTATACTGTGCCCCCGCACCCACTGCTTCTATCGCGCCGCGTACTTTCACTGTGCCTCCGCAGTCACTGCTTCTATCGCGCCGCGTACTTTCACTGTGCCTCCGCAGTTACTTCTTCTATCGCGCCGCGTACTTTCACTGTGTCCCCGCACCTGCGGCTTCTGTCGCACAGCATACCTCTACGCTTCTGCTTTCTCTTCACTGCAAACCCTTTTCAAACCGATAACCCAATATTTCAGATCTTAAGATATTCAATTTGCAAAAGATACATTGGCCAAGTGATCTCCTTCCCTATTTATAGTCAAGCCCTCATTCACACCATGGGACAAAACCATCAAATAACCAAAACAAGGGATCCAAACCGGGGCTAAATTAGATCCTATACCACGGGCCAAAACCATAGGATCATGAACGACAGGCTAAATACCACGGGCCATACATAAGAAACCCCATATGAGCGCGCTTCTCTGCCTTGAAGTGAGTGAACTGGGGGACCGCACCTTCTGAACGGGTAACCTGCAGGTATGACCGCATTTCCTGCACGACGTACCTGCGGGTACGCACACTTTTCACTGAGCACATGCAGACCTATTAATTTTTATTATTTTGATAGCCTGATCAGAGTTTTGCCACCTGTATGAGTTGCCATCAAGTACAACACATGAACTATAGAGCCAAACCAGAAATCATAATGCCAATAATCTCCCCCTTTGGACTTGATGGCAACCTCAAGATTCTCCATGTCATTCTCCCCCTTTGACATCAAGGGCAAAGGGTTATACTCCCTCTGAGAACATGATTAGATCTGCAAAAGAATGATCACCAAACACCATAAATGAACATGAAAGAGATAGAGACATATTGCAGTGATATTTGGATCAGTATCCATGATCTCCTTTTGTACTTCTACCATAATGCCAACAATGCATTATATGCTCCCCTTGAACCTGTGCCATCAAATGTATACCCCATATGATCCTCACATACAACAACAGATGAGATTCAACAACAAGATGATGCATCAACAACCCCCAACTTTTGCCTGAGGTATTCAAAGGCCTCCCTGGGCAATGGTTTGGTGAGTATATTAGCAACCTGTTCTTTAGAAGGAACATACTCCAACTTGACCTTTTGTTCAAGCACTTGTTCCCGGAGAAAGTGATACTTGATTGGTATGTGCTTGGTCTTTGAATGCATGACTGGGTTCTTTGAAATGCTGATTGCACTTGTATTATCACATAAGATGGAGATAGGTGGTGTACAAGTGATTTGAAAATCCTGCAAGGTCTGCATCATCCAAAGGAGTTGAGTGCAGCAAGATGCAGCAGGAACATATTCCGCTTCAGCTGTAGACAAGGCAATCGAACTATGTTTCTTGCTGAACCAAGATACTAATCTGGAACCCATAAAGAATGCACCACCACTTGTGCTCTTCCTGTCATCCACGCTTTCGGCCCAATCTGCATCTGTATAAGCATGAAGTGTGAGATCTGTATCTCTAGGATACCATAAGCCATAGTTTTGAGTTCCTTGAAGATATTTGAAGATTCTCTTTACTGCCTGAAGATGAGTTTCCTTTGGATTTGCCTGAAATCTTCCAACTATTCCCACTGCATGCATGATGTCTGGTCGGGTACCTGTCAAATAAAGTAGACTTCCAATCATAGATCTGTAGGTTGGTTGATGCACTGCTGCTGATTCATCATTTGCACTGAGGCTACATCCTGTGACCATGGGTGTACATACTGGTTTTGCATCTTCCATGCCATTTTTTTTCAAAATCTGCTTGAGATACTTGGTTTGAGACAAAAAGATCCTTCTTTTTTTTGGATTTGCAAACCAAGAAAATATGTCAGTTCTCCCAGCAAGGACATTTCGAATTCTTTCTGCATTACCAAGGAAAAGCTTTGACTCATAGCTTCTTCATTACTGCCAAAGATAATGTCATCTACATACACAACAAGTATTAGCAGTTTGTCGTTTTCAACTTTTATATAAAGATTGCTATCTGCTGATCCTTTTGAAAAGCCTTGTTGATGAATATATTTGTCCAAACGATAGTACCAAGCCCTTGGAGCTTGTTTGAGACCATAGAGAGAATTTTTCAATCTGCATACAAGATTTGGATCATTTCCAAGAATGAAACCATGTGGCTGCTCCATGTATACTTCTTCTTCCAAGTCTCCATTCAGAAAGGCTGATTTCACGTCCATTTGAAATACTTTGAAGTTTTGAAAGCTTGAGAGAGCAAGGAACATTCGGATGGCCTCATGTCTTGCAACAGGAGCAAAAGTTTCTTCAAAATCTATTCCTTCTTGCTGCGCATACCCTTTACAAACAAGTCTGGCCTTGTTTCTAATTACTTCTCCATTTTCATTCAATTTATTTTTGAAGACCCATTTTGTCCCTATAACATTCTTATCCTTTGGTCTAGGAACCAACTCCCAAGTGTTGTTCTTTTCGATCTGCTCAAGTTCTTCATCCAATGCTTTGACCCAACATTCAACTTTGCATGCCTCTTTCACATTTTGTGGTTCAGTGGAAGAGAGTAATGCCAAATAGCTTGAAGCTTCGTTATTCTTGTTTGTACACCTACTTCTTTCTGCCCCAAAATCTGAGATTCTGGATGATTCTTCTGAACATACCTGGATGGAGTCTTCTCTTCTATCCTTATCTACTCCTCTAGTTCTTCTTGAGGTTCTTCTTCTTCATCATTCTCTCTTTGAGGGTAGTCTTCATCTTCTTCGATATTTTCATGATTTACTTGCCTAGGAATGTATCCCTTCTCATCAACCACTACATCAATGCTGTCAACAATTCTTCCAAGTCTTTTATTGTAGCACTTGTATGCTTTGCTGTGTGGAGAATAACCAAGAAGAATGCCTTCATCTGCTCTAGGTTCAAGTTTGCCAAGCTGCTCATCAGTATTCTTAATATAGCATTTTCTCCCAAAGATTTTGAAGTGCTTTACCGAAAGAGTCTCACCATACCAGAGCTCATGAGGGGTTTGAGTGTTGTTCACCCAGACATTTGTTTTGTTGAGAATAACAACCACAGCATATGCAGCTTCACCCCAGAAAGTTGCGGGAGTTCCAGACTCATCAAGCATAGCACGAGCCATTTGTTGGACTGTTCTGTTCATTCCTTCCACCACTCCATTTTGTTGAGGAGTTCTAGCTGTAGAGAATTCTCTTCTTATCCCATGTTCTTCACAGAAATCTAAAAATTCATTTGAGGTAAACTCCCCACCTCTGTCGGACCTGAGGCACTTAATTTTGTATCCTGATTCATTTTCAGCCAAGGCTTTAAAGGATTTGAATTTTTCGAATGCTTCATCTTTGTGCTTCATAAGTCCTAACCAGACAAACCTGGATAAATCGTCAATGAATAATATCAAGTATTCTTCTCCTCGAGGTGTCCTTTTCCTGAATGGACCACATACATCTGTATGTACTAGCTCAAGAGGCATGCTAGCTGATCCTTCCTTCTCTGGAAAGTTAGTTCTGGTTTGCTTTCCAAACTAACATGATTTGCATATGGTGTTGTCTGGAATTTTGATATCTGGAAGACCACGAACTGCCTGATATTTGCATGCTTTCCTTATTTGTGAAAAGCTTAGATGCCCCAACCTCCGGTGCCATAACCAGTGTTCATCATCCTTTCTCAGATAGCATTGTTGTTGTCCTTCTTCAAATATGTATAGATTATTTGGAGTTCTTTTACCTTTGATCACTGTTTCACCTGTGTCAAGATCACGAACAAGACATCCATTTGATCTAAATATCACCTCAGTTCCTTGATCACACATCTGGCTGACACTCAGAAGATTATGCTTCAATCCATCAACAAACAAAACATTTCCAGCTTTGACCTTTTCTTTTAACTGAGCAGTGCCTTTTCCTTTTATAGCTGCAGGAGTATCATTTCCAAAAGAAACTTTCTTTCCCTTTTCTAAAGAAGAATATGATTCAAGTTTTTCTTTATCACCTGTCATATGCTTCGAACATCCACTGTCAATGTACCATAGATTTTCCTGTCCCTCTGCATAAAATGCTATCCCACATATTTCTGTTTGTGGCTCCTTTATTCTCCATGTTTTGGTGCTTGAGGCTTGTTCCTTTGTCTGCTGAAACCTGCTCCTGCATTCAGAATCTTCATGACCAAAGTTATTGCAAATAGAACATTCAACTTCATTTTCAAGAGCCGAAAAGTTGTTATAGGTCCTTTTTGTAATCCCGGTCATACTTCTTTGTTTTTGAGCTTCTCTAGTCATGATTGTTTTATATGCAACACATTGAGCTGCTTTGTGACCAAAGTTATGGCAAGAGAAGCATTGTCCATTGAAGAAACTTCTGTGGTTATCAAATCTTCCGGCCAAATGATTGTAATTTCTATTGTCATCCATTCTTGAAGCAAATTGAGAGGATTTTACCTGTGGCTGGTTATAGCTTTTGTTCATCCTTAAGACAGATTGCCCCTGGTTTACCTGATAGTCCTTGTTTGTTCTTGATGTAATTCGTCCCTTCTTTACCTGGTGATCTCCATTGTGCTTTTGCTCATTCCTTCTTGCTGCATCAAGATAACTCTTTGAGGTGGATGGTTGAGAAGTTTCTCCATTATAGCCCAGACCTGTCTTGTTTAGAGGAGAACGCTGTACATTGATGATCTCATCCAGAGTTTCAAATCCTTTGACAAACTTAAGATTAATAACCTTTGTTTTCTCAATCTCTTTTCTAAGACCAACAATTTCACCTTCTAACTTTTCAAGATATTTTTCTTTTTCATCAATTTGAAATTGTAGGGTATCAATGATCATATTCTTTTCTTCTATACATGTCTTGAGTCTAGAAATTTCTTCATAAAAGCTATTCACATCTATAGCATCCATGTAATCATCATCTTCAAATGCCATTAAAAGTTTATAGTCATTACCTTGTTCATCTTCATCACTATTTGATAGACCATCACTATCTTCATGAGTGTAGTAGCTTTTCTTATTTGCATTCTGTTTCTTGTTCCATCTAGCAGGTTCCTTTCCTTTGTCAATCTTATCCTTATGAGGACATTTCGCAGCATAATGACCTACTCTTCCACAAGAAAAACATTTAAAAGGTAACTTACCTCTGAACCTTCTAGTACCCCGCTGAAGATTTCTGACAAAATTTGATTCTTCTTCTTCTTCTGGCACGTGACTTGCTTCATAGTAGTCTCCTTTGCCTGAAGCCTTGAAAGCAGCTTCTCTCTTATTTGATGAACCTCCCTTTCTCATTTCATAAGCAGTTAGAATTCCATGTAGCTGAGACATAGTAAGAGTTCGTAGATTTTCCTTTTCTTCTATTGCAGACACTTTAGATTCAAACTTGGGGGAAAATGATCTTAGAACTTTTTCAACCACAATAGCCTCTTTTATTTCTTCACCCAAGTTTTTCATGCAATTAACAATCTCTTCTACCCGAAGGAAATAGTTAGCCACACTTTCATCATTATACATTCTAAGATTCTCATACTGAATCCTGAGGGTTTGAAGTTTAGCACGCTTTACCTGTTCATCTCCTTCGTAGCTCAAGACAATCTTGTCCCATATTTCTTTTGCGGATTTATATTGCATAACCTTCACGAATTCTGTTTGAGATAAGCATCCCAGCAGAGTATTGACTGCTTTAGCATTTGTTTCATATTTCTTCTTTTTGGCCGGATCTGTAGGAGTAGCTGAAGGAAAAGTGTAGCCTGTATCTATGATATCCCAAACTTCTGTACCAAGAGATTGAAGATAGGCAGTAACTCTTACCTTCCAATAATTGAAGTTTGTCCCATCAAAAATTGGTGGCCTGATTGATGCTTCCCTCTCGTAGTTGCTCATGATGAGTGATCTTCCTTCAAGCGATCAAGCTTCTCTTAAGGACCTACTCTGATACCAATTGTTGGAAATAATACTGAGAGGGGGGGGGGGGGTGAATCAGTATTATCAAGTTCTTTTAATAAATCTTACTTATTTATACTTTGAATTGTTTTTGTATGTCAGTACCATAAAATAATGAGCATGAACAAGAAAAATAGATAGTCACACCAAAGAACACCAGATATAAGGTGGAAACCCAATGTGGGTGAAAATCACCTGCTGCAATATGTCTCTATCTTCTTTCAAATTAGAAACTCCTTTTACAATGATTTTGTACTGGTGCAGTCCTTTACGAGTACGCAGGCTGCAACCTGCAGAGAGCTACAACTCTCTCTCATTTTCCAGTCTCTCCTGGAAGGGAGCTACAACCCCCTACTTCTTTTCTTTCAAGGATCTCTTTTCATAAATTTTCAAACTGGATCCATAAACATCAAGTGATCATCATGTAGAAGTAAATCACCCAGTCAACTGCAGTAACAAGATCAGTAAACAAAATCCAGAACACCTTATCAACAGAGAAAGGTCAGTCAAATAAATGCCTTAATACAGATCCGCAGTTTTTCTTTATCTGGCATGCGTTGCTATGCACTTCACCTCATGCACCTCTACGTATCCCCGCATAGAGCCTTGAACAGCACTGTGTATCCACGCACTGTGCCTTTAAATGCGTCGCGTACCTATACTGTGCCCCCGCACCCACTGCTTCTATCGCGCCGCGTACTTTCACTGTGCCTCCGTAGTCACTGCTTCTATCGCGCCGCGTACTTTCATTGTGCCTCCGCAATTACTTCTTCTATCGCGCCGCGTACTTTCACTGTGTCCCCGCACCTGCAGCTTCTGTCGCACAGCGTACCTCCGCGCTTCTGCTTTCTCTTCACTGCGAACCACCACACCTGGACTTTTGTCGCGCTGCGTACCCACGCACTGCGCCTTCTTCTGCTATGCGTACCCACGCACTTGCACCGTTAATCACCTGCAAACCTCTGATTAGGGCCAAATTGGCAGTCCACCAGTGTGCCACAGATAGTCAGATGCCCAGATCTGATCATGCGCCCGAGAGATCACACTTCATAGATTCACTTTCAACTTCACTTTTATATAGATCAAGCTTTTAAACCGATAACCCAATATTTCAGATCTTAAGATATTCAATTTGCAAAAGATACATTGGCCAAGTGATCTCCTTCCCTATTTATAGTCAAGCCCTCATTCACACCATGGGACAAAACCATCAAATAACCAAAACAAGGGATCCAAACCGGGGCTAAATTAGATCCTATACCACGGGCCAAAACCATAGGATCATGAACGATGGGCTAAATACCACGGGCCATACATAAGAAACCCCATATGAGCGCGCTTCTCTGCCTTGAAGTGAGTGAACTGGGGGACCGCACCTTCTGAACGGGTAACCTGCGGGTATGACCGCATTTCCTGCACGGCGTACCTGCGGGTACGCATGCTTTTCACTGAGCACATGCGGACCTCTTAATTTTTATCATTTTGAGAGCCTGATCAGAGTTTTGCCACCTGTATGAGTTGCCATCAAGTACAACACATGAACCATAGAGCCAAACCAGAAATCATAATGCCAACACTTTCTTAATAGAAAAATAATTGATTCTTTAAATTAAAATTTGAAATTATATATACACAATAATTAAATTGAATTTAGATATGAGATAATTTGATTAATTGGTTTGCATCTAAAGGCATATATTCCATTATTTGTATAAACCCCTGAACAATAAAGATTATTTGGATCGGAGCGCAAAACGCCGCAGGGCCTAGGGTTTCCACTAGGCGTCGCCGAAGGGCTTCCTCCGTCCATGACCCGCAGGCAAAGGTCTAGTTCGGCAAAGGCGCGGGAGCGGAACAAACCGTATTTGGTCTATTGTTTTTCCTCTGAGCGGGGGTGAGGTGGCTGCCCTTGCCGCCTCTGCCCCCGGACTGGCCTTTGCTCCGGTTGGCGTTTCTCCTTCACGGCGACAGTTAGTGTGGTTTTGGCCGCTCATGGGCTTTTCCTTTTGCTGCGTTGAGGGAACAGGGGCGTCAATTTCTGACTCTGAACTGTTTCGTGATGCAACAATGGCTGATTTCGTGGGGGTTTCTGCAGGCTGTTGTGGTTGTTTGGGGCAGTTGTTCTACCTCTGGTTTCGTTTGCTTCGGATGGAGAGTTTTGAGGGGGCGGGGAAGGAGTGGCTACCTTGGCTGCTCTCTTCCTCATTTCGTGCCTGTCCTTCTTGTTTCTGAGGCCAGATTTAGCAATTTCTGTTCTATTTTTCCCTCCACAGGAGCTTTTATCTGCTTGTGGTGCATTGGTTCCGGATCTTTCTCTGGGTGCTGCACCTCTGCCTTTTTTGTTGGTTTTTTGCAATGGGTATGGGTATCCTCTACAGGTCTGTATGTTGCATATTTGTTGAGGTTTACACACCCTTTTATTTGCTGCCCTGTCTGAGGGCTTTTCTGGATACTTCTTTTGGAGTATTGATTTGTAAGTGGCTTTGCCCACATTTCTCCATATGCTTCAAGCATCTACAATATGTAATCTTCTTAAATGAATATTACGAATTTTCTCCACGGAAAAAAAAAAAAAAGATAATTTGATTAATTTAAAGTGGTTTTTATTCATAATTCTTTAATTTAATTTAGTGAAAACTAAACCACATTCCAATATTATCTACACCTTATGAATAATTTAAATATTAATCTTAATTATAATAACATAACTAAACTAATTAAATAAAATATAAAATCTATTAAAACAAATGCTTAATTATTAAATATACAAAATTTTAAAAAATTGAAAAACAAATAGTTAAATATAAATTTGAAGATATGTATTTTTAATAGCATAGTTAACAATAAAGTAATAAATCTACAATCGGTTTTTTTTTTTAATAAATTAGAAAAGGAATTTCACAAGTTAAAGATCAGTCACCCAAGGAATGTTGTTCAGCCACGCTGTGATGAAAAAATAAAAGTTTAATGAGAATTTAAGAGAGGGAAAAGGTAAAGGTTAACTCGTTATACACGCAACGAATACCACATGGCCCATCATTATTGTTAACTCGTTATAGATGAACTAAGTACACAATCATATATATGAATTTGAAATAATGTACACTAAATTTAAGTGCACATTCATATATTTTATAAATAGATCTACGAAGATTTATCTTTGAAAATAATTTTAAAAGATGATAAAAGAAAATAAATAAATAAAAAATAATAATACATATATAAAATAAATAGTGTAGTGTCTATACATAAAAAAAGGCCTTAAATAATGATAAATATGATCATTTTCCTCAATGCCACTTGACTATTAAATTATATTAAATTTAATCACTTTTAAAAAATTTAAAATTTATAATAATTAAATCTTTGAAAATAATTTTAGAAAATGATAAAAGAAAATAAATAAATAATAAATAATAATATACATAGAAAATAAATAGTGTAGTGTCTATATATAAAAAATGCCTTAAATAATGATAAATATGATCATTTTCCTCAATACCACTTGACTAATAAATTATATTAAATTTAGTCACTTTTAAAAAATTTAAAATTTATAATAATTTAAGTTTAAGGCTATATAATTTATAAAGGTATATATACATTATTTTTAATATATATATATATAGATATATATATATATATATTTTTTCTAATTACTAAATTTATTCTAAATATATAATAATGAGAGATTTTTATAAAAGATAATTTATTTAAAAAATAGCTCACCAGTATAGAATAGAAGTTGATGGGGTGTACTATTAAGTTACTACATGATGTTGTAACACCCTCAATTATTGTAAATATTTGTTAAGTTACTTGTATTTATTTTTACTCTTTGAAGACTTAGGAATATATAGGCTAAGTGGAAAGCCTAATAAGAATTTTGATGATTAAGGTTGGTTTTTATTTTATCTTAAGAAAAGATAAAAATCTAAGGGATTCTTGGAATTCACTAGAAAGAACCTAGTTAAAATTAGCAGTGAGTTACCTTTCCCTCTTTTGAGATAAAAGGTTATCTCAAAAAGAAGAGAGCCAAGGAAGGCAAGAGAGAACACTGGAGGCATCTGGGAATAAGGGAGAAGGAAATGAGAACATGCACATGATGCTATGAGGTGAGGCAAGACGTTGCCTATGAGGTGTTCCTGAGCTGGATGGAGAGCCAGTGGAAGCCTCAAAATTTTTATGATTTTGTGAGTTCTGGGTTGGACCTCAGGGGTCTTGTTTCTTATGAACTACCCTATTGGGTTATTGAAAATTAGCTATTCTGGTACTAAAGAAGCTCAGGGAAGAGAAGCATGCGTAACTATTATTCTCATGGTTGGGTGGTTGTGGTATTTCTAGTGAAATTGAAGATAACCTAGCACAACAGCTAAGTACTTACAATCCTTACTTCTAATGTGAAAATGTATTAGTGATTTGTTGTTCTTGTTTTTAGATAAAGAATATGAGTAACATGGATACATAAATGTATTTTTAATTCATTGATTCTTGCTTCTTTGAAAAAATTGCATAACATAGACATTTGATTTGTTGTCCCTCACTGAGTATTAAGGAATAATATTATTGTGAGGGAAGTAATTGTATAATTGTTTTGTTTGGTAGAATTTTTAAGAAAGGGTTACCACAGGAAAATAATCATTGAGTATTGTTTTTCTTGGAATCAACAGTTGAATAATAAGAGAACAATGAATCTAAACCTAGAAAGAGTAGAAGTAATAGATTGAAGTTGTGGCACGAGGATAGTCAAGGTCGGGATAGCAACTTGGCCAGTCAGATGTAACCAACCACCTGGGCACAGTCCCTAGCGGACACAGGTGGAAAATTATAATTTGGAAACCTTATAATTATTCATAATCATAATACAGGCTGATTGCAACTAACAGTTCGAAATCCTTGTAATTATTCAATATCATGATTACATACTAACTATAAATAATAATTTGAAACCCAGGTAATAATTCATAAAACAATTACACAAAATACTCAAGGAAGCTAAATATGGAAACCCATGCAAGTACAACACCAAAAACCAATTAAATACTCGCACAAAAAACTAATTCCATCAAATAAGGTGAACGGTCTTCATTCCAGAAAATATAATACCACTCGTAGAACCCCGAGAAGTTAAGGGGCATAAAATAAATACACCAAAGGTCACTGTAAGTGTCATGGCTAAAGCGACCATTACCATTAAACGCACATACAAAATAAATTAGTTTTTCAATTGTCAAACCCTATAGAGGGTGACCATAGTAGCACATTATTTACAAAAGAAATTACCAATATGAGCTAGCCCAGAACCCTACGGGCTACGCCTATGAAAAAAATCATGAGACCCCTTAGACAGGGGTGCTAAAAACTACTAAATGAAAAACCTTCAGGAGAGAGCTAGTGTCGTAGTCTTTATAAAACACAAGTAAGCTTTGGATAAGGGCAAAGAATAACATGTGCACATGAGAAGGAAAAATCATCAGTGAAGCCCATATTAAAGACTAACTAATATTTTCCGTCGTTGGAGCAGGGTTGGAAATACAACAAGAACAAGACAAAAACCCTTCGTGCAAGAAACATGCATCCAAGTTTAGACTAGTGTCATGGAAAAATTCATAGAAAAGAAAAGAATTCACATTAGGGGAATTTTGAGGTCTAAAATGGGACTCCTAAGGAGATTATAAAATAATAGTGGAAATAATAAAACAAGATTATATTACATCATTAAATTTTAGAGGGAATAAAGAAAAACCTATTTTTTGAACTTGTATCTTCAACTTATCTCCCTATGGGTTTACTCAAATTTCAAGTGGGAATACTCGTTTGATGAATAATTTGATTCCTCATCCAAGGAGTACCAATATTTCATAATTTTGATGGACCCTGTAATATGAAAAATGAGAAATAGATGAAAAACATGATTGCAATCACATTTTTTCATGTATTTCTCTTTTTTTGTGTCATAGGGTTCATCGAAAGTATGCAACATGGGTACTCTTTGGGTGAGGAATTAAATTTTGCATCCAACAAGTAATCCCACTTGAAATTTGAGTAAAACGTAAGGGAGATAAGTTGAAAATATGAGTTGAAAAAGTAGTTTTATTATTTTATTATTTTTTAATATTTTTATTTTTTTACTCCAAAACTGGTGAACCATCCCTCATGGTTGACATCATCGCCTTGAATCATGTTGGTTCTTCTAAAGTTTATTTTGTTTGTACATTTTTCTTAGGAGGCCCATTTTAGACTTGAAATTTCCTCCAATGAGTGCTGAAATAAACCCCTCCATTTCATACCTGGTGTCCTCTTAGCGATAATTTGAAATATTGAGCCCTGGAAGGAACCAAGAAGTCAATATTATAAGCCAAACTATCTAACCCTAGCATGTCATAGTAAATTGCAGTGAAAACCTTCAGCGATGTAAACTATTACCTAAGAACCGAGGTCGAACCTACTAACCTCGTGAATTGGGGCAACTCGTCTATCTGAGTCCTCATCCAACCAACAAACTTGAAACCATTAAGGAAAGGTTCAGTTCCATTATAAAAACCTCGAAGAAGGAAATGAAAATGATATAGACCAAGTTGTTGTGACTCATAGAGAGCAAGCTAGGGAGAAATTATGGCACATAGAGGAAGAGTCTCAGGGTCTCTCGTTGGCCTGCAAGATGCAAATGACCCGAGCAATAAGGGGAGAAACTAGGCAATTTCACCTTAATTGACCCAAAACCATTAGAGCCATCGGATTGGAACCCTAAATGATCATCAGATGGATCTCCCTCAAGTGGACAAACCTTAGGGTTCAAGAGCATTCGAGTAGATGAATGCACCTTAACTCTAGTGCCCCCTCGAAGACATAAGTATTGACATGATGAAGTCATAAAAAAAAATTAATGACCCATCAGGTCATAAAGAAATTTAACTAGGACTCATTGTATAAGCATAAGTACATTATTTGGGAATGCCATATGGTGTAACTGATCAGTTATAAAGTAGGGTATGTTGTGAGTACTGGAAGATTTAAAATCATGTAACTCAAGAATAATTTAAGAATAGTTAGGAGACAACATTTCCTTTATTAATTGGTGATTCCTTGGGAAAAATAATGTAATTGGGAAAAGTGAATTGATACTAATATTTATTGTATTAAGTTAAAAAAAAAATGTTTTACTAGTGATAGATCTTATAGGTGGTATCAGAGCCATGGTTTCAACATTGTGGCATGTTTAGGAAAATGGAATAATAAGAAAATGTGTTGATGTGCATAGAGGAGAGAAACAGGATGGGAAGGGGAGCTGGGAGTTTACCGCCAATGAGGCAAACTATAGGATATGGTCATATACCAATTAGCGAGGCAAACCCTGAAATGTGGATACATTTGGGCGAGGAACACCAAAACCTAACCACTATGTTGTTGGAAATTGTTCAATGGCTAAGTATGAAATGACATAGTTGAGAAATCATAATCAAATATTGATGCAGGACTAAGAACAAATTATGAAGAGTCTCTCGAAAAGGAAGAATCATAGGAATTCAATACCCAACTATTCGGATGGGGACTCCCAGGTCCAAGTTTGTCTATGTTTTGAGCAAAATTTTGTAATATTGTAAAGTCTCCAAAATTTGAGGAGTGAAGCGCGTAGAATGTTAAGAGTCAAAGGGGATTTTAGGAGGGTAAAAGCCCCTTATTTTGTAAAGGGATGGGTTGTTTTGATGAACTCCACGCATGGTTCACGCACCATGGTAATGTAATATAAAAGATATAAAAGGGAGTCATCTAGGCGTCATTAGAGAAGAGTCTAAGCTTATGGATAGTCGATAAGTAAGATTTTGAGTCTGTAAGTCTATATCCTACCGAAGGGGAAGGCTCTTGCAGCTAAGTGCACAGAGACCTTAGTAAGTCCGCAGTTGAGTGCGGGAGACCCTGCAGTTGTGTGCGTAGGGTCAGAAGAAGTGTATGTACTGAAGATCTGAAGTAATAAATAATATTTGAAGTAATTTTATGTGTTCTCTATATATTTATCTGTTTATGTGTTTATTCTTAGCTATAATTTGATTCTTTGTGATATTGTCTTAATTGCATCATGAAGGTCCAAATATACTTTTATGTGGTAACCTATGCATGTTAGAATAATTAGATGAAACTCGTAGATCTAATTAAGTAGAAACTGATTTAAGTCTATGGTTCTGAAGATAAATGTTTGCGAAGGTCAAATCAGGCCCTAGATTAAGGAAACACCTTGCTGCTACATCACATAGCCTTCTGGATGTAGAAACCTAGTTCTAGATTCCCCCAATAATAGTTCGGGTGAGACTACAGTCTACAGTAAGCGAACTTTTGTCGAAAGGTTCGATAGTGCAGGGTTTTTCTACTTAGTGCGGCTAACTATAAACCTTGGTCCAAGCCCCCTCAAGCCAACAAATGGTTCTGTTACAAGGGCCAAGATCTATCGAAGGGATGTGTGATGTGGCATTCGTGGATACCAACTAGGAAAGAAATCGAGAAGTTGATAGATCAGAAGTTGCATGAGTTTGTAGCTCAAGAAAATTGAAATCTGCGTTGGTGAAAAGAAAGGTGGTTATAGAGATATTTCTACACTGAATAACACGAAGTTTTCTTTTCATCATTCCCTTGCAAATTACACGAGTGGCTGTCCAAGCTAGCAGACAATGAACCTACTTGGAAATATGTCAATCTATTGTATGGACTCCTAAACTGATCAAGCGCCTTGAGGAATCTGATTATAAGGTTGTAAGGGTTGTTGACTATTGGATCGATAGTATTATGGGTGGTTTCATCACTGAATTTGCAATTGACATCTCTATAGCTTATAACGAAGCTGAACGCTAATTATTTAAGGGTCTGAGAGGTATGTACCTGATATTGCTAAAAAATTGGCTTAAAATGTTGTTGTGTGAAAGCGGTGTTATGCTTGTGAATTGATGTTTAAAATAGGTCAGACAGGATCTACGGGAAGTGGAAAAAATATTCAGAGCCAATTGGGACAAATACACTGAAAATACATACAATCCATTATTGGGTAAGTCGGATAGTGAAGAAGAAAAGACCAACCCTAACACACCTGGAGGTGCACCGCAAAAAGAAGGTTAGGGAACTTATGGGATTCCACATCCATCCACCCCATCTCCACCTTCATCACCACCTCATACACCTATGCCTCCACCTCCACCTCCACCTCCACCTTCATTCTTCAGTATGGCGAATACAGTGAAAATGCATGTATTCAAGGGTTAGGGATTAGAGGATCTTGATCAGTTTTGGTTCGTAGTCGAAGCTATGTGGAAGGCGCAGTAGATCAATGATAATGACATGAAGAAAGCACAACTAGTTACAACGCTACAGGATAGAGTGCTTGCATGGTATATCAAATATAATACAACCAACCCAAATGCTACATTGGCCAAGACAAAGACTGCAATGAACTCAAAATTTAGAAATTCGAAATTAGAAGCTCAGCGTGTCACTGAAATAAAGGAGATCAAGAAGACAACTAATGAGTCCGCGTGGGATATGGATCAAAGGTTGAAGTGCTTAATGAGACAAGATAATCTTCATATTTTCAACAAACAACATAATGAATGGTACATAGCTTCGCTATTGCCAAATTTAAGATTGCATTTTTCTCGATAGAATATCGGATCTAGGTCGAACCATTAGAGATTGTGATCAAGCTGGAGGCTTTTCCAATCCAGGATAAAAATATAGGAGTCCAACAGATCCAGTCACATTCAGCAATCCTGCATATGGAATTGCAGGATATGAATAAGGGAAAGGAGGTTCAATCAGACTATGTCCTAAAGTGTGGTGCATGAAGTGCACGGCTGTAGGTCATTATAAGGATTTGTTTCTTGTATACTGGGATTATATAGCTGCAGGAGGTCCCAACCCATTGAAACCAGAGTCTCCTATTGGATCAAGCACTGGTTCAAGAGTTTGGTGTAGTATCTACCAAATACCATGAATGCATATGCCAAACAATTATTATCTATTACAAAAGCTTATGCAGTCACCAAAGAAAGTCTTCTACAATTTTTGTAAATCGGTTGGCCATGATGAAAGAGATTGTCAAAGCTATGATTTGATGATAGACACAACCTTGATGTATAGGATGCAGGTTGAAACCTGCATGCAGAATTATCAAGGCTCACCTATGTCTCACAGAGGATTCTAGGGACGTGGAAGAGGAGGAGGAGGAGGTGTTGGAAGAGGTCAGACCAAATCATCTACTACAACTGTGGAGAACCAAGACATTTTGTGCGCGACTATCAAAGTCAAACTCATCCCTCTTGTCAATATTGTAAGCAATTTGATAATGTTATAGAATAGTGTCCTACATTAATAGCAAAGATGCAAGAAATGAAGAAACAACAATTGACACAGAACATTCATGTGACAAGATCTCAATTGTGCGAAGGAAATCCTATTGTAAATATAGTCAAGTGAAGTGGTATAGCCACTATTGAAGATAAGGTAGAATGCAAGCAACCGGTATCAGATACATGGGTTTGCAGGGCTGGTGAAAATGATGTTGGATTTGACTTACACAGAGAAAAGGATATGTTTATGGAGGCACAAAATTCTTTTATGGATCCATGTACTTCTATGTGTAAAACTCAGATACCAATAGTCCCCCAAAGAGAGAAATATGAAGAAAGTACTGCGACAAAGAACTATGACCCCACATCGATGAAATTGTTTCTACAGACATGCATGAAGATGTTGAGGGATCAGAAGTCAGTTGAAGGACTACAATAGCTGATAGATATCTACGCTAGAAAAGACAAGCCACTACCGGAACAACAAGTAATAAATAAGGTGAACCAAAGCGAGAAGAGGACTGGTAGCGAAATGCGGTTGACAACACAAATTGGCGATTTTGATATGGACCAAATAATTCTACACCTAGGATCTAATGCTAATGTACTACCAAGGAAGAATTGGGAATGTATGGGGAAACCTAAGTTGTAGTGGTCACCAATCTAGCTGCACATGGAATACCAACAAAAGATAATTCCGATGGTTCGCCTGCATGGAGTGATTGTAGATATTGAAGGAGCCAGTGTGCTCGTAGATTTTGAAGTTATTGAAATATTAGATGACAGTAATCATACCCATCATTGCTCAGTATTTACTGGGCTTTCAACATGAATGCTATTATTAATTTGAATAAGCGAAGCATGGTGCTTGAAAAGAATGGCCTTAGAGTGGTTGTTCGATTGGACCCAGCTGAAGGTGCACGACACATAGAGCCAATCTGTGATGACTATGACGATGAAGACATTCATCACATATATAAGCTCACTGCACAAGATGAAGACTAGATTAATCCCACTGCAGATGGACATATCAGTTGGGAAAAGGATAGTTCATGCCAATCAGACTCAGATGAAGAATTAGAAAATTGGCAGAATCAGTTGCATAAGGTCTCTACACTACGATGTAATAGTCTTATAAAGTCTTTGCGATGTATATCAACTGAGGTGCATACATTATCTTATTATGATGGGCTAGATGATTTCAATACTTTCCTTAACCATTTTGAAAGAGACGTACCAGAGGAGCACAAATTCTAGTCTCTAGATTTGGCTTTAAGAGCTACGCTTGCAAGATGGTGGGGAACCCACAAGGATAATATTGCTGATTGGAAGGAATATTATAGAGTAGTGAGATTAAGATTTGGCTTCGAACAACATGGGTCAATGAAAAGTACACAAGAAATGATGACCCACATGAACATCTGACTCGATGGACTAAGGCTTGGGGTGAGGTACCTCAACCAGAGTGGGTACATATCTTTATTCATACCTTAGATGTTATACCAACAAACTAGTATTTGGAGACGGAGCTGCAACACAAGACTACTGATTGGGATGAAATGAAGGATATTTTTCTACTTACATTCAGCTTTGAAGATGGGTTCAAATGCATTGATGGGGCGCTTCAGGCGATTAAGGCAACGATCTTCTGAACACCAATAGAACCTATAACTTGGATGTAGCCTGACTGGAGCGTGCAGTTACAACATGCGTTGGAATGCTACAATGTTACTATGGAAGAAGGCGATGAGGATCCATGAAATATCAACATTCCTGATTTTGAAGGACTGCACAAAGTTGCAAGACTTGATGCAAAGATCCTTGATATATCATAGTCGGTAAAGACAAAACAAGTAAATATTGGCTCAAAAGCAGAACCAAAGTTCTTGCACATTGGCATCTATTGGGATGAAGACATCGTAGGCAAGGTTGTTGAATTACTACATGAATATCAGGACTTATTTCCAACAAAACTCTCTGAATTAAAGGGTATATTAGGTGATTTGGGTGTGATGAAGATTGATTTAAAAATAGATGCGAAGCTAGTTAAGTAATGCCCATATCGACTGAATCCAAAGTATAAGGAAAAGGTACGAGAAGAGTTGGATAAGATGCTCATGGCAGGTATCATTGAATCAGTGGAAGAGTTGGAATGGGTCAGTCCGATGGTGGTTCAGGAAAAGAAAACAAAAGGTGAATTAAGGATCTACATATATTTGTGGAAGTTAAATGATGCTTGCAAGCATGACCCCTTTCCTACGCCTTTTATAGATGAAGTTCTAAAAAACGTTGGTGGAAAGGAGGCTTATTCGTTCATAGATGGGATTTTGGGATATCAACAAATTAATATTGCATCGGAAGATAGAAGCAAGACTACCTTCACTACAGAATGGGGGTCATTCCAATATATCGTTATGTCGTTCGAACTAAAAAATTCTCTTGCGATATTTTCTAGGGTGGTAGTTGCTGCATTCAAGGAATTTCTTCACAAATTTTTGGAGGTATAATTTGACAACTGGACAATTTTTGGCCTGGTTAAGAGACATGTTTCTAGTCTGTGCCTAGTGTTGGAGATGTGTAGGAAGTATCATATTTCCATGAATTTGAAGAAATGTATTTTTTGTGTACCTTATGGAATATTGTTGGGACATGTCATATGCAAGCAAGGATTGATGGTATACCCTACCAAGATTGTTGTAATTATCAATTTGGATCCACCCAGGAATGTAAAATAGCTACGCACAACTTTGGGTCATAGAGGGTATTACAGGAAGTTTATAAAGGTGTACGTATAGATCACTGTGCCAATGGAGAAGTTATTGAAGAAGGACGCTACGTTTTTTGGGATGATGACTGTCAGAAAAGCTTGGATGTTCTTAAGGAGAAGATGGTTCCGATTCTAGTATTCTTGGATTGGAAGAAAGAGTTTCATGTGCACATAGATGCATCCTGTATAGAATTAGGAGTTGTTTTAACTCAACCAGGTGAAGGAGATATTGAGCATCTATTTATCTTTGCATGTAGGAAACTATCTAAGGAAGAGATAAACTATTCAACCACAGAACAAGATGAGTTGGCCATGGTATATGCACTACAAAACTTCAGGCATTATCTACTAGGTGCACACTTCAAAATGTATACGGATCATTTTGAATTGAAATATATTGTCAATAAGCCTATGTTGGGGGGGAAGATCCATATATGGTTGCTTCTCTTCCAAGTGTATGATTTTGAAGTGATAGTTAAGCCAGGAAGGTTAGATTTTGGACCTGATCACCTCTCTAGGATCGAGAACGGTGAAGAACCCACTCTTCACTATCAGAGTTGTTGATGAACATTTTGGGGGCATTATTTATTTTTGGTCTATTAGCATAGCTCCTGAAGGATACACAATGGAGCAAAAGAAGGAACTACTAGTCAGTGCTACAAATTTTTTAGTAATTGGAGGACACTTATATAAGCTAGGACCGGATGAAGTTCTGTGCTGATATGTACCTGAGTATGAAGGACATAGTATTCTAGCTGAAGCGCATGGTGATGTCACAGGAGGACACTATGCAGGTAAGGCAACTACGCAGAATATTTTACGAGCTATATTATGATGGCCTACGATACATAAAAGGAATGTAGCAGATGCAACAAACCATTATATTGGAAATCAAGGGGCCAACCACTGAGAAGTTGGTCGAGGAGGTTAGGTAGGCGACTGCGCAGTGAACAATAGAGCTTCAAGCATTGAAGGAAGAGTTCAGTGGCCTCAAAGCGCGAGTTGAGGATGTACCGGCAGTGTGACTCGGGACAAGTCACATCTTCATGTTGGGGGCCTGTTGGGATGGGGACCCCCAGGTCCAAGTTTGTCTAAGTTTTGAGTAGAATTTTGTAATATTGTAAAGTCTTCGCAATTTGAGGAGCAGAGCACACAAAACATTAAGGGTCAATGCGAATTTTAGGAGGTTCAAAGCCCCTTATTTTATAAAGGGATGGGTTGTTTTAATGAACTCTACCCATGGTTCGTGGACCATGATAATGTAATGTAAAATATATAAACGGGATTCATCTAGGAGTCATTAGAGAAGACTCTAAGATTATGGATAGTTGCTAAGTAATATTTTGAGTCTGTAAGTTATAATTCTAATGAAGGGAAAGGCTCCTGCAGCTAAGTGCACGAAGACCTTGGTAAGTCCACAGCTAAGTGCGTGAGCCCCTGCAGCTGTGTGCACGGGGTTGGAAGAAGTGTATGTACTGAAGATCTGAAGTAATATAGCATATTTGAAGCAATTCTATGTGTTCTCTATATATTTATATGCTTCTTTGTTTGTGCTTAGCTATAATTCGATTCTTTGTGATATTGTCTGAATTGCATCACAAAGGTTTAGATCTACTTTTATGTGGTAACATATGCATGTTAGAATATAGGCGAAGCTCGTAGATCTAATTAAGTACAAATTGATTTAAGCTTTTGGTTCTAAAGATAAGGGTTCACAAAGGTAAAATTAGGCCCTAGATTAAGGAAACATCTCACTACTACATCACATAGCCTTCTGGATGCATAAACCTTGTTCTAGCATCCCCCAATACTACCTCGAGTGAGACTGTAGTCTGTGCTAAGAGGACTCTTTCTGAAAGGGATGATAGTGTAGGGTTTTTTTGGTTAGCACAACTAACTCTGAACCTGGGTCCAAGCCCCCTCATGCCAACACCAGCCCTGATAATGGAGATATAGATGATGAGACTAGACAGATAAATGATGACATGCTAGGAAGAATCAATACCCAAAGAGTCGAGGAAGATAGGGATGATAATGAGGAGGAATATGGAAATGTTTCTAAACAAAGGAAAACAAAAATACAAAAAATTGAATTGTAGGGGGAATTTAAAAATATCAGGCATCCGACATTTGATGGAGAAGTGGAGGAAGTTGCAGAAGCTTGTATTATTAATATGAATAATTACTTTCAAATCTATGAGTACAATAATAACCTTAAGGCTATGATGTCTATTTACCAGCTTCTAGGAAAGGCCACCTTATGGTGGGAACAAGTAAAGAAAGTTTAATGGATTGAGGAGTAGGAAGTGACTTGGGACGAGTTCCAAAAGAATTTTAAGAATAAATATCTAACAGAACAATTTTATAATGAAAAGGAAAAATTGTTTCATGACTTGAAGCTAGGACAACTGATTATGGATGAATTTGTGACCAAGTTTACATCCTTGTTAAGGTATGTTCCATATCTACATGAAGAAAAGGATAAAGTTCAATGCTTTGTTAGTAGCTTTCCCGCATTCATGAAGGAGAGGCTAGAATTTGATAAACCCAAGGAAATGGACAAGGTAATTCAGAAGGCTCAGATTTTCTATCAACAAATGAGATAGAAAGGAGAATGTAGTAAGCGTTGGCCAAATAAAAAGGGATAGAAAAATTTTCATAATACTAAGAATACAAAAACAAGTAATTTTAAGGGTGCATATAAAGGTCATCAAAATATACATTCTGGAAAAAATAAATGGAAAATTAGATCACAAAATGAGCCTAGGAAAACATAAGTATCAAGAAAGCCGAAACCTCATCAATCACAAAAAACCCCTTACAATGTTGGGGTTGTGGGGAACCCCATTACTGTAAAACGTTCCCCCATCATACCAAACTAGAGAAATATACTAACATATAGTAAGCTTCTACAGCCGATGAGGTAGTGAGGAGCATACCAAGGATCAATGCTACTTTGGAAGATCACCTGGTGGATTATCAACCTACCATGATAAAATTGGAAGATAAGTTATTTAACTAGACTATATCTATTTTAGTAGATCTGGGAGAAATTTTAAGTTATGTCAGCCCTAAGGTAGTGGAAAAGTATCATTTATAGACTCATAAATTTAAAAATCCTTGGCTGGTACAATTAGCTACTAGAGAAAAGAGAAGAGTGACTGCTAAGGTACTAGATTGCTTTGTCGAAATAGGAAAGCAACAAATTAAGGTCAACTTAAACGTACTACCCTTAGGGTCTTATGACATGCTAATTGGGATGGACTGGTTGGAAGGACATTGGTACTTGGTGAATTGTAAATAAAAATCTATTAGTTTCCTCACCAAAGATGGTACTAGGAAAGAAATCCAAGTAGTGAAGTAGACAATAAAATTATGTCCTATTACCGCCTCACAATTAGGAAAATGTGTTAGGAAGGGTTGTTTGATATATATTGTCCAGGTTGGGTATTCTAATGTTAACTACAAGACAACCACTTTAGAAAGTATACCAGTCATTGAAGAATTTGTTGATGTGTTCCCTGAGAACATCCCGAGGTTGCCCCTAAAATGGGATATTGACTTCACTATAGAATTAGTTCTTGGGGTTGTCCTAGTGTCAAAATATCCCTACTATATGAGCATACCTGAGCTAACAGAGCTCAAGATGCAATTGCAAGAATTTCTTGACAAAGGGTACATCCTCCCAAGCGTGTCACGTTGGGAAGCTCCGGTACTATTTGTGAGGAAAATAGATGGTACTTTAAGACTTTTGTTTGATTATAGGTAGCTAAACAAGTTGACCATCAAAAATAAGTATCCGCTACTTCGAATCAATGATTTATTTGATCAAGTTAAAGGCGTTTCAGTCTTCTTTAAGATTGATTTATGATCTAATTACCACCAAATCTGAGTAAGGGAAGAAGATATTTGTAAGACAAAATTTAGAACTTTTTATGGTCATTACGACTTTTTTGTCCTTCCATTTGGATTGACCAACACGCCAATGATGCTTATGAGCTTTAAGCATGGTATTTTTCACCTGTTTCTAAAAACAATTGTCTTGATATTTATAGATGCTATTTTGGTTTACTCCTGAAATCTAGAAGAAAATAAAGAACATTTATGGATAGTGCTACAAGTTTTATGGGAACATCAATTATATGCTAAATTTAGAAAATGTGATTTCTACAAATACCGAATCTAGTACTTGGGGCATGCCATTTGAGCTGAAGGCATAACTGTCGGCCCCGAAAATATCAAAACCATTATGGAGTGGTTGGTACCTAAAAATGTTGTAGATATACAATATTTCATGGATCTGGTAGGATACTATCATCATTTTACTAAGCGATTCTCCCAAATTGCTTACCCTATTGGTTCCTTGTAGAAGAAAGGGAGGGATTTCAGGTGGATGACTGACTGTCAACGAAGTTTGAACAACTGAAACAATTATTAACCACTACCCCAGTGTTAATGATTGCTGACCTGGACAAGTAATTTGTGGTCTGCATAGATTCCTGCCAGTAAGAGATAGGGGTAGTGTTGATGTAGGAAGGGAGGGTGATGGCTTACGAATCTTAGAAGTTGAAGGAACATGAGTAGGGATACTATGATTACGATTTGGAATTAAATTTCGTGATCCATGCACTGAAAGTATGGAGACATTATCTATTGGGCAAGAATGAGAGATCATAATAGTTTAACCAATTTTGTAGGCAACCTAATTTGAGTGCATGTCAGTCAATATGGAATTATTTTCTCAGCGAATTTGACTTCGCCATATAGAATTTAAAAGGAAAATAAAATTGAGTATAAAATGCATTAATTAGAAGGGTGCATTATGTGTATGAACTTCACTACAACTAGATAGAAATTAATTTTTATAAATAGATTAAAGAAGCTTCTTGAAAGGATCCAAAGTATATTTTTTTATGGTAGCAAACCAATCATATTAACAACCATGAAAAACTGTCTGAATATAATATTAATAAGGACCAATTTATAAATTTTAGAGGAAGAGTATATGTTCCCAACCAGATTTCATCAGACAATTGTTTCTGGATGAATTTCATAGAAGTCCTTACTCTAATGATCATGGCTATCAAAATTTATTCTCAATGATAAAGAAGGATTACTTTTGGCTGTGTATGAGAAGATACATTGTGAAATATTTGGTGAAATGTTTGGAATGCCAACAAGTTAAATCTAAACATCAACATTCCACCAAACATCTACGCCCACCATCCATTATTGAATGGAATTGGGAAGTTATTATGATAGGTTTCATAGCAGGACTACTTATTGGCATTATGACAAATGTGTTGTCCTTGATGGAAACCTACTTTATGAGTTGTCCTTGATAACATGATTATTTTACAAGCTAGTACACATGTGACAGAGAGTTTGGGCAAAGGCGTAGTAGTCTAGAGACAAAACAATGATGAAGGTGATGTTTTGAGAAATACACACGGGTTCTATGAAGCAAAGTCGCGTACACACTTGGGTATGGAGAAGAGAAAGCGCGTACAATTTCCACACCATGGTATCCTAAATACCATGGATCTTTACCATGGTATTGGCCCATAGTAATGAGCGCGACAATGGATATTTGATCCCATCCAGGAATACGATTGGCATTACTAAGGATTTCTCCCATGGTATTGGATAAGTCCTAACCTATATAAGGAGATGAAGATCAAAGTGTTCAGTGTGAAAGAAATGGGCTATTGATGAATTATTTGATATGAAATAAGGTTACACAAGGAATGTGATGTGGGATCATATATTTTAGATCTGAAATGACTACATGAGTTTCTTATGGGTTAATCTGTGATAATAATTTTCTAACATAATCTTTGTTACTATGTTTGCCAAGATTTGGGTTTGACTGAAGTTATATTGTGCAGCAAAGGAATGAGTCAATAATTACATATATTTATGCATATTTGTCTTAGAGAAAACACGTGCATATGTGTGTCTTCCTCTAGGTAGTCGCGTGTCTATTGTATAGTATGGACATATCTATATGTGGGTAAGCTTCTAGAGTCCAAGAAAATTCATATTTATTCAATAATGTTGTTAGAGGTGCTGCTATTCTCCCATAATTCTTGAAAAACTTGTGATAATACCCTGTCAACCCGATAAATCCTCGAAGATGCTTTAGGGTTGTGGGGATTTTCCATTCCTTAATGGCTTGAATTTTGTTAGGGTCTACCTTAACAACCTCATGAGATACAATATGACCCAATTATTCCACCTCATGTACTCCAAAGAAACATTTAGAGGTTTTTGCATATTCTCCCCCAATAGTTTGAGCACCTTGTGAACATGGTGAACATGATCTTTCCAAGAATTGTTATAGATTAGTATATCATCAAAAAATACTAACACATATTTTCTAAGGATGTGTTTGAAAATGGAATTCATCAAACCTTGAAAGGTGGAAGGCGCATTAGTAAGGCCAAAAAGCATGACCAAAAATTCATAATGACCTTCATGAGTTTTGAATGTTGTTTTCAGAATGTCTTCAGTCTTCTTTCTAATTTCATGATATCCTAAACGAAGATCCAACTTGGTGAAGTAAATTGCTCCATCTAATTCATTCAACAATTCATCAATGACAAGAACGATAATTTATCTTTAATATTGAGCTTATTGATCTCCCTATAATCTAGGCACATGCGCCATGATCCACCCTTCTTGTGCACCAATATTACTAGAGAAGAGAAAGAACATTCACCAGGTTGAATTATATCGACCTCTAGCATTTATCCAACCAAATGTTTAATTTCACTCTTTTGGGCATAGGAATATATGTAAGGCCTAATGTTTGGAGGAACACTTCCTGGAATCAAGTGAATAACATGATTATAATCATGAATGGTTGGGGTGCCTTTAGGAGTCTCAAATACACTGGAATGATTGTCTAAGACTGTAACAACCTTGGTGAAAAGTTCATGTAATAAAAGTTAATAAAGGAAAAATAAGACCATGGTTAAGGGACACTTATTCCAAGCTGAATGTTGGGAAAAGATATCCTAGCGGGCATCACTAGATGTGTTTATGTCTAAATGAAATTGGCAAAGGCAAAGGATAAGGCATTAGAAAGGCAAAAAGGCATTTTTTGGCACATTATTTATGAAAATAAAGGAAAATAGGAGAAAAGTGAGGTGAAAGGTCACAGGTTGCATGTGAGGAGGAAATTGAAGGAAAATAATGGAAAATGAAGAAAATAGAGGCCTCATTGATAAAAAGGATTCTAAGGATCAGTTTGTAACCTTTTGTCCGTTTAGTTTTGGAGCTCTCTCATTATACTCTCTCTCTCTCTCACTCTTGGACACAGAATTTTCTTGGAGCATTATAGCTCTAGAGCAAGGGAGGAAAAGCAAGAAATGGGAAAGGAAGGAAGCAAGGATCATGCAAGGAATAGCAGGATCAAGTAGCTTCAGTAGGAATACTTGCAGGTAACATATAACATGTGAAATTTCCTAGCTGGTTTTGACATGCATGTATTTTCATGTTGTTGTATGGTTCTCTTATTGTCAGTGGCATGGTTTTGTTGGGTTATGACACTGGTTTTCAGCCTAGCCTTGATTTTTTCTAGATCTCATAGTGTGTTGGGATGTTTATATTGGTTTTGAGCTTTGGATTTTCTAGATGGATTTCAAAATCTAGGGCAGAGGTGGTCTCAAGGTTCATTCCCAAATGCCTAGGAATCCTTTGACTGGTTTTGGTAGGATACACAGTAAAGCCTAAGGGAGGTGTCACAGTCTAGGGCCTAGTGATCCGGGATTAGATCGCGATAAATCTTGAGAGACAATGAGATGGAAAATTCCTCAAGGACAGTGTTGTATTCCTGATGGCATTCCAAGTTCGATTTGGTTTTGTGACCAGAGCACCAGTTTTGGTGTGATCATAGTTTGGTGACAGTGGAAGGGTTTAACCTCTGGATTCCCTTAGTTGTTTTTGGATTGGTTTATCCATGAGATCCAACATTCATTATGGAATATGGCACAGGGGTGACTGGCTAAAAGAAATATTTGGTTCATCCATGTCTACGGTTGGGTGGTACGTGGAAGTCCCGAACCTGGTTGGATTTGCCTATGATTAATGAAATCTAAGTTCTCTTGCTTTTGAACTTGTTTATATGTGGATTTAATGATTTTTATCTCACTGTTATTTCCATGGTTTTATGTTGGTTATAAGAATGGTTAATTGATTGGTTCATGTCATGGTTATTTCATGTATTTACTTGTAATGGCTAAAATGATGGATGTAAGACCTAATTGATGTTATAACCGTTCAAGGGATAAGGTAGTGATCCTTCTTGTCATGTTTCATAAGAGTTTTCAGTCATTCATGCTCTGTCTTGTATTCTAGACTTGTAGATTACATTGATGCCAAGTGTTTGAAAAAATGTCAATCCCGATTGGGGATGGTCAGGCCTAGTCCTGAAGTTGATTTTTCATTTATTAGTCTTTTCATCATGTGTTTAATGAATTCTATATGTTACACAAGTTTTGGGCAGTGGTCCTGATTCTGGGCTTGAAAAGTTCCTTAAATTCTCCAGACATTGGCACAAGTATGCTGAGAGAAGTCCCTGGACGCAAGCATGCCAGCTTGTGGGAACATCCAAAGATCTCAAGACATTCGCATGCCCATAGCATGGGAGCTTCCAAATGTTGAATACCTTAAACACACAGTGGGACAGAGGGGCATGATATCTGTATGGTTGGGATGGCTCCCAAGAGTATTGTAGCTGATGTGGAAGGTATTTTTGATGTGTTTACATCGATTCCATTTCCTTAAGGTCACCTAGGAGGTTGAATCCAAACATAGTAGCCTCTCATCGCATTTTTACCTCGGTTGGCTGGTTACTTGGGTAGATGTGGGAGGAGGGTATATAGAGTGGTATCAGAGCAGGTTGCACTCTCTTTGGGTCATATCTGATACCACAGAGTGGTATCAAAGCATGGTTCACCCCTTAGACTAGATGGGTCGTGTGTTAGTCATGCATTCATGTTAGTTGCACATGTGTTAGCCATCCTTGTGGTCTATGTGCTTGTTGCATATGCATCGTGTCAGTCATGGTTGTAGTGATGTCGTCATGTGAAGGAAGGTGTTTTTGTTGTGAACCGTGTTGTATGTTTGTTGTTCTTTTCATGTAATATGTGCAATATGGTGCAACTACATATGAATTAAGGACAATTTGGGTGTCACTATTTTCATTCCATAGTTGCGGCATATTCTTTGCAAAGTTATTGTTCCAAACATGAGAGGGTTTTCATTCCAATAAAATCATTGGTTGCTTCAATGTACTTTGTATTGCTAGGATGTAATCAGATTCACTTAAATGCAATTCATCCAAAATTTGGTCAAAAATACTATTGCTATCATATTGTTTCTTTTCTAAGATGTTATACAACAATTTTTATTTTTCGCCTAATGTCTCATCTACAGACCAATTGGTTCAATAATTTTCGTGCTCCTCATGGGTGGCATTGGGAAATTGTATCTACAGTGTGTGCCTTTTCTCGTAAAACTTTTTTTATGATGGTGTTCATGTATTTTTGTAAGCTCTCGATCAAGGTGGTCTATGTTACAAGTTAAATAATTTTCGACGAAGTTTTCAATATTAGTGTTACTATTTACTCCATATATTGGTGCATTTTCTAGCCATAACAACCCATGTTCATGTTCACTTCCTCTATTATGGAATTCAGTTACAAAGTAGAAATACATTATCTCTCCAAAGCATTTTTCTCTTGAGATATCATTTTCTTCAAAGCATTAATATTTTGCCTATAATAATGAGTACACGTTATTGGATTCTTTCTTGTGAGATAGTAAATATTACAATTTCTATTGTTTCAATATGTTTTATTTTATTTTTATTTATTTTGTCATGTAATCTGGTCAACGCGTTGACCAATAGAGTCCACTATTGTTCAACACTTGTAAATGTGATGAAGAAAGTCGGTGGGCATTTTTGACATAACGTTGAAAATATATTTTTCTTCATTTGTTGTAGGAAATCAAAAGAAGTTCTTATGTGCTTGAAACCCATGTTACCAATGTCACTTTTAAGAAGGTTCTCCAAGTTTGGCTTGTATTTAACATCATTTTCGAATAACTTTATTCCTTTTAATTTCCATTTTCTGATTCTTAAATAAATGCATGAAAGGACTTTCTCAATTATTATTCGCAATATTTTGAAGAATAAACTAGTTGTGTGATAAGAAAAATCACCACTATAGTGCATTAAGTCCCATTAAACTATTTTTTGGTAGCGAGATATTTCTACAATGTCACTCTCATGTGGGGACTCTCCAAAGAAAAGGGTTGGGAGGTTCATTTCCTCTGCATATTTGTCTCTAAAATCTCCAAGGGGGTGTTTCCCTTTAGTAGGACCAAGTTCAATCAGCTTGTCTTATAAATCATGGACGCATGGGGACCCTATGTATCTATGGACCAATGTTTAGGTTAATGTTTCATTTTCTAAATCACTATTTGTTTCACTTTTGTTTTCAATGTCAACATTTTTAATTGGAGCATTCAAAGCAGTTGATTGTAAGATGTTGTCCAAATTTCTATTTATGCATATGTTCTCAACTCTATAAAGGTGTCAATAACATATTTATTTTAATGCTTTAATGATATTATGCACACACAAGTTTCCTGTTTGAAATGCATCTTTGTACACTAGCCATCTTTTCAATGCAACAACAACAGTTAATGTCTCTTCCATAGATTGTGGCAATACAGTTTGAACAATGTTTGTTTTGAGACGAACATTGATAAGCGATCCTGTTAAGCCCATTTGTGATCATTTGTGACCCCATTATCTTATTTGTGTAAATGAAATTCTTAATGCCACAAGACGTTATTGAAGTTCTCAGAGTGTAGCTACAATTGGAAATCACATGTTTTGCCTAATGTTCTCAGGTGAAGTAAACTATGGCAATTTTCCAATTTAAACTACTCTTTTGCAAATTTTTCATATTACCTTTCTGTGCAAATTGTTCATATTACTTCTTTTGTGAAAATTTATATGATTTTCAGATAAATTTACATATATATGTCCCAACTCTTGTCCAATGCTTGCCATATTATTTTGAAACTGCAATTATTTACATATTAGACATTTCCTATTAGGTGTGTCTTTTATCTTGTCTAGATAAATTGTTAAGGGATTTTTCTTGGATAAGCAATGATGTTTCCTTTGCAAGTTTTGTTTGCATGGATTTTATGGTTTTTTGTTTCTAAATGCACTAGTTGTTTTAATCTATGGGCATTGATCCTTTTGTTTTTGGCTTTGGTCTTTGTCAACATAGCCCTATGTTGTGTGTTCAAGGAAGTTGTTTCCAATGACACCATATTACAATGCACATTGCTTCTATTGCTATGTCCATCCATTAACAAAGGTGCATAGTGGGTGTGGAGTGGACCTATTTCAAATGACACTATATTGTATGTTTGATTTGAAATATTGTTGCATGGGAAATAATTGATAATGTTTCTACTTACAAAGGACCATTCTTGTATGTCACCAAGATTCACATACTACCTATACACGATGATATGTTAGAGGATAAAAATAGTAATTTCAGTAAATACCATAGAAAGCATCTAGTGCAGGACATTAATTAGAATCACAAGAGGTCAACTAATTTGGTTCTTATAAAAGGTGTGGACCTAGCTGTGAGGAATGTATATAATGGCCTTGAAGCTTTTCCATGTATTGAGTTGATCGATAAGCCTGAAGAGGAATAATTGGTTCCTTCAATAACAATATCGAGAGGATAAAAAGGAATCCACGAGGGTCATAAGCGACTTCCCTTGGTTAATGAGATTATACTATGGTATGCACATGCTGAAACTTGTATTGTGGAGGCCATGGGGAAAAGTGTGAATGTGAAAGTGAAGGAAACAAAAATGTCATCCGAGATTCTAGTTCATGATTTTCTTTATCTAAGGATGGCATATGATAATCAGAGTTTCAACTTCAACTAATTTAAGAAACTTCCTTTCGCCATGAAAAATAAGTTTGTTGGCAAGGATAACGGATCAAAGAATCCATGTGGTTGAGGAGAGTAATGTGGGGTTTTTCATCGACCATTAAACAATTAAAAAGGAGGATTTTTTTATTATAGTTGGAGTGAGAAGATAAAAGGTGGCAAGGGTTTTGGTGGAAAGCATCAGGTTCAAAGACTACAAAAGCGAGAGAGGTTTTGTAAAAGTGAGAGAGGATATGTCAGGACCGAAACAAAAAAACTAATATATATATCATAGAGTCAAATTTTATTGCATGTAAATGGGCATAATGTTGTCAGACCTGGTAAGGCATGCGTACCCCTATGTAATCACTAGTAAAGTTTGGGTTAGACCTAGGTGATAGGGGGCATGTCGGGTTAAAAAATACCTCGGGTATTGATGGGCCTCTAAATTAGACTTAAATTAAGGCCCATCTGACCATCCTTCAGCACATTAAACCTCTTTTTTTTGCATTAGATAATGTATTTTTAAATTTAATATATTCATTAGGAAGGTTTAAGGATAATTTCATATTTGTGCCAAATATTATTTATTTTTGAGGAATATTGTGAGAATATTAGGCAGATTATGTAGATTGGAGGAGGAGATAATTTATGGACCTGCTCCCTACTACAAGAGGATAAATATTAAATAGTAAATAAACAAGATATTATGGAATTATATCATAGATTGTGGAGCTCCAATGATTGAGAAAATCTACGAATGTGTTCCCTACCATTTAATGCAGATTCCTAGTATTGGGAGCTAGATCCACTAATCAAGGGATTTCAGTGCGGAAAGCTTCCTTCTTTCATGGGGAATGGTTCCTAATAATTTTTATAAGTACCAAGTGGAATTTTCCTCTAAGGGTGGATTTTTATTAGTCTTATCATATTTTTGCAACTCCATTGTCATCCCTTGCAGGGATGTAATTGTATTGATGAAACTAATGAAGATTGGTGTCATGTTCAGCTTTTAAACCTTGGTCTCCTTAATAGTAGTCTGATTTTCCTTGGGCTTGGCCATCCCACAAGACTCAAAGCCCTTTTGTATCATTTTCTTTTCTTCTTTTCACTTCTTAATCACATGCATCTCTTGTTCCGGTTTCTTTCTATTTCTACATTTAGTATTAATGATTTCTTGTTGTAGGATTGGGTTAAATAGTTGATGTAAATTATTTTGCAGGATCAATAACATCATTTCATCATTGGAAAATCTTTGGAAGGTCATATTATGTTGGAAATAATACTAAGAGGGGGGGGGGGGGGGGGGGGTGAATCAGTATTATCAGATCAATATGACTTTTCATTTTCCACATTAAGATTCTTAAACCGTGTATAACCAGAATACTTAAGATTTACTTAATCCATTAAACGATGATATTTAGTTAGTGCAACAGAACTTCATTAATCATATGAGTAGTAAATAGGAGCAATAAAATAGAACAGATCATCGCACACAAGAAGCACACATGAACACCATGATGTAAGGTGGAAACCCAACGTGGGTGAAAACCACCTGCTGCAAGTCGTCTCTATCTTCTTTTAATAAGAACTTCCTTTTACAATATGTTGTACTGGTGCAGTCTTATACCAGTACACAGGCTTCTACCTGCAAAAGGCTTCAACCTTCTCTCGTTCTCCAGACTCTCCTGGAAGGGAGCTACAACCCCCTTAGCTCTTGTACTAGCCAATCCATTTACTAGTACGTAGGTGCAGGCCTACTGAAATGCTCCAACCTTTACTTGTTCTCTTAGCTCTTGTACTAGCTGATATACTAGTATGTAGATGCTGACCTACAGAAGGCTATGACCTTCTCTTTCTTCCTCCAGGTACCACATTTCATACATTTTTAGAGTGGATACTCATGGAACACACCATCATAATCTGAAAGGCCATGTTTCATCCAATTTTCATACTGGACCCATCAATATCTTTGAAGCACATAATCAACCAACATCAATCTTTACATTACTCAAAACTGAATCACTGAAACCTTAATATATAATCAATTGAACACTTCTCAGAATGCTGTAACAAAAACAGTAACAGTAACCAGACACCAATTTTGAACCCAGAACACTGCAGATTAGACAAAAGCAGCTAAAACACATTTCAAGAAAAGTCCGCAACTTCACCAGTAGTAACCTGCGAACATCCGCACCCCGGCTGTGTGAAAACTGCGGATCTCCGCACCTGCGGCCGTGGCTGACCTGCGGGTCTCTGCACCTGCGGCCGTGTCTGATCTGCGGTTCTCCGCACCTTCGGCTGTGTCTGGCCTGCGGTTCTCCGCACCTGCGGCTATGTCTGACCTGCGGGTCTCCGCACCTGCGCCTTTTCTGCACCTGCGGTCCTGCGGGTATAGACAATTTTTCAGACTTCAAGCAAACCCTAGATTATCAGATCTACAGATCTGATCATGCGCCAAGGAGATCTCGACCCATCAGTAGATCTGCCTTATAAAGCTCAGGTTTCTCCTTGACTTAGATCTAGCTATCACTCACCAACCGATCACCAGAATTTCTGATCTTGCTCTCCTTAAGATATTCAACACATGAGTACCCAACCAAATGATCTCCTTTCCTTTTTATAGACAAGCCCTTACTCAAACCATGGACCAAAACCATAGAAAGCCAATACAAGGGACCCAAAACCTAGGTTCAATACTTTAGAAGCAAAACCACGGACCAAAACCATAGGATCAAAAACGTTGGAATAAATACCATGGATCACTTGTAAGTTTTCCCACGTGCATGCGCTTTTCTCTGCATGAAAGTATGTGAACTTTAGGTCCGCACCTTTTGTTCAGAACACTTGCGAACATGTCCGCACCTTTTGAATGGCGCACCTGCGGACCTAGCTGAGGACCGCAGCTTTGTGAACAGGAACCTGCGGATCTCTCATTTTCTTCATTCTTTGTAGTCTGATCATCAACTCTTTGCTACTGACCTGCTGCACTATTATCTGTCATCTGTGTGAGTTTCCATCAAGGACAACACTTGTACCATAATGCCAACAATCTCCCCCTTTGGACTTGATGGCAAAGCTAATTTGTCATACTGAGAACTATCTTCTGATTCCTTGCATCTCACATCTGATATCACTTCTGTAGAGTTATGTATATGAGAGTTGTTCTTCTACAAGTGGGTTGCCATCAAGTACAACACATGCATCATAATACCAACAATCTCCCCCTTTGGACTTGATGGCAACAATACCAAATCACTCTCCCCCTTTGACATCAAGGGCAAAGGGCGGACCAAGATATTCTCTTTCCTTGATAAACATTCCGCTGTCCATACTCCCCCTGAGTACCTGCTGAAAACTCTGAATGAGCTCCCCCTTTGTATATGCCAAGGTGTACCAATCTGTCCATGCTCCCTTTGAGTACATGCTGAAATCTCTGCTCTGCTAAAGTGTGTTGTTCATGCTCCCCCTAATTGTAAGCAAGGTCTGCAAAAAGATGTTCTACAAGAAGAACATGACTCTATACATCATACATAACCTTCCTATCACCAAAGACTCATACATACATCCATCTCCCACCAAAATGGGGATATACCAAACTTGACTCATCCACCCAACCAAGTGGGGATACATCAAGGTTTACACAAGATAACACATCATCCATCCCAGGCATAGTGGGGAAACCAACATAGGCCGTTACATGACCTTGATAATACAAGAAATATATGACTGAAATATTTCATCATCCTTCCTATGCATAGAGGGGGGTACAATTATGACCAGAAGAGATCTCATCAGATGACTACACTAGATAGAGACACACTATTACATCATGAGTCTTGATATGACCTTTACATTGAATGATAGAGACCAAACATCTAAATAAGACCATGATAGTCATCAGCAACTATCATACATAGTGTATGATTTGCTCTATAAGCATCTATCAACAACATCCAGACCAGCAACCTATATATGTCCATTAGTGTAGATGACATCATCCTATGACAAGATATGTCAGCATCAACTTCATCCAGAATCATTCATATTATATGTGAGAAATACCACAGCCATCTCATCAACATCAAGATCTGCATGATCCAAGTATCATCACTTGGGAACATCTGCATCAATCATCATATGTAAGTATCAACCTATCATCATATAGGTAAGAACTCATCATCATCATGTCTCCAACAATACAACTTTGAGTAATCATTTATATATCTAGCACTATGTATCTTGAGCTCAAGGTCATTTGTCAAGACTTCTTTTTATCATCAACATCAACAATCCTCATCCACATGAGCGCCAAGAACTATAGGAATCGTGTATCATAACTGTATTATATGATCTTTATGCATATGACGACAACAGCATATGAGTGACTCATCATCAAGTAATGAAGATGTGTGTTCAAGCTTCGTACTTCTCCTTATCCTTATGCAGGTCACAATGTACGCACCATATATGCATCATTAGAGAATCAACCACAAATCTGATCTGAAAATCAACTATGTAACCCCAAGAATCATATGAGATGGAAAACTCATAACCATATCATAGCAAGATATATCATCATCACCAAGGATTACTAACCATAATGCCAACAATACATTATTCAAAACACAAACTCCCCCTGAACCTGTGCCATCTGATTACTGTCAGATCTGATCATGCATGTATCAACAAGAAGTATCAAGACTTCATCATCATCAAGTTGGGATCGAAAACACTTATAAAATTCTTATGAGTATCAAGACATTTCCACACATTATTAGCAAAATGTAACCATCATCAAACAGAGAAAATAATGGACTGAATTAGACCCTTATTCTTGAGCCTATCTCCACTGCTTTTCCTCAAACTATGATATACGCGACTGTGCAATAACTAAATCGCATATATACGCGACTTCCTTTTATGAAACTTGCGTATGAGATTTAGGACACTGAAGTTTTACACTTCTAGCTCCCTCTGAGTCTGTTATGTCTGTATGTTGTGCTATGCCACATCTCTCTGACTATACTTCCTTCTTCTTCCATATCTTCAAGTGTGATGATGTTTTCTCCTTTTGATGTGATGCCCGTACTTTGTTCCTGCATACCTTTTCTATATGTCCAAGCTTGTTACATGCATAACATCTTACATGTTTCATATTCCTCCTGTAGCAATCAACAGCTTTGTGACCAAACATATTGCAAGAAAAGCAATAACCATTAAAGTACCTAGAAAGTGATGATCTTTCTGCATGATGGTCTTGAACCACTCTTCTTCTGCACCTGGCTGCAACATGTCCAATATTATAACATTCAACCTTATTCATTGGAGGAGTAAAAGATTTTCCTTGAAGAATTTCTTTCATTGGCTGTTGATGGGGTTAACCTCTCATTTCCTTGTTGAGCATTTCAGATTTTGCATTAGAGTTCCTTGTCTTATTTTCTGAAGTAGATTCACCTTCAATAGATTCATGAAAACCAAGACCAGTTTTGATAGCAGGAGACCTTTGACTACTAAGAATATCATCCAAGATCTTAGTACTATCTTGAAATCGTAAGAGCTTATCCTTTTCTTCTAAGCTATCTTTTAGAATATTTACCTCAATCTGATGTTGCTCTTCCTTTTCACGATAGTGCTTCTTCATGTCTTCTTCAACTTTCCTTCCTTCTTCCAACTGATGTCTTAGTTCAAGAACTTCATTGTCTTGTTTTTCAAGAGCTTGGAGTAGGTCTTTATTTTGCTTATTTGATCCTTCAAGATCTTCTTTTAGCGAGAGGATTGTAGCTTCAACACTTTCATAGTAGCTGGATCTATCTCTGAGTTTCTTGATTGTTGTGCTCCTTTCATTGACTTCATTTCTTAATGATGTCACCTCATCCTGCAGCTTTTGACATTGATCTTCCTTTTCCTTGAACAACTTCCTTACCTTGTTTCCTTCCACTAGTTGAGCTTTTAGTTTGGTAGATTCTTCTTTGAAGGCACATTCCCTTTTGTTCAACAACTCTTGTTGATCTCTGATTTTGTCTGTAAGCCTTTTAAATTCTGCCTCTATTTGATGCCTTTCTTGCTCACCCATAAGAGCAAATTCAGTTGTTTCGCTATCACTTTCATCATCTCCAAATGGATAGATAAATGTATCACCAGAGGATAACAAATTCATACCTGAAAGTTCTTTTGTCTGTTCATCTTCATTCTGAAGTGATTCTGAATCTGAAGTGCTTCTTCCACATAATCCCCAGTTGATTCTCCCACTGTCATAGTTCTTCTGAGATGCATTCTTCTTCTTAGGTTCTTTCTTCTTAAGCTTCTTTCCCATTGTTCTACGGATCTCCTTCAAGCAATCAAGCTTCTACCAAAGGACCTGCTTTGATACCAATTGTTGGAAATAATACTGGGGGGGGGGGGGTGAATCAGTATTATCAGGTCAATATGACTTTTCATTTTCCACATTAAGATTCTTAAACCGCGTATAATGAGAATAGTTAAGATTCAGTTAATCCATTAAACGATGATCTTTAGTTAGTGCAACAGAACTTCATTAACCATATGAGTAGAAAATAGGAGCAATAAAATAGAACATATCATCGCACACAAGAAGCACACATGAACACCATGATGTAAGGTGGAAACCCAATGTGGGTGAAAACCACCTGCTGCAAGTCGTCTCTATCTTCTTTTAATAAGAAATTCCTTTTACAATATTTTGTACTGGTGCAGTCTTATACCAGTACACAGGCTTCTACCTGCAGAAGGCTTCAACCTTCTCTCGTTCTCCAGACTCTCCTGGAAGGGAGCTACAACCCCCTTAGCTCTTGTACTAGCCGATCCATTTACTAGTACGTAGGTGCAGGCCTACTGAAATGCTCCAACCTTTACTTGTTCTCTTAGCTCTTGTACTAGCTGATATACTAGTACGTAGGTGCCGACCTACAGAAGGCTATGACCTTCTCTTTCTTCCTCCAGGTACCACATTTCATACATTTTCAGACTGGATACTCATGGAACACATCATCATAATCTGAAAGGCCATGTTTCATCCAATTTTCATACTGGACCCATCAATATCTTTGAAGCACATAATCAACCAACATCAATCTTTACATTACTCAAAACTGAATCACTGAAACCTCAATATAGAATCAATCGAACACTTCTCAGAATGTTGTAACAAAAACAGTAACAGTAACCAGACACCAATTCTGAACCCAGAACACTGTAGATTAGACAAAAGCAGCTAAAACACATTTCAAGAAAAGTCCGCAACTTCACCAGTAGTAACCTGCGAACATCCATACCCCAGCTGTGTGAAAACTGTGGATCTTTGCACCTGTGGCCGTGGCTGACCTGCGGGTCTCTACACCTACAGCCGTGTCTAATCTGTGGTTCTCCACACCTTCGGCTGTGTCTGGCCTGTGGTTCTATGCACCTACGGCTGTGTCTGACTTGCAGGTCTCTGTACCTACGCCTTTTCTGCACCTGTGGTCCTGCGGGTATAGACAATTTTTCAGACTTCAAGAAAACCCCAGATTATCAGATCTACAGATTTGATTATGCACCAAGGAGATCTCGACCCATCAGTAGATCCGCCTTATGTTGGCATTATGGTTCAAGTGTTGTCCTTGATGGCAACTCACTCAGTGGATGGTACAGGTGCTCAAAGGTTAGTACAGGTGATGGCAACTCAATCAGAAGACAGATCTCAGTACAGCATGGCAAGAAATCTCATACACGCTCTTTCGTTAAGCCCAAGTCGCGTGTACACGCAAGTTAGATTCAGAAAAAGCGCGTGTATGTGGAAAGGTTCCTTTGGTTCATGGTGGTTAGACCTTGGAAGTTGTGCCTATGATTTCGGACCATTATGTCTCGACGGGCGTGTCGATCCCTAGTTTTAAAGTTGATGGTATTGTGTTACTATGGTTTTGGCTCTTGGTATTGAGAAAGGCCTAAGGCTATATAAGGAGAAGAAGATCATTAGGCAAAGATCATCTTTCGACAAGGCATGAATATCTAAGAGAGAAAGAGATCTGATATGCAGGTTCTGAGTTGGTTGATCTGAGCTAAGGAGAGATCTCATTGGTTGATGGAGAACTAGATCTAAGGAGAGATCGGGATCAAATGGTTTGAAATGCACTATCATGATATGGTTGATTATGCGTATTTCTAGATCTGCATATTGTCGCAATGTTACGTTCTGAGTCTAACTAATATCTGGTACAGCTGCAAATTGAGAAAGTTTATTTTTAGATCTGTACGCAGGTTGGCTTCGGTAAAAGCGCGTGTATACGCGGTTTCTGCTCATTAAAGTAGCGTATATCTTTTGAAGCTTGATTTGAGTTTACAGTGGGGTCTGACTGTTATTACAGAGTTCTGTAGTCTGCTCTGTGTTCTGGTAACTGGTGATTGACAGGGTTCAGTGGTTCAGTGATTCAAAGTTGGGTTGTTTTATGCTTCAATGATCTGTTGTGAAAATTGAATGAATTGTGGTCTTCAGATTGTAATGTTGTGCTTCAGGTATATCCAAGTCTGAAAATGTATGAAAAGTGATACCTGGAAGAAGGAAGATTGTAGGTCAGCACCTACGTACTAGTATCTTGGCTAGTACAAAAGAAAAAGGGGGTTGGAGCTCCCTTCCAAGGAAGTTTGGAGAACGAGAGAAGGTTGAAGCCTTCTGCAGGTTGTAGCCTGCGTACTGGTATAAGGCTGCACCAGTACAAAAGATTGTAAACTGAAGTTTCATATTAAGAAAGATAGAGACAACTTGCAGCAGGTGGTTTTCACCCACATTGGGTTTCCACCTTATATCTTGGTGTTCATGTGTGTGGCTTTTTATCTGTTCTGTTATACTGCACATGTTTACTGTTAATATGATGAATAATGTCCTGATGCACTTAATTGAAGAATAAGCCAACTAAATTGTGAGTTTTCTGCTTATACGCTGTTTTACTTCGTCACAGTAGCGTGTACACGCTGGTTCACTTAACTGAAGTAGCGTATATGTTTTTGGGCATTTGAAAAGTTTGATTAATCTGATAATACTGATTCACCCCCCTCTCAGTATTATTTCCAACAATTGGTATCAGAGCAGGTCCTTCAGAGAAGCTTGATCGCTTGAAGGAAGATCATTCATCATGAGCAACTACGAGAAAGAAGCATCAATCAGGCCACCGGTTTTTGATGGAACAAATTTCAATTATTGGAAGGTAAGAGTTACTGCATATCTTCAATCTCTTGGTACAGAAGTTTGGGACATTGTAGAAACAGGCTATGCTTTTCCTTCAGCTACTCCTACAGATCCAGCTGAGAAAAAGGCATATGAAACAAATGCAAAAGCAGTCAGTACTCTATTAGGAAGTATATCTCAAACAGAATTCATGAAGGTCATGCACTTCAAATCAGCAAAAGAAATATGGGACAAAATGATCACTAGCTATGAAGGAGATGAACAGGTAAAGCAAGCTAAACTTCAAACACTCAGGATTCAATATGAGACTCTCAAGATGTATAATGATGAAAGTGTGGCTAATTATTTTCTTCGGGTAGATGAGATTGTTAATTGTATGAAAAATTTGGGTGAAGAAATAAGAGAAACTATAGTAGTTCAAAAGATTCTAAGATCTTTATCTCCCAAGTTTGAATCTAAAGTATCTGCAATAGAAGAAAAAGAAAATCTCCGTGTTCTCACTATGTCTCAGCTACATGGAATTCTAACCGCTTATGAAATGAGAAAGGGAGGTCCATCTGACAGAAGGGAAGCTGCTTTTAAGGCATCAGGAAAAGAAGATTACTATGAAGCAAGCCATGTTCCAGAAGAAGAGGAAGAGGAATCAAATTTTGTCAGAAATCTTCAAAGGGGTTCTGGAAGGTTCAGAGGTAAGCTACCTTTCAAATGCTTTGCTTGTGGGAAAGTAGGTCATTATGCTGCAAAATGTCCTTATAAGGATAAAGGAAAAGAACCTGCTAGATGGAACAAGAAACAAAGTGCAAATAGGAAAAGCTACTACACCCATGAAGATAGTGATGGCTTATCAAACAGTGATGAAGATGAACAAGGTAATAAATATAAGCTGTTAATGGCATTTGAAGATGATGATTATGAGGATGCTATAGATGTGGATAATCTCTATAATGAAATCACTAGACTCAAGAGAGGCATAGAAGAAAAGAATGTGATCATTGATACTTTGCAATTTCAAATTGATGAAAAGGAAAAACATCTTGAAAAACTAGAAGGTGAAATTGTTGGTCTCAGAAAAGAAATTGAGAAAACAAAAGCTATTAATCTTAAATTTGTCAAAGGATCTGAAACTTTGGATGAGATTATCAGTGTGCAGCGGTCTCCTCTAAACAAGACAGGTTTGGGCTATAATGGAGAAACCTCTCAAGCATCCACCTCAAAAAGTTATCTTGATGCAGCAAGAGGAAATGAACGGAAGAACAATGAAGATAATCAGGTAAAGCAGGGACGAGTTACAAACAGAAACTATCAGGGACAATCCTCCTTAAGGATGAACAAAAGCTACAACCAACCACAGGTAAAATCTTCTCAGTTTGGCTCAAGAATAGATGAAAATAGAAATTACAATCAGTTGGCTGGTAGATTCAATAACTGCAGAAGCTTCTTCAATGGACAATGCTTTTCTTGCCACAACTTTGGTCACAGAGCAGCTCAATGTGTTGCATATAAAACAATCATGACTAGGGAAGCTCAAAAACAAAGAAGTATGACAGGGATTACAAAAAGGACCTATAACAACTTTTCGGTGCTTGAAAATGAAGTTGAATGTTCTATTTGCAATAATTTTGGTCATAAAGACTCTGAATGCAGGAGCAGGTTTCAGGAGAAAAAGGAACAAGCCACAAGCACCAAAACATGGAGAATAAAGGAACCTCAAACAGAAAGATGTGGGATAGCATTTTATGCAGAAGGACAGGAAAATCTATGGTACATTGACAGTGGATGTTCGAAACATATGACAGGTGATAAAGAAAAACTTGAATCTTATTCTACTTTAGAAAAGGGAAAGAAAGTTTCTTTTGGAAATGATACTCCTGCAACTATAAAAGGAAAAGGTATTGCTCCTTTGAAAGAAAAGGTCAAGGCTGGAAATGTTTTGTATGTTGATGGATTGAAGCATAATCTTCTAAGTGTCAGCCAGATGTGTGATCAAAAAACAGAGGTTATTTTCAGATCGAATGGATGTCTTGTTCGTGATCTTGATACAGGTAAAACAGTTCTCAAAGGCAAAAGAACTCCAAATAATCTGTACATATTTGAAGAAGGACAACAACAATGCTATCTTAGCAAGGATGAAGAGCACTGGTTATGGCATCGAAGGTTGGGACATCTAAGCTTCTCACAAATAAGGAAAGCATGCAAATATCAGGCAGTTCGCGATCTTCCAGATATCAAAATTCCAGACAACACCATATGCAAATCTTGTCAGTTTGGAAAGCAGACCAGAACTAACTTTCCAGAGAAGGAAGGATCAGCTAGCTTGCCTCTTGAGCTAGTCCATACAGATGTATGTGGTCCATTTAGGAAAAGGACACCTCGAGGGGAAGAATATCTGATATTATTCATTGATGATTTCTCAAGGTTTGTTTGGTTAGGGCTTATGAAGCACAAAGATGAAGCATTCGAAAAATTCAAATCCTTCAAAGCATTGGCTGAAAATGAATCAGGACACAAAATCAAGTGCCTCAGATCTGACAGAGGTGGGGAGTTCACATCAAATGAATTTTTTGATTTCTGCGATGAACATGGGATAAGAAGAGAATTCTCTACAGCTAGAACTCCTCAGCAAAATGGGGTTGTGGAAAGAATGAACAGAACTATCCAACAAATGGCTCGTGCTATGCTCGATGAATCAGGTACTCCTGCAACCTTCTGGGGAGAAGCCGCACATGCTGCTGTTATCATTCTTAACAAAACAAATGTTCGAGTAAACAGCACTCAAACACCTCATGAGCTTTGGAGTGGTAAAACTCCTTCCGTGAAGCATTTCAAAATCTTTGGGAGCAAATGTTATATTAAGAATACTGATGAGCAACTTGGCAAACTTGAACCTAGAGCAGATGAGGGCATTCTTCTTGGTTATTCTCCACATAGCAAAGCATACAAGTGCTACAATAAAAGACTTGGCAGAATTGTTGACAGTATTGATATAGTGGTTGATGAGAAGGGATATATTCCTAGGCAAGTTCATCATGAAGAAGATGAAGGTTACTCTCAAAGGCGAAATGATGAAGAAGAAGAACCTCAAGAAGAAGAAGAATCTCAAGAAGAACCAGAGGAGCAGACAAGAATAGAAGAGAAGACTCCATCCAGATATGTCCAAAAGAATCATCCAGAAACTCAGATTGTGGGGCAGAAAGAAGCAGGAGTACAAACAAGAAGGACACTTGCAGAAGCTTCAAGCTACTTGGCTCTACTCTCCTCCATTGAACCACAAAATGTGAAAGAAGCATGCAAAGATGAATGTTGGGTCAAAGCAATGGATGAAGAACTTGAGCAAATCGAAAGGAACAACACTTGGGAATTAGTTCCTAGACCAAAAGATAAGAATGTAATAGGAACAAAATGGGTCTTCAAGAATAAGTTAAATGAAAATGGAGAAGTAATTAGAAACAAGGCCAGACTTGTTTGTAAAGGGTATGCACAGCAAGAAGGAATAGACTTTGAAGAGACCTTTGCTCCTGTGGCAAGACTAGAGGCCATCCGAATGTTCCTTGCTCTCTCAAGCTTTCAAAACTTCAAGGTATTTCAAATGGACGTGAAATCAGCCTTCCTGAATGGAGACTTAGAAGAAGAAGTATATATTGAGCAGCCAGATGGGTTCATTCTTGGGAATGATCCAAACCTTGTATGCAGATTGAAAAAGGCTCTCTATGGGCTCAAACAAGCTCCAAGGGCTTGGTACTATCGGTTGGACAAATATCTTCACCAACAAGGCTTTTCAAAAGGATCAGCAGATAGCAATCTCTATATAAAAGTTGAAAATAACAAATTGCTAATTCTTGTTGTTTATGTAGATGATATTATTTTTGGCAGCAATGAAGAGACTATGAGTCAAAACTTTGCCTTGGTTATGCAGAAAGAATTCGAAATGTCACTTCTTGGAGAATTGACATATTTTCTTGGATTGCAAATCCAACAAAATGAAGGAGGTATCTTCTTGTCTCAAACCAAATACCTCAAGCAGATCTTGAAGAAGTATGGCATGGAAGAGTCAAAACCAGTATGTACACCCATGGTTACAGGATGCAGCCTCAGTGCAAATGATGAATCAGCAGCAGTCCACCAACCCACTTATAGATCCATGATTGGGAGTTTGCTTTATTTGACAGGTACTCGACCAGATATTACACATGCAGTAGGAATGGTTGGAAGATTTCAAGCCAACCCAAAGGAAACTCATCTTCAGGCAGTCAAAAGAATCTTCAAATATCTTCAAGGGACCCAAAACTATGGCTTATGGTATCCTAGAAATACTGATCTCACTCTTCATGCTTACACAGATGCAGATTGGGCTGGAAGTGTGGATGATAGGAAAAGCACAAGTGGAGGTGCTTTCTTCATGGGTTCCAGATTAGTATCTTGGTTCAGCAAGAAACAAAGTTCGATTGCCTTATCTACAGCTGAAGCAGAATATGTAGCTGCAGCATCTTGTTGTACACAACTTCTTTGGATGATGCAGACCTTGCAGGACTTTCAAATCACTTGCACTCCACCTGTCTCTATCTTATGTGATAATACAAGTGCAATCAGCATTTCAAAGAATCCAGTCATGCACTCAAAGACCAAGCACATACCAATCAAGTACCATTTTCTTCGGGAACAAGTGCTTGAACAGAAGGTCAAGTTGGAGTATGTTCCTTCTAAGGAGCAAGTTGCTGATATTCTCACAAAACCACTGCCCAGGGAAACTTTTGAATATCTCAGACAAAAGCTGGGAGTAGTTAATGCTTCATCCTGTTGTTGAAATTTGTTTGTTCTACAGAAAAGTTGGTATACGCAGGTTACGGAAGTAATATGAGCGTATACACGCGGATTCATGGTGGGAAAGTCGCGTGTATGCTGGACGCTTGTTGCAGAAAGAATATCCGCGTACATACGCTGTTTTATACAGGAGAAAACGCGTATATGAAGTTCTGAACAGCAAGGGAAAACTCTGAAGTTCTGAACAGCAATAGGAATGTCAGAATTATTCAGGCACAGTTTCAGGGAGTGCAACAGGCACAGGTTCAGGGGGAGCAGCTCAAAAGTCTCATAAAGCATTGTTGGCATTCAGATGTTTTTGGTTGTTGGTTTCAGGAGAAGGAGCTCAGAAAGAAATTCTAGTTGCTGATCTAACAAGATGTTTATCAGATGCTGCTGATGTCTTTCCTAAGTCTTGGTCTAGATCTATTGTCTCTATGTCATGTATCTCTCTTGTCTCTTTTATGGTGTCAAGGTCATGTAACGGCCTTTGTTGGTTTCCCCACTATGCCTGGGATGAATGATGAAATGTTCATGTACTATCATGGTTAGGTGGATGAGTCAATATTGATGTATCCCCACTTGGTTGGGTGGATGAGTCATTTTTTTGTATATCCTCACTTAGTTGAGAAATGGATGTATGTATGAGTCTTTGGTGATAGGAAGGTCTTTTATGATGTATAGAGTCATGTTCTTCTTGAAGAACATCTTTTGCAGATCTTGCCTACAGTCAAGGGGAGCATGAACAGCACTTGGTGAGCAGGATGGATAGATTGGTACTCTTTGGCATTCACAAAGGGGGAGCACACTTGGAGATTTCAGCATATACTCAGGGGGAGTATGGACAGCAGTATGGACAGCAGAAGGATTACCAAGGAAGAGAATATCTTGGTCCTCCCTTTGCCCTTGATGTCAAAGGGGGAGAGTGACTTGGTGTGGTGGTTGCCATCAAGTCCAAAGGGGGAGATTGTTGGCATTATGGTTCAAGTGTTGTCCTTGATGGCAACTCACTCAGTGGATGGTACAGGTGCTCAAAGGTTAGTACAGGTGATGGCAACTCAATCAGAAGACAGATCTCAGTACAGCATGGCAAGAAAGCTCATACATGCTCTTTCGTTAAGCCCAAGTCGCGTGTACACGCAAGTTAGATTCAGAAAAAGCGCGTGTATGTGGAAAGGTTCCTTTGGTTCATGGTGGTTAGACCTTGGAAGTTGTGCCTATGATTTCGGACCATTATGTCTCGACGGGCGTGTCGATCCCTAGTTTTAAAGTTGATAGTATTGTGTTACTATGGTTTTGGCTCTTGGTATTGAGAAAGGCCTAAGGCTATATAAGGAGAAGAAGATCATTAGGCAAAGATCATCTTTCGACAAGGCATGAATATCTAAGAGAGAAAGAGATCTGATATGCAGGTTCTGAGTTGGTTGATCTGAGCTAAGGAGAGATCTCATTGGTTGATGGAGAACTAGATCTAAGGAGAGATCGGGATCAAATGGTTTGAAATGCACTATCATGATATGGTTGATTATGCGTATTTCTAGATCTGCATATTGTCGCAATGTTACGTTCTGAGTCTAACTAATATCTGGTACAGCTGCAAATTGAGAAAGTTTATTTTTAGATCTGTACGCAGGTTGGCTTCGGTAAAAGCGCGTGTATACGCGGTTTCTGCTCATTAAAGTAGCGTATATCTTTTGAAGCTTGATTTGAGTTTACAGTGGGGTCTGACTGTTATTACAGAGTTCTGTAGTCTGCTCTGTGTTCTGGTAACTGGTGATTGACAGGGTTCAGTGGTTCAGTGATTCAAAGTTGGGTTGTTTTATGCTTCAATGATCTGTTGTGAAAATTGAATGAATTGTGGTCTTCAGATTGTAATGTTGTGCTTCAGGTATATCCAAGTCTGAAAATGTATGAAAAGTGATACCTGGAAGAAGGAAGATTGTAGGTCAGCACCTACGTACTAGTATCTTGGCTAGTACAAAAGAAAAAGGGGGTTGGAGCTCCCTTCCAAGGAAGTTTGGAGAACGAGAGAAGGTTGAAGCCTTCTGCAGGTTGTAGCCTGCGTACTGGTATAAGGCTGCACCAGTACAAAAGATTGTAAACTGAAGTTTCATATTAAGAAAGATAGAGACAACTTGCAGCAGGTGGTTTTCACCCACATTGGGTTTCCACCTTATATCTTGGTGTTCATGTGTGTGGCTTTTTATCTGTTCTGTTATACTGCACATGTTTACTGTTAATATGATGAATAATGTCCTGATGCACTTAATTGAAGAATAAGCCAACTAAATTGTGAGTTTTCTGCTTATACGCTGTTTTACTTCGTCACAGTAGCGTGTACACGCTGGTTCACTTAACTGAAGTAGCGTATATGTTTTTGGGCATTTGAAAAGTTTGATTAATCTGATAATACTGATTCACCCCCCCTCTCAGTATTATTTCCAACACCTTATAAAGCTCAGGTTTGTCCTTGACTTAGATCCAGCTATCACTCACCAACCAATCACCAGAATTTCCGATCTTGCTCTCCTTAGACCTTACTTAAACCATGGACCAAAACCATAGAAAGCCAATACAGGGGACCCAAAACCTAGGTTCAATACTTTAGAAGCAAAACCACGGACCAAAACCATAGGATAAAAAACGTTGGACTAAATACCATGGATCACCCGTAAGTTTTCCCACGTGCGTGTGCTTTTCTTTGGATGAAAGTCTTTGGACTTTAGGTCTGCACCTTTTGTTCGGAACACCTGTAAACATGTTCGCACCTTTTGAATGGCGCACCTGCGGACCCAGCCGAGGACCGCAGCTTTGTGAATAGGAACCTATGGATCTCTCATTTTCTTCATTCTTTGTAGTCTGATCATCAACTCTTTTCTACTGACCTACTGCACTATTATCTGTCATCTGTGTGAGTTGCCATCAAGGACAATACTTGTACCATAATGCCAACATAGTAATCATTGAGCTACTTGGATTAGTTTTCTTATTCCCAAATCTAGATTTCTAGAACTCCTTTGTGGCAAATAATAATAAATTTATGTTATTTTTTAGAGCATGCTAATGAGCTTCAATCAAGTTGGTTCCACTTGAATTATATTAAAAAATCATTCTACTTAATAAAAAAAATTACCCCATTGCATTTTCACTTGATTCGGTTAGGCATTTGATAGATTTACTAGCTCACTAGTTCTCGAATTTCTATATTTTATACTAGTAATTTTTCGTAATTTTTTAGCATGGGTTAACGGAGGTATTTTTGAGTTAGTCCACTTGGAATGGAGACCTAAGACGTCATCTTCAATAATAAAAAGTTTCCCATCCAATTTGGATTTTTTGGTTGGTCATTAATGAATCATAACTCCCTATAGAAAATTTGTTGTTTCCTGTAGTAGTACTATATGAAACCCTGTAGCAGCCTTCCAACATGTATATACTTGCCGAAATTCTCTCAAGAAGATTGGTTATGATCCCTTAGGGTTGAATCAAGACTTCTAGGCTCTAAATTAATGATTATGGAAGACTAAAGACCCCTTAGCATTTTCCTCTTTACCCATGCAAAACATTTCAGCGATTTGTGATAATGGACAGATTTATGGATTGGATAAATAATGATGATTTTCCTATTTCCACCTCCAATGAACTCTGTTAATGGATCTAAACTCTTTGAAATGTAATGGTTTACATTTATTTCATGATATTTATGCAATTAGAATAGTTTTCTTTCCTTCTACTTTCTTTCTTGCAATAGGTTAAGGTTTCCATTTCGAGCATTTCATTTTCTGCAATTAGTTTAGGATTTGACTTCGATACATGCACTCCATTAAATCATGACAACAAAGAAAGGACAAATTTTATGTTGCACATATAGTTCTGTTACCTTTTAAGTTTGTATGAACCCCTGGTTGATAATTAAATTTGGTAGCCTTGGGAACTGCAACATTTTTGTTGCAATACCGAGGCTCATCACTTTTTGTCATCGTTGTCGGGGAGGTGTCAAAGTATGCATTGTTTTCTCCCTTATTTGTTTCATTTCTTTTAGTTTGTGCAAAAACAAAAAAAAAGGATTATGTATATTTCATTTCAAGAACAAAAAATTGCATTATATTAGCATTCTCATTCAATTTTATTTTTTTTAAACGCCAACCCCCCCATTTGATCACGTGGTGTAGTAAGAACCACATCACCATTCATTTTTTCAGGTAGAAGAAGAAGAGGTGACAGAGAAGGTAGAATAAATGGATGGAGGTGATGACAATGAAGAAGTTCGTCTTGGATTTCCCATTCAAGATAGTGATGCTAGTGTGCACATGAAGAACATCACTCCATCTTTTCTTCTAAAATTTCATGGTCTAAGGTTAGAGGATCCGGAAACCTTTCTCTTTGAATTTGAAATCTTTTGTATATCTTATGATTAGTTATTAAACAATAAAAAGTTGAGATTGTTTCTGGCAATGTTGAAGGATAGAACTCTTAAATGGTTCATGAGTTTAGGGACTAATTCAATAAGATCATGGAATGATGTGCAAAATATATTTCTATAAAAATATAAAGATCATGATCTTAATGAAGAAATATTTATAATGAATCAAAAAGATGATAAGAGCCTTGAGGATCTAATAAAAAGGTTCATGTATAATGTTAAGAGGGAAAAACTACATCAGTTAGGATCCGACACACTAAAAACCCTCTTACTTAGAACAATTAGGGATGAATGTATTGAACTCCTTGATCTCATGAGTAAAGGTGATATATACCAATTATCATTTGAATAAATTTGTGAAACATGCAAACACATCAAGAGGAAGGGCAAGAGTAAGTAAATTAGCGTCAAGATCGGTAAGTCAAGCTAAACATGGAAATTTGTTTGATGGCTTTAAAACATAAATTCTTAGCAATCTAACCAAATAATTAGAAATGTTAAGAATGAAAGATGAATAAAAAGAAGATGTTTATATTTGTGTTGTCCATGAAGAATCACATGATGTTAAATATTTTCCATCATTACCAAGGTTGAAGGAAGTTTACCAAGAGGACAATGGAGCAAGTAAATTTCCAATGCAATTATGTTATGTAGCTCCAAGAGGACCATGGAAACCTATTCAATCTGATATGATGAAAGAGACTAATTCACAATTTGAAGCTACTACACATCCATCTCAAAGTAATTGTAACAGACCCTTTCCTTGGCAACCTTAGTCATCTCAACCCCAAAACCAATCGTGGCAACAAGGTTGGAAAGGAACTTATGGGACCCATCCACAATATCCTCAATATTTTCCTCAATATCCTCCATACCAAACTCCATGTTATCCCTGCCATTCACCTCCACCACAACCACAACCACAACCCCAACCACATCCATCCCAAATATCTACTCCCACTCAACTACCTTTACCACCATTTCCAAACACACACAATGAAGTAGCTCAGTCCACTTATAATGTTTAAATATAACACTTCCAAATGTCTCCTCTTGATCTCAATGGTATTCATCTCAGCTTAGGAAGAATACTACAAAAAAAGATTCACTTGATGTCATTGAAGGAAAACATGTAGAAAACAAAGATTCAAATGAGAAGACCAAAGAATCATGGGTTGCACTTGACAAAGAGTAGACATCAAAATCAGAGATTGGGAAAGTGCCCTCATGTTTACCATCAAATCCTCTATGTGTTCAAGAGAATAATTAGAAAAAAGAAGAAGATCTAAATTTCATGGAAGAAGAAGACATCCAAGATTATCCAACTCAGCAAGTGGACTAGGGGCATCACAACTATATTGAAATATGGTTTCAAACAATTATTAAGTTGTAGAAACACTCTCTTCTTCAATTGTGCTTGATATCATCAAATTCAGAGCATTCGGTCTCCTGCATCTAGGTACATGTTAAAGAATACATTTCAAGCATACACATTAGTTTATCTGTCATTTTGATGTGCACTTGGCTTCATTGGAAGTATTCCTACACTTGAAAATGAATTTGTTTTTTCAAGTAGAGTAGGATAGGAAAAGAAATAAAAATTGAAAAATAAGAGAAAAAATAAAAATCTCAAGTGAAAACCTTCTTTGAGGTGCCTGAGATTAGCTCATTGATTGAAAACATCCATGAGGCGGTCAATGGGTTGGGAAAAAAGATAAAAGAAAAAAGATCTTACGTGAAAACCTCCTTTGAGGCGCCTAGGCAAACCTACGAGTTGAAAACCTCATTAAGGAAACTAGTAGGCCTAGAAGAAAAAAAGAAAAAAAGAAAAAAAATCTTCACTCCATGTATCTCTCTGATGAATGTAGGTGCTCTCCAACATCTGCAAGAAAAAACAAGTTGGCACCAAAGAAAAGAAAAATTGGTCAAAATTCTAGTCAAAGGAAGTCAAACTTGGACTTTCTCCTCCTTCGCTTAGATGCTCCATAAATACCAAGGCCATGCAAATCCATCACCCTCATATATTTCCACCATCCACTCATCATACCCAAGATTTTACCACTCATTTTCCTTGTTGTATTGAAATACTACAGGAATGCTCTGTTTTACTACACGAAACATAAATACACAGAGCATAAATTTATTTTTGTCATATCTTGAAAACCATGCATCCATTTTCCAAGATGTTTCAGGTGGAGATGCATATGGATGATGATAACATTCTCAAGATATTTTGGCAAATTTCAGTGCATTGTTTCTGCAAAATCGACCTCCATCACCTATATCCATTTTTGAATTTTCTCGATATTCGTGCATCTATTTAAAAAGTTTTTTCATGGGGAGATGCATATGGATGATGGTAACATGCCCAGGAAATTTCAGAAAGTTCCAGTGCATGGTTTCCAGGAAAATGACCTCCATCCACATCAACCATTTTTTATTTTTCTTTAGATTCATGCATCCATTGACCAAATTTTTTTTATGGGGAGGTGCATAAAGATAATGGAAACATGATCAAAAAATTTCAGTTCAATCCTTTCTACCATTTAGGAGATATGGACAAGACAAGACCAATCTGGTCTTTCATGTAGTACTACTAGAGGATGTCCTAGTTCTATTACAGGATGCCCTGTTTTACTACATGAAACAGGCCAAAAGCTTAGGAGATGGTAGGAAAGGTAGAATGAAGTGTGGGAAAGGTGTTTAATGGTGGAATAAGGTATAGGGAAGGTGAACATCACCCATGGACAAACCCATCACTCCGAGAAGGTTGGATTTGAATAGGATAGCTTACTCATGGTAACTGGAAGATAAAGGTTTAGAGTCACCAAGATATGAAGACCTATGTAGAAGAAAACAAAGGAAATTATCACCTCCAGAGGACCATGGATTAATCATCAACTCAACAACAACATGCATGTCTCTCCAACAACCATCAGGTATGTACAGGTATGAAATATTCTTGACCTCTTCTCTTGAGCATATTATAGTTAGAAATTTGTTGCCAATGCATGAGAGATGAGCTTTTATAAGCTAAGGATGGATCAATAGTCTCAGCCACCTTCAACTAGTTAATTATGGCTCACTCCACTCATGCAATGTGGAAAATTAAAATTAAGAAGGGTGATGATTTTGAGGAATGAGGACAAAAGTTAAAAGAATAAATTTCTGTAAAGGCCAAGTCACCATAACACTCCAAGTCCTGCATCCACTTCATATCCACTATCTATCCATCATTCACCCATCTCATTTCATAAGAAAAAAATTAATATTTTTCAAGAACAAACCCTACACTCTGTCTCACCCTGAAATTTTCTTGAAAAAACAAATAGAGGATCCTCTCCATTTTCACAAACCTACAGTACTCCCTCTAAGCCCTAGCATCATCCTCCAACCCCTCTACATAATTTCTCATCACTCCCATACAGTTATAAGACCCTGAAGGAAGAAGAAATGACTGCTACAAGAAGGCATAATGCTACTACAAGAAGGAAGAATGGAACAAATTGTGATAAAACCAAAAATGGCAGTGCCTAAGAGAGACCTAATCAAAATAGAGAACTCCAATGCCATTAGGCAATCATCTAGGTCACAAAAGAGAAGAAGAAGGCAATAAAATGAAATAAGGCATTCACCATCAAAACAAAACTCAAACTACAATGATGAAAGGAGGTTTTCGAAGAGGTCTCTAATCTCTTTCTAGATTTTGTCCAAGGCCTAAATGATGTTATATAAATGGGAAAAAGGGATGGAAGTCAATTTGAGGGCATACCCTAGGCTCAGACTATCATTTATGCTCAAAACAGGTTTAAATAGGGTTTCCTGTAGTACTACAGGAACTGCTATAGGGTTTCCTGTAGTTTTTACAGGAATTACTACAAGATGCCCTAGTTCTCATCTAAAGGGGTTTTGAAGGTTTGAGATGTGTCCAAATGGTGGAGCAAGGTAGAAGAAGGTTGGAAAAGGATTTGGAAGACCTTTCCAAACTGAAAAATATTCAAGATCCCATCTTGAATAAGGGGAAGAAGGCAGGCTAATGGTTTCAAGAAACATTGTTATTTTTTCTAAGCACAAACAGTTTTGGAAAAATGAGTGAAAATGGAATGAAGGTTTCAAGGGAGAGGATATGAATGAAATGGATATACAATGCCACATAGTTCATTTTCAAAGAAGAGAGATTTTTTTTTTTTGCTTGAAACACTGTTAAGCAATCATGAAAAGAACAACTACATTTTTGGGCTTGTCCTTGCAGAACTTATAGACAAGATTCTTAAGAGAAAGGACTGAGGAATGCACAAGAGAGAGGCCACCAGGGCCATGAATGAGGCACAATGAGGTCACTAAGTTGCTCAGAGGATGAGCAATACTTTCAGCAGGGGGTATGATGGGCCTCTAAATTAGACATAAATTAAGGCCCATGCCTCTAAACTAGACATAAATTAAGGCCCATCTGACCATCCTTCAGCATATTAAACCTCTCTTTTTGCATTAAATAATGTATTTTTAACTTTAACATGTTCATTAGGAAGGTTTATGGATAATTGCATATTTGTGCCTAATATTATTTATTTTTGTGGAATATTGTGAGAATATTGGGCAGATTATGAAGATTTGGGTGAGGAGATAATTTAGGGACCTGCTCCCTACTATAGGAGGACCAATATTAAATAATAAATCAACAAGATATTATGGAATTATGACATAGATTGTGGAACTCCAATGATTGAGAAAATTTAGGTATGTGTTCCCTGACATTTAATGCAGATTCCTAGTATTGGGAACTAGATCCACTAATCAAGGTATTTTGGTGGGGAAAGCTTCCTTCTTTCATGGGGAATGATTCCTAATCATTTTGTATAAGTACCAAGTTAAATTTTCCTCTAGGAGTGGATTTTTATTAGTCTTCTTGCGGAGACAATTCGTATTTTGCAGCTCCATTGTCATTTCTTGTAGGGATGTAATTGTATTGATGAAAATAATGAATATTGGTGTCATTTTCAACTTCTAAACCTTGGTCTCCTTCATAGGACTCCAAGTTTCCTTGGGCTTGGCCATCCTAGGAGCCTCAAAGCCCTTTTGTATCATTTGTTTTTTATTTATTTTCACTTCTTATTCAAATGCATCTCTTGTTCTTGTTACTTTATATTTCTTCATTTAGTATTAACGATTTCTTGTTGTAGGATTAGGTTAAATAGTTGAATCAAGTTATTTTGTAGGATAAAAAAACATAATTTCAACCTTGGAAAATCTTTTTAAGGTCATAATAATCATTGAGCTACTTGTATTAGTTTTCTTACTCCCAAATCTAGATTTCTGGAACTCCTTTGTGAAAAATAACAATAAATTTTTGTTATTGTTCAGAGCATGCTAACGAGATTCAATCAAGTTGGTTCCACTTGAATTAGATAAAAACAAATTCTAGTTAATAAAAAAATTAACCCATTGCATTTTCACTTGATTAGGTTAGGCATTTAATAGATTTACTAGCTCACCAGTTCTCGAATTTCTAGATTTTATACTAGTAATTTTCTACCATTTCTTAGCAGGGATTAATAGAGGCCATTTTGAGTGATTCCACTTGGAATAGAGACCTAAAACATCCTAGTCAATAATAAAATTTGTCCCATCCAATTTTTATTTTATTTGGTTGGTCATTTGATGAATTATAACTCCCTATAGAAAAATTGTTGTTCCCTATAGTAGTATTACAGGAAACCCTGTAGCAGCCTTCCAACGTGTATATACTTGCCCATATTCACTCAAGAAGCTTGGTTATGATCCCTTAGTTCCGAATCAATACCCCTAGGCTCTAAATCAATTATTATGAAAGACTAAAGACCACTTAGGACTTGCCTCTTTATCCATGCAAAACATTTCAGTGATTTGTGCTAATGGACAAATTTATGGATTGGATAATACAATGATGATTGTCTTTATTTCCACCTCCAATGAAATTTGTTAATGGATCTAAACTCTTTGAAATGTAATGGGTTACATTTAGTTCATGGTATTTATGCAATTAGAATAGGTTTCTTTTCTTGTACTTTCTTTCTTGCAATAGGTTAAGGTTTCCATTTCAAGCATTACATTTTCTGCAATTAGTTTAGGATTTGACTTCAGTACATGCACTCCATTACATCATGACATCAAAGGAAGGACACATTTTATGTTGCACATATAGTGCCAATACCTCTTAACTGTGTACGAACCGCAGTTTGATAATTAAATTTGATGGCCTTGGGAATTACAACATTCTTGTTGCAATATCGCGGCTTATCAGGGATAAACAATTGAGGGGGGCTAAGAGCCAAAGCGAGAGGGGTTGACTCACTTAGAATAGTTGGATGGATTTAGTCAAGGATACCCCAAGTCAAGGTTTAAGGGGGTGATTGTTAGGAAAACTTGACTGGGGGAAAAAATGAAAATTTGATTGGGTCAAATGGTAGTGGTTTTTGGGCACGTGGTTTAGTGTACACATGGTATTGCATGTAATGGAGCCTATAAAAGGATGGGAATACTTCATTGTGGTGTAGGTCAGGGAGGTGAGCAGTGAAGGCTCGCTTGGCTGACTTAACCAGGATTTTTTCCAAGGAATCTAATGGAATTTCACTAGGTTTGGTTTTTCCCTGGAGTTGGGTTTTCCGGAATAAACATTATGTTTTTAATGTTTATGTGCATTGTTGCTAGTTATTTATTATTTCTCATGATAACTCTAGGTAAATAATTTATATATTCGTAGTAAATGTTTTAACACTGGGGTGGTGATTTGGCCCCTAAGTGTCTTGTAGCCCTGAGGGATGTTGTGAGTTGTCAGATTGTGGTTAGTTGTAGGCCCCACTTCTTTAAATGTAGCTTGGAATTCCGGTCATGTCATAGTAACTCTTTGTCTCATGTTTACCCTAGTAGGCCGGCGAAATTGGGTAAATGTGGGAGGTGTGGTTATATATTGGTATCAGAGCTTCCAGGTTCAAACACTTGGAGTAGATGGGCTAGATGCATGCCATTATGCATGCATTTTCATGGTTATGGGTGTCATGCATGAAGTCATTTATGAAATGAGTGTTATCATTCATGATGTTGATAGGTTTATATGAATATGTATATATATGTATCGTGCTAATCTAGCTTGATTGTGTATACGAGATAACCTCCTTTGAAATTTATCGAGGTCTGTTTGATTGTGTTTATATTATTTGGTTATTTGGCATGGTATGTTTGCAGGAAGTAAAATATAATAGCTGACAAGAAAAATGGTGGACTACAATTCACGTGACTGACCTTATAGATCATATGAGAAGCACAAAGATGAGTACTCTCCTAACATGGAAGATACATTTAGAAGTTTAAATGCATAAATAAGAAGTTACAAAGCAGAATACCTCAAGATTCAGGTAACAAGGAGAATGTAGTGTCATACAAGAAATTTAATGTAGTAGATAGAGGACAATGATTTCAGTCTGAGTAGAACAAGGGTAATGGTAGGAAGCCTTTGTAGTGTTGGAATTGTGGCAAGTATCATCACAGGAGATATTGTCCACAACATCAGGGTGGAACACCTCAGATTTATAATGCTCAAGAGGAACATATAGTTGGGGATGTTGGATAGAGTATTCCTTGAATTTATGCAACATTAGATAATAGGCAAGTTGATCATCATGCATCTATTATCGATATGGAAGGTAATATTTGTGATCAAGTTGTTTCTATTTCAATTGACCCTGGATATAACCATAGTTATATCAGTCCTGACTTGGTGAATTAGTGTTGCTTGAATAAATAGGTGCATGCAGAGTCTTCGTTGGTGCAGTTGGCAACATGTACTAAGAAAAGAGTTCATCATTGGGTGAGATCTTGTGGATTTGAGTTGAACAATATGTATACATCAGTGCATCTAAATGTACTTTTGTTAGGATCATATGGTATGTTGTTGGGTATGGATTGGTTGTATATTCACAGGACTAAGGTATATTGTTACAAGAAGGCTATTGAATGCTTGGATGTTGATGGAAAGAGGAGAACATTGTAGGGTAAGAAGAAGCCTATGTCAGTGAGAATGGTTACAACTATGCAAGAAAATCATAGTAGTAGGAAAGGATGTGTATTGTTTGTAGATCATATTTCTAGTGAAAAAGGGAAGGATGTTGATGATGTTGAATTATTGAAGAGGTTTCCTGTTCTGCAACAGTTTCAAGATGTATTTCCAACAAATATTTTAGAGTTACCACCTCATAGTGAAGTGGAATTTTCTATTGAGTTGATACCAGGAGCAACACCAACATCGAAGGAACCATATAGAATGAGTACTCCAGAATTAGTGGAATTGAAATTGCAGCTTAAGGAAATGCTTAACAAGGGATACATTAGGCCAAGTGTGTCAACTTGGGGTGTATCAGTGTTGTTTGTGAAGAAGAAGGATAGTACTCTCAGGTTGTGCATTGATTACAGGCAGTTGAACAAGGTGACGATCAAGAACAGGGATCCTCTATGACAGATTAATGACTTGTTTGATAAGTTGAAGGGAGCTATAGTGTTCTCGAAGATTGACTTGAGATTAGGATATCATTAGGTACTCATCAAAGAAGAGGAAATCTATGTCAATACCACATTTTGTACCAGGTATGGGCATTATGAGTTTGTTGTGGTTCCTTTTGGTTTGACTAATGCTCCAGCTACTTTTATGTGTTTGGTGAATAGGAAGTTGTGTTATTATCTGGACAAGTTTCTGATAGTATTCATTGATGACATATTGATATATTCTAAGAATGAGGAAGAGCATGCAAAACATCTATTAGTATTGTTAAAATTGTTGAGAAAGAATCAGTTTTATGCCAATCTTAGAAAATGTAGTTTCTTTCACACAGAAGTTCATTATTTGTGACATGTTATTTCCAAGGAAGGTATAGCAGTGGACCTGGAAACTATCATAGCTATCATGGAGTGGGAAGCTCCTAGGAATGTGGATGAGGTCATATCATTCATGGGAATAGTAGGTTATTACAAGTGGTTCATCAGGAACTTATCACAGATATCCTATCCTATTAAATCTTTTACAGTGAAAAGGGAAGAAGTTTGAATGGGTTGAGGAGTGTGCAACTAGTTTTGAGAATTTGAAGCATTTGCTTAGAAATTCTTTGGTCTTAAAGATTACAGATCCAGACAAAGAGTTTGTGGTATGTGAAGATGCTTGCAAGATAGGACTTGGTGGAGTCCTGATGCAGGAAGGATAGGTAGTATGTTGTGAGTCAAGGAAGTTGAATGAGCACGAGCAGAACTACATGACTCACTATCTTGAGTTGGAATATATCATTCATGCCTTGAAGATGTGGAGACATTATCTTCTTCGTAAGAGATTCTTCTTGATGAGTGATCACAGTGGATTGAGGTATTTATTTGGTCAACCTAATCTGAATAGTAGGGAATCTAGATGGTTGGCTACTCAGTGAGTTTGACTTCGAGATCATGTACATTAAGGGAAAGGAGAACAAGGTTGTATATGCTCTTAGTAGAAGAGTACAGGTAGATCACATTACAACGGTGATTTCTTATGGGACAGAACTTCAGGAGTGGATCTTGTAGGAAGGACAACATGATGATAGGTATCAGAAGTTGAGGCACAAGTTATAGTAGCAAGGTGAAGGTGATAAGGATAAGGAGTATCATCTCACAACAGATGGCTTTGTCAGATTCAGGAACATGATTTATGTACCATATGATGGTAAGATCAAGAAGCTTATCTTAAGGGAATTTCATGTTAATCCATATTCAAGTCACCCATAGTATCAAAAGACATTGACAATATTTAATAAATTCTATCATTAGTCAAACTTGAAGAAAGAGGTACTTGTGTTTGTTGCGATTTGTTTGGATTATCAAAAAGTAAAATCATAGTGTAAGCATCGAGGTGGTCTATTGCAGTCGATTATGATTCCAGAGTGGAAAGGGAAGTCATTTCCATGAACTTCATTACAAGTTTTTCAAATACATCGAAGCAGCATGATCCATCATGGTTGTGGTTGACAGGTTAAGTAAGGTAGCATACTTCATTGCAGTTAAGTCTATGAATTAAGCTAGTGAGGTAGCTCAAATTTTCATCAGGGAGATAGTGAGATTGTATGATATTCTTAAGAAGATTGTATCCAATAGATATTCCAAGTTCACTTCTAGGTTTTAAAAAGATTTATTTTTAAATTTGGGGACAAATTTGGCTTTCAATACAGCTTATCATCCGTAGACAGATGGATAGGTAGAGAGGGTTAACATGATTCTTGAGGACATGTTGAGGATATACGTCATGCATCAACAGTGGAAGTGGGAAAACTATCTTCCACTGGTTGAGTTTTCTTATAATAATAGGTATCATGAGTCCTTGAAGATGACTTTGTTTGAGGCACTTTATAGGCGGATTTGTAATACTCTTATAAACTGGAGTGATATGGTGAATAGGGTATTGATTGGACCAAATATGTTGGCATAGATGGAACAAGAAACGCAGGTTATTAAGAGGAATCTGAAGGCAACAAAGGATAGAAAAAAGAGTTATGCAGATCAACATAGGGTATTTAAGGAGTTTTAGGTTGGGGAATAAGTGTACTTGTACCTCAAGTCTAAGAGGATCTCCTTAAGGATTGGATCATGTCCCAAGATGGCACCTCAGTATTGCAACACATTCGAGATCCTTGAGAGGATTGGACCAATGGCCTACAGACTTGCACTTCCTCCTATAGAGAAAGTCCATGATGTTTTCCATGTTTAATTGCTTAAGAAGTATGTACAGGATGTTGATCATGTGATTGATTGGTTTGTATTACATGTGGAACCAGAGAGATAATTCTAGCTAGAACCACAATGCATATTGCAACATGTTATAAAATTGTATATTACATAGAAATGGAACACATAGAATATTGCATAAATATAAAAATAATAAAACACATAAAACCATAGAGACACAGATATACATGGTTCACCCAATTTGGGCTACGTCCACCCCGAACAGCTAGTCCTTCCTTTCTATTATCCAAAAAAATGAAGAGACACAACCTACAACAGATCCGTTGTAATATCCTCTGTTTTCTCTCACAGCCTCACCTCTCTATTTCTCGCTCAGAGAATACACATCTATTATACAGCCTCAATACAATGCCCTCATATAAAGAGAGGGGTTGCCTTCTAGGGCAAAAAACCCTAAACTAAACATAATTTCTACCGTTAGATCATCCGCCTAATGAACGACCCAGATTGGCTAGAAATTACTATACTTTTACAAGGAAATTTTACATCTATTTTTAGCTTCGAGGGTGTTGCCCCCAAAACCCTCGCTAGGGGATCGTTGGCCTCGGAACCCCCCAGCTGGGGGGGATCACCCCCCCCCAGGAACCCCCGCGGGGCGTACAAGTCCCCCCCACACCTCCCCATGTGGAGGGGTGTACAAACTTCCCGGGGTATACATCAGGCTGAAACAAACACCTCTAAATAATCAAGCTCCACACCCAACAATCTCCCACTTGGAGAATGATTGTAGCAACTCCACCGCTGCTTGATTTGCTGGACAATGACTCCTCTTTGGACCTAGTTGTTTCTCATCTTCATCATCATCCTTGAAGACTAATTGAAATTGAGCATATTCTCAGTTTCTCCCTAGTTACAACTTTTGTTAGCATATCTTTAGGATTCTGGCTAGTGTGTATCTTTTCCAGCTTGAACTGTCCATCTTCCAACACTAATCGTATGAAATGGTACTTGAGTTGTATGTGTTTAGTCCTAGAACGAAATGCTGAGTTCTTTGCAAGATGAATGGAACTTTGGCTATCACTATATAACGTGCCCATATCATGCTTCTTACCCAATTCACCCATAAACATTTGTAACCAAATCATTTCTTTACTAGCCTCTGTAGCAGCAACATACTCTGCTTCTGTTGTTGAAAGTGTGTTATAGAAATTTTTGTGCCTTACAGCATTGAGCATGAAATGTCGATAATCTAAGGGATCCAAAGTCCCTAAGAATGTTGTTCCTACCCCTAGAGGAACAAGGCCAAGAAACCACAGCAATTCAGAGAAGTTCTCCACCAAAAACTGATCAAAACCAAGTCAATTCAGGATCATTTCAGTGGCTACACTAGCTGTCTGCGCTGAATGTCAAAGCCAACACTGGCTACCTACGCTAAATGTCAACTGCAAAACTGGCTACCTGTGCTGAGTGAGAAGGGACAAGTGGCAAGCTCATTTCTCAAGGTGTCAGAGTCCAGGAAGCTTCCAAAATGACACTTGCCTCAGGGAATTCGACTGGTGATGAGTAAGAGGTTCCAAATCTCCAAGTGGAAGCAAGAACCTCCAAGTGGAATCAAAAACTGAAAGAGGGAGAGGACACTAGTCACATCTCAGGCTGACTCATCCTCTCTCCAAACATCTATATATGGATCTCTCCCCCATGAGATCGGGAGGTTGGAATTTTGTGAAAGCAAAGAATTGCTGTTGGTTTGAGTTTAGAGCTATTGGGTGATTTGCTTTGAAGGAGGTGAAGAGGAGATCCTTTTCTGCTGGGAAGGTGATGCTGGATTGGACCTCTTATGGTTGTATCACTTCCTGAACTTTACTTCTTCATCAATAAAACCATTTGAGTTTCTTCTATATGCATGTATCTCAATGATGTTTTGTTGTATTTGCATATTTAGTTTATTCTAATCCTTAAACTAGTTATGAATGTATGCTTCTTGTAGTTTCCCTCTCTTGCCATTTTGCAGGAACTTGGTGTAGCTGGGCCAGTGAAAGAGCAAGGAGCTGGGAGCAAGCAGCAAGGAGTGAGATTGGATCAACAAACTAGCGGAAGACATTGGTTAGTTAATCTCCTTCTCCTCTCTTTACATTTCATAAAGAAGAACACTTAGATAGTTTTGTCTTGTTTGTTGCTGAGGTACTATCACTCCTTAGAGTGGGATAGGGTCATTTCGTATTGGATACTTTTCCCAACAACAAATTGGTGACTCCGCTGGGGATCATATCTTGTTGGTTTGTTTGTGTTTTTGCTATTCATTTCATAAACTCAAGGAGTACCGAATCGAACTGCATTTGGATTTTTCAAATGCAAAGTAGAGGGCAGCTACTCTAGTCCAGTTACTGGGCCTGTTTATGATCTGAAGAGCTGATCCACAAGTGCTCTAACAGCTCTTAGTGATAGATCTTCATCCTCCTTTGAATCATCCCTTAGTTTGTACTTGATTGCTAGCTTTGATTTGGCCAAAAACTGTGATTTTAACTGCAAACTGTAGCTCAAAACCCTGGAACAATTCTCGTTCTGGTTTCAGTGCAGACCCAGTGAAGAGGTTCTGCATTTCAACGTAGGTCCTGTGCAGGCTACCTGCGCTGAATGTCAAAACCTCTGTGTTAGACCTGCGCTGAAACAGTCTTGGCCTTGTGCAGCTGTGGTTCCCTGTGTCTTTTGCTCAGTTTTCATCCTTGCTTTTGCAGGCTGTTATCAGTCAATGTACCTATCTGAAACCACCTTTCTTTGCCTCTATTCCACCTCGGTTGTATAAAGAAACTGTATTTGTTCTTTGTGTATTTCTTGCATCATTTGCAGTTTCCCATTACGAAAGTGAACTAGTCTTGCTGTGGCCTCTTAGATCTAGACCTGTCATAAGTGTCGTTTTGATATTAGGAGTAAGTTTGTTTGTTGTTCACAGCTGATTGAGCTTTTACTTTCGTCATATGGTTTGAATTTATGTATTTCTAGTGTCGAAACAAGTAAATCATAAGGTGTCTTTTGATTTTGGACAAAAAGCTTGTTTGTTTTCACTTGAAATCGAATTCAAAGTTATACAACATCTTTCTTTTTATAAACATCAATATTAAGAAAGAGAAAAGAAATACCTGCATTGTGCATTTGCATTTTGACAGCTTGCATGTTGATTTAGGAAAAAGTGCATTAGTGTGTGCTCTATGCTCTGTGTGAAAAGATGATGTCTTTCTTTTCCCTCAGTAGTTAGGATTTTCATATGTTGAAAAGATAGAAAAAGCTTGCTTATCATCTTTAGACTGCATTTAGGAGTTGTACCATACATCTCGTGGTGATCCATAAAGGCAAACTGCTAAACAAGATCAACCTAAAATAAATTGAATGAACATAACAACGCTTTGAAACATAACGCAAACACATAGAGGTCCAGGCTAGAGATGTGTTCCGGCGTCGTTAAACGTGATATCTTACCGTTGAGTGGTTGGGTGATTCCTCCACGGTGAAGCGATAAGTATCAATACGGACTTGTGCTCCCACGTACCGTCGCGTATATATTGGGAGACCCCTACAGGAATAAAGCCTTTATCCATAGGAAGCCGTGTCGGCCGCCCTACTGATCGCAATGCAGTGAACACAACATTCACGAAGATCGACCGCCCGTACCTTAAAACGTATTCTGCGGTTTTGCGAAAAGTTTGGCACACCCTCTGCCTAGAACTCCAGAGCAGTTCCTTTTGGCCTTTTTCAGACTCTATAATAGAAAAAGTCCATTCGAGCATTTGTCACTTCGGGCTCGTTAAAACATCGAAGGAGACTAGAGTCATCTTTAGCTTTTTCTCGACTCTTTAAAAGTGAAAAAGCAGGTTGTGTCTAAAGCGTCGTTAAAAATTTATTTTAAACGGAACATAATCACCTCCTATTCCTGCGTTGATCTTTAGGTTGAGAAAATGGAACACACCAACCAAGGAATTCCCCATGATGGAAATCCTAGTCCCTTCTCCTCTTGGGGAGATGTTGGTGCGCCCCACATGGCCACATTGTCGCTTCCAGGACTGACAATTGGCCTGCCAGTCTGGCTATTCTCAACCAATGTAGTTCAGAACACCATGGTTCCTGAACAGTCGAGTCAACAGTCAGATCGGTCTAGAGCCACCCACCAGCCTTCTACTTCCTATAACTCTTCCTCTCCTCCTTCCTCCTCGCAAGGTAGAGCCGGCAAAAGCCAAGCTCCCAAAGAGAAGAAGGAGAAGAAGAAGAGAGAGAAGAAGAAGAAGGAGCCAAAGGTGACTGGGGGCAAGAAAAAGGCATCTGACAAAAATCCACACACAGCACTGACCGGGCCTAAATCGCCATGTGTCATATGTAGAGGAGACCACTTCCATAGAGATTGTCCCTGTATTCCCCGGATACTAAGGGACTGGTCCCCTCGTTTGCACAATTCGGGAGCATCAACCTCTGATAGCCATGTTGAATGCTTACTGTCAACCAGCGAAAGTGAAGGTTCAAGACAAAGAGGGGGAGCAAGATCCCCCTGCAGACTGTGTGAAGGTGATCACGCCATCCACCATTGTCCCTTCTTAGACGAGGCGAAGAGAGTTTTGGAAGATCGTCCGGTTTCACCGTTACGACTTCCTCCTGGATATAATAAACTCATGCCAAGTCCTTCGTTGGTTGATAACACAGCTGGCCCGCTCAAGTGGTCAGCTGAAGCGTCACTCATTGAAAATGAACCTACTGAATCCAGACCGGACGAAAGCCCAAAGGTTGAAACGGCAGTTGACCCGGTTTTGCCTTCAGAGGTTTCATCTTCAAATGACATCGTCATTGAGGATTCATCTTCAAATGACACCATCACTGAAGAGAATAAGGATGACACCGTCCAGATTCTTTTCATCAACACAGACTCTGACGAGCATCAGGGCAATGCGCCCATTCCTTTATCGCAGGAAGGAACTTCGTCAGGGTCATATCCGGCTGTGTATTCGGTCCCACCACCAAGCAACCTGGTTGTGTCCTTTGATTGGAACCAACTAGGCAGACCCTGGTTGCCAGCCAGTATACCATTCAGAATTATAGTCCAAATATACAGAATGGTAATGGCTGGCACTATCATTGATGAAGGGGCATCTGTGAGTATCCTTTCCTCTATTGCTTGGAAAGCACTGGGTTCCCCAGCGCTTTTGCCTGAGATAAGAAATCTCTCGGGCTTTGATAAAGGAACCAGTCGACCATTAGGGATCCTCCCCAATGTGCCCATAACATTGAAAGGGAAGGCCGTTCAAATGAACGTGATGGTCGTTCAAGGACCCTTGGATTATAACCTACTCCTTGGACGAGACTATATATATTGCATGGGAGCAATAGTCTCCTCAATCTTTAGAGTAATGTGTTTTCCACACGAAGGAAGAATGGTCAAGCTCGTAGACCAACTTTCATTTCCGGGATCACGCATCGCAAATAGTCACATACCAACCCTGAATGGTCTATTCAATCAAGAAATGTCTCCACCCCCAGTCCTTCTTCCCGATGAGTGAGAGTGATTCGGAAAAATAGGACTGGAACCCAGGGGGCATGCATCCTGGCCTGCTTCGGGCAGAGAAAAACCTTGGGTATAAGGTAGGTTTCCGCGGGAGAATATGACTAGTCCGTACCCCATCCGTCTAGGAAGAGGTGTTGTTCTAGAATAGGATTCTTTTGTCAAAGTTATGTGTTTGACGGAACAGGGTCACTCACCTTTGTCTATTTCAGTAGACATCGCCGAAGAAATGTTTTATTTGTAGCCTCGAACGAAACAATCTTTGGGTAGCCTGAAAGAGGTAGGCCTCACCTCAGTAAAACAAATGTTTTGTCTTTGAGTAGTGTTCTTCTCTTGTCGCAAGTAGCTGTTCTCTTGTCACAAGTAGCTGTTCTCTTGCGATCTTGCAGGAATCTATTAAAGTTGGGCTAGCGAGAAGGCAAGTAGCTGTTCTCTTGTGATCTCGTAGGGACCCGTTAAAACTAGACTAGCAAGAAGACAAGTAGCTGTGAACACCCAAAGAAAAGCAGATGTGAGAAGCCGGAGAGGTAACCTTGAAATTATACTTTATACCTGGGGGCATGCAAACCTTTTGGAGTGCAAGCAAAGAGCGGTTATTTATCTGTTTTTTGGGATTAGCCGTTTCCGAACTTGCATAAAGAAAGGATGTGGGGCAAAAATCCAAAAGTTGCCATTTTTATAGGAGACATTCTTATCTTATGACTGGTATAATCGAGCAGTTTTAGCACAAGTTCATGCTCGTTAAAAAATAAACGCAACTGTGAGCAAGCTTTCCCCTAGAGTTCAAGCTCATCCAGAAAAAATGAACCGGTAAATAACCATTGAGATCGTAAATTCATCAGCCATAAAAGCCTTGGTCGTGTTTGCACCGTCACCTCCACTTTTCATTTGGCCGATCATTCACCTCCATTTGATTGTTTACCTATTTTGAGGAACAGCTGCGAAGAGTGATTTCACCTAGCCATCCTTGTGACACTGCCGTGATTGGAAAATTCCAACCTATACCTGGAATCTGCTGCTATCCTTGTGTATCACTCGTTCCTCAAAATACGAGTCTTCTTTGAGCTCTTTTCATCTAACTCGTAAAATATGAAAAGTTTGCCGAGTTTTGGCCTTCCAGCTTGTTAAAGCGACCGAAAGAGCTATCCCTCCTTTAGATTTTAATCTTTTTGGACCTGAGGGATTATTGCACAAAAAGATCGAGCACTTGTTTGGCTCGGCTCGATAAAACTATCGAACATTCATCCCTTCTGTATTGTTTTATACTTTTTCGGACTTAAGGGATTAGATGACGAAAAAGGACCTTTGGAGTTAACTTTACGTACCTTTTCAGACTCTCTAAAAATGAAAAGGACCGAGTTGTCCTTGTCGCTAGACTCTTTAAATGCATTAAATAACGACAAACTTGTCTTTAGACGAGAACGAGTTTCCCTATCGCTAGGTTCGTTAAAACATAGCGATGGGCTTGCCCGAAGGGCAGGTTATAGAACAAGCATATGTTATCCTCCTCAAGCTTGACAAAAATAAAGAGGTATTGGTCAGAAATGACTGGGGAAAAATTGGGAGAAACTCAAAGCTTTGATGGTAGCAAGTCACTCTTGAACATGACACTTTTCCTCTGTACCACATCGGGTTGGGTTGTTTCATTCACCGGTCACATCACCATGGTCTCGCCATACCATCCATATTTCGGGTAATGCTACCGATCCATCGCATCAGTGTCGTTATATGTTCAAGAGATGTTGTTCAGAAAGAGTCAACCGTGTCCCATCCACTGCCATACATTATCCTTCATCCTTTCATGACCGCCACCCTGAATCATATGTCACAGATCGTTTTCACCTTCATCACACTCATTAGCTCCATTCCGTGTCACTGATGTGGGATTCATTAAGGCCCTCCTTTGACGGATCGCTTCTTGTCGACGTCAACTCATTATCCAAGAAGTTGATCTAGGAACACCCCCCTCAGTACTTTGAAGCTTGCATGCCACAATGGCAAGTTTCTCACTTCCGGCGACAGGTATACATCAATGACCTTCGACCGAAAGATTTTGCGTGGTGTTCGACGCCAAGTCCTCTATTCACACCACGTGAATTGTACTGTAGTACCTTGAGGGTCATCATCATTATCGGTGATTTCTCTCGTGCTTGTTAACAGTTTACATCATTGACTGGTAATCAAGCGATGTCTTTCCACGTTCGACTTCAAAAAATTCTCACGTAGATAGACTTGTACTTAGAGTGAAGATCGGACGAGATTGAAGACCCCGGATCTAGTTTCATCCATCTGGGCTGCGATATATATTCAGGAAATAAAGACATTGACATGTGCAGCAGATGATCATCCTACTCAAAGGATGATAATTTCATCAAAATTATCAGTCTACCATCAGACGGTTGTCTGTTCTATGTACAAAAAAAATGAATTTATAAAGCTGAGCATAAGAATGCCCGCCTCAGCTAGATCATGAAAGCAGTATGAAAAATAATTACAGGTCATCTCCCAGCATTGGATGAACTTCGGATCCTCCTGATAAAGCATTTCACCCGATAAACGGCCTCATACTTTAGGGGGCAACTGTTGTAGACATTTTTGTGCCTTACAACATTGAGCATGAAATGTTGATAATCTAAGGGATCCAAAGTCCCTAAGCATGTTGTTCCTACCCCTAGAGGAACAAGGCCAAGAAGCCACAGCAATTCAGAGAAGTTCTCCACCAAAAACTGATCAAAACCAAGTCAATTCAGGATCATTTCAGTGGCTACACTAGCTGTCTGCGCTGAATGTCAAAGCCAACACTGGCTACCTGCGCTGAATGTCAACTGCTACACTGGCTACCTGCGCTGAGCGAGAAGGGACAAGTGGCAAGCTCATTTCTCAAGGTGTCAGAGTCCAGGAAGCTTCCAAAATGACACTTGCCTCAGGGAATTCGACTGGTGATGAGTAAGAGGTTCCAAATCTCCAAGTGGAAGCAAGAACCTCCAAGTGGAATCAAGAACTGAAAGAGGGAGAGGACACTAGTCACATCTCAGGCTGACTCATCCTCTCTCCAAACATCTATATATGGATCTCTCCCCCATGAGATCTGGAGGCTGGAATTTTGTGAAAGCAAAGAATTGCTGTTGGTTTGAGTTTAGAGCTATTGGGTGATTTGCTTTGAAGGAGGTGAAGAGGAGATTCTTTTCTGCTGGGAAGGTGATGCTGGATTGGACCTCTTATGGTTGTATCACTTCCTGAACTTTACTTCTTCATCAATAAAGCCATTTGAGTTTCTTCTATATGCATGTATCTCAATGATGTTTTGTTGTATTTTCATATTTAGTTTATTCTAATCCTTAAACTAGTTATGAATGTATGCTTCTTGTAGTTTCCCTCTCTTGCCATTTTGCAGGAACTTGGTGTAGCTGGGCCAGTGAAAGAGCAAGGAGCTGGGAGCAAGCATCAAGGAGTGAGATTGGATCAACAAACTAGCGGAAGACATCGGTTAGTTAATCTCCTTCTCCTCTCTTTACATTTCATAAAGAAGAACACTTAGATAGTTTTGTCTTGTTTGTTGCTGAGGTACTATCACTCCTTAGAGTGGGATAGGGTCATTCCGTATTGGATACTTTTCCCAACAACAAAGAGCAACAACACTTTGGATTTTTGAAACCCAAATGACAGCTGTTCCACCTATAGTAAATACATATCCTGTAGTGCTCCTCCTGTTGTCTTTGTCACCTGTCATATTCGCATCAATATATCCCTGTAGAGAAATGTTTGAACCACCAAAGCATAATGCTTGATTTGTGGTACCTTTCAAATATCTGAGAATCCATTTCACTGCCATCCAATGTTCCTTTCCTGGATTGTTCATGTACCTGCTTACAACTCCCACTGCATGTGCAATATCAGGCCTTGTGCAGACCATTGCATACATTAAGCTTCCAACTGCTGATGCATATGGAACTTTAGACATATAATCCATGTCTTCTTGGGTCTTTGGGCACATTTCCTTACTAAGTTTGAAATGGTTAGCAAAAGGTGTACTAACTAGTTTTGCATTGTGCATATTAAATCTTTTCAACACCTTTTTTATGTACTTATTCTGAGACAATGTTAATTTGTGAGTTTTCATGTCTCTAGTTATTCTCATACCAAGGATTTGTTTTGCAGCTCCCAAATCATTCATTGCAAATGAATTTGCCAATTTTCTTTTGAGCACATTTATTTCCTGCATGTTAGACCCTGCAATAAGCATGTCATCTACATACAATATAATATAGTTGCTATCATTTTGCTTTTTCAGATAAACACAATTATCAGAGTGACATCTAGTATAACCTTGTTCATACATAAACTTATCAAATTTTAGATACCACTGCCTTGGAGCCTGTTTTAAGCCATACAAGCTCTTCTTCAACCTGCACATTAGTTTCTCCTTCCCTTTCACCTCATATGCCTGTGGCTGCTGCATATATATCTCTTCCACCAAATCCCCATGGAGAAAGGTTATCTTTACATCTAACTGATCAAGATGCAAATCTTCAACTGCTACTAGACTTAAAATAGTTCTGATTGAAGTCATTTTAACAACAGGATAAAATATTTCATAAAAATCAATACCTTTCTTCTATGCAAACCCCTTCACCAAAAGTCTAGCTTTGTACCTCTGTTTTCCTCCATCTTCTTCCTTCAGCCTGTAAACCCATTTATTCTACAATGTAGTTTTACCTGTAGGCAACCTGACTAAGTCCCAAGTTTTGTTATGCACTAAGGAGTCCATCTCTTCTTACATGGCTAGCTCCCACTTCTTCCTGCTTTCAACCTGCATTGCTTCTTCATAACATTCGGGTTCACTAGAATCAGTGAACAATAAATAATATAATGAAGGAGAGTATCATTCAGGGGGTATACTTATCCTGGTAGATCTTCTAACACCACTTTCAGGTGTTTGGGGTGCCTGTTGCTATTTTGGTGGTTGTTGTTGTTGTGGTTGTTGATTATTATTATTTTTAGGCACCTTTACTTTTTCAGTGATCTCATAAAAAACTGTGTATTCCTTGTTTTCTTTTTCCTGTTTCTTTTCCTGCAACTGATTCTTATACAAGACCTTTTCATTAAATATTACATCTCCGCTCCTAATGATTTTGTGATTTTCATAATCATATAAGCAATAACCAAAATCATTAACACCATACCCAATATAGGTACATTTCTTTGATTTTGCCTCAAGCTTTGTTCTATTTTCTTTATTAATATGGACAAAGGCTTCACAACCAAAAGGCTTTAAAAAAGAGTAGTTTACCTTTTTACCTGTCCATGCTTCCTCTAGAACACCACCATCCAAGGAACTTGAAGGCCCTCTGTTTATTAGATAAACAACAGTATCTACAGCATCTGCCCAAAATTGTAAAGGCAATCCTGCATGCAATCTCCTGCGCCTTGCACGCTCCATGATTGTTCTGTTCATCCTTTCTAACACATCATTTTCTTGTGGTCTTCTTGGAACTCTCTCTCTCTGTGAATTCCATGCTTTGAACAGTACCTATCAAACTCTTTGCTGCAATATTCACCTTCATTTTCTGATCTGAGACACTTCAATTTCTTTCCTGTCTGAATCTCAACCAAAGGTTTCCATTTCTTGAAAGTATCAAATACATCAGATTTATTCTGAATACAATAAATCCAAGTTTTTGTAGCTGCATCATAAATAAAAGTAACATAATAACAAGAGCCACCGAGAGATGATACCTGAGCAGGTCCCCATACATCTGTATGCACAAGCTCTAATTTTTCACTCTTCTTTTCTTTCCCAACTCTGAGAAATCTGACTCTCTTATGTTTTCCATAAATGCAATTCTCACAGAAGTCCAAATCAACATTCTTCAAACCCAGCAACAAATTCCTTGAGTGAAGGATCTTCATCCCCTTCTCACTCATGTGTCCGAGCCTATGATGCCATAATGCCACATCTGCTCCTTTGGAAGTTAAAGCATTAACAGAGTTAGAAATATCATTGCATAATACAATGTACCAACCTTTTCGCCTTTTGCTATTACCAGTGCTCCTTTGGTGACCTTCCAAGCTTTATCTGTGAAAGTTGTCACACAACCTTCACCGCCTAACTGCCTTGTTGAAATCAGATTTTTCTTCAGAACTGGAACATGCCTTACCTCCTTTAGTAACCATTGGTTTCCATTCTGCTGTTTTACAAGAACCTTACCCATTCCAACAATTTTACAAGGTTTATCATCACCCAAACGGACTTGTCCAAAATCTCCTTGAACATAGTCATGAAAGTATTTCTTATCAGGTGTGGCATGGAATGAGGCCCCTGAATCTACCACCTAGGAATCAGTAATATTTTTGAAAGAAAGAATCAAAGCATCTTGTAACACCTCACCCGTCACATTTTCTTCATGATTTCTTTCTTGCTGTGCATCTCCTTATTTTCCTTTTCGAGATCTATAGTCTTTCTTTAGATGTCCTTTCTTTCCACATTTCCAGCACACTATCCCCGATCTGGACTTGGATCTACCTTTCCTTGATTTATTGTGATATCATGAGCTCTTTCCTCTTTCCATTTTTCTTCCCCTAGACTCTGCACTCAAAGCATTACCCGATGTCTCACCGAAGCTTTTCCATTGCATTTCCTCGCTAAGGATAGCACCGACAACATCATCAAGCTTTAAAGTACTAGATCCACAAACAGAGTTTCTAATGGCCATTACTAAACCATTCCAACTTTCTGGAAATGAGCACAAGAATAACAGAGCTCTAACTTCATCTTCAAAGTTTACCCCTACAGAACTTAACTGACTTGTAATAGTATTAAAATCATTTAAATGGTCTGCAACAGATCCACCTTCTGACATCTTCATATTAAATAACCGTTTCATAAGAAATACCTTGTTTGAGGCCAAGGGTTTTTCATATAGTTTCACCAACGCCTTAATCAAACCCTCTGTTGTTGTTTCCTTCGAAATGTTGAAGGCGACCGACACTGCGAGGCACAACCGTACTATTCTGAGTGCCTTTCTATCGAGAAGGTTCCATTCTTCATCTGTCATACCCATCGGCATCTTTGTTTTTCAACCTAATGGTAGGTACAAATCTTTCTGATACATATAATCTTCCATCTGCATCTTCCATAGTGAGAAGTTTTGGCCGTTAAATTTCTCGACCCTAAACTTACCATCTTCCACCATTGCTCCCACTCGAATCAGGAACCCTTCTCTCCTGTGAGTTTGTCAACCAAATAGACCATCGGCTCTGATACCAGTTGTTAGAAAATTGTATATTACAGAGCAATGGAACACATAGAATATTGTAGAAATATAAACACAATAAAACGCATAAAACCAGAGAGACACAGATATACGTGGTTCACCTAGTTTGGGCTATGTCCACCCCGAACAGCCAATCCTTCCTTTCTATTATCTAGCAAAATGAAGAGACACAACCTAGAACAAATCCGTTGTAATATCCTCTGTTTTCTCTCAGAGTCTCCCCTCTTTATTTCTTGCTCGGAGAATACACATCTATTACACAACCTCAATACAATGCCCTCATATAAAGAGAGGGGTTGCCTCCTAGGGAAAAAAACCCTAAACGAAACATAAGTTCTATCGTCAGATCACCCGCCTAATGAACGGCCCAGATTGACTAGAAATTACTATACTTTTACAAGGCAATTTTACGTCTATTTTTAGCTTTAGGGGCGTTGCCCACGAAACCTCCACCAGCAGACCGCTGGCCCCCGGACCCCCCTAGCCAGGGGGGATCGGCCCCCCTCGAACCCCTGCGGGGGGGGCAAGTCCCCCCCACACCCTCCCGCGTGGAGGGGTGTACAAACTTCCTGGGGTATACATCCGGCTGAAACAAAGACCTCTAAATAATCATGCTCCACACCCAACACAAGAAAAATAGATCATGCTATGGAATAGATCAATCAAGCGGGTTAAAGTGCAATGGAAGCACTTTGAGCCAATGAATTTACATGGGAGATGGTTGATCAGATGCGGGTTATGTATCCTTCTCTATTCGCTGGTTGAGCAGATGTATTCTGGTATATGTGTTTGATTTTTTGTTGATTATATGTATATGCACATGTCTGTTGTAAATATCGCATGAGCTATGTTATAAATCTCCAATAAGTGGTATGATTTCCATGTTTGTTATGTTGGTCATGGTTTGTAGTTGTTCATTGTAAATACTACATCGATCTATGTTATAAACCTCTATGGGCAGTATGTTTTTTTTTTTAGTAGTTTGTTGCTCATAGGTGTCATTGAACACCGAGGATAGTGTTCCCTAAAGGGGTAGGGGTCCGTAACAACCCTTGGTTGATTTTATATGTAAATAAAATAATACCAAGGCCATGGGACATTTATCCCAAGCTGAATGTTGGGAAAAACATAATGATGGGTACTATTGGTGATTAATTTATGGCTATGGAAATTGGCAAAGACAAAGTGGCAACAATTGGCATTTTAATTATGAAAATAAAGGTAAATAGGAGAAAAGGAAGGTGAAGAGACACATATTTACATGAGAGGGAAATTGAAGGAAAAAGGAAGGAAAATGAATAAAGTAGAGGCCTCAATGATAAAAAGGCTTATGAGGATCAGTGGTTAGCCTTGTGAAAATTTAGCTTTGGATCTCTCTTTTATTCTCTCATTCTCTCATACTCTTGCACACTTCGAGTATTCTTAAAGAATTCTTGGAGTACTTTGGAATATATTAGATTTGAAAAGAGAAGGAAAGGAAAAGTAGGAAAGAGCAAGGGAACAAGTGGATCAACAACTACAGCTGGATTTCTTTTCTAGTAACAGGTTACATGTGTGATTTCCTTACTGGTTTATGGATGCATGGTATATGCATCTGATTTATTGGTTATGTGTTGTCATTGGCATGGATATTTTCCTGGATTGATAGTGATTTTAGCCTTACCTCTATATTTCCTAGATAGCCATGGTGTTGTGAGTTTTTCCACTTGATTTCTTTCTTACTAGTGCTCAAAATTCCTTATAATTGTGGGTTGGAACAAATTTTCTAGAAGCTCTAGAACAACTTGGGTAGAGTTACTGGTCCTAGACCCTAGGTTAGGAAGAACACTTTGGAGCCCTTGGTGGGTTGAGTTACTTGTCACTAGAGTGAGGTTAGACAAATGATTTCGAGCCCTAAAAGTTTGTGGGGTGAGTTACTAATTCCTGGAGCCTTGGACATCTTGGGTAGAGACTGATCTGGTTGGTGTTATTGATGTCCAACCATGGAGGTGGCATCATTGTGGATGAGGGTTAGGTGGTTTGGCCTCTAGAAGCGTTTTGTTTTCATTATTCTAGATCCCACATTCATGTTTGGAATATGGCACGAGGGTGATTAGCTAAAAGAGAGATTTGGTTCAGCCCAATCTATGGTCAGGTGGTACATGGAAGTCCCTAACTTGGTTGGTATTTTCATATATTAATAAGAGTTATTCTTCTATTGTGATTCATGTATATTTGTAGTGATTATGTTGGTGATATTATGGTTGAGTTACCATGGTTCATATGTTGGTTATTTGTTGATTACATGATGTATGTTGTTTATGGCTCTTGTCATGAATGACTTAGTTATTGATTGGTTGATGAATATATGGAATAATAGCATTGTTGCAGCTATGTGGAGAGGGAATAGGGCCTTCTTGGTGATTCTCATATGAATCTCAAACTCATCATATATGCATTCATCACCTGTAGCTTACATATTTGCCATATATTTGATGAAATGTCCATTGTGTTATAGGTAGTCTAGGTGAAGTTTTTGATTCGAGTTCAATTTTTATCTTTTTTCTCATGTCAACAATGATTCTGAAAAGTCTTAGGGTGTTCTGGGAAGTGGTCTAAAGTTTGGCTTGTAATTGTGGCTCAGATCCTGAGACCGCACCCTATGAAATGGATATTTTGGGCTATAACCACATCGAAGCAGCATCATGCATTTGGTTGGAGCCATATAACCACACCCTTTCCTTGGTTTGGATGCATTTGGGACTTAATATGTGGAAAAAGTAGCCCCAACTTAGGGCTTCGTCACCTGGGGTGGTGCTTTGGCCCTTGAGTGTCTTGTAGCCTTGAGGGATGTTGTGAGTTGTCATTTTGTGGTTGTTTATAGGCCCCACTTCCTTAACTGGAGCTTGGATGTCGGGTCATGTCATAGTAACTCTTCGTCTCATGTTTACCTTGGTAGGTCAGTGAAATTGTGTAAATGTGGAAGTGAAAAGAAAAATTATATTTGCAATAAAACAAAGTTAGGACAGTATAATGCAATGTGCAACTAAGTTAATCTTGATACTTCCACACATTTCAAAACACCTCTGCAAAAGAACACAATCAACTTTCCATATTAGTTTTAGTCTATTAAACTATTAACTTATGACATACAATGAAAGAAAGAGGAAAATTAGATTACATAAGACTAAGAAATAGCTCACTGACATGATTTATCTACTTCATGTTGTGTGGTACACTAACCTATATAGAGCTTAATATAGAAGTTTGAAATAGAGATATGAAAGTTTCAACTGTAATGAAAATTATCAATTCTTATTTTCAATATGTTATTGCACCTATAGGAAACATGATAATTGATATCATTTGTTTCATTGACCATCATTATGATTCAAACACACCTAGAAGGCCAACAAAAAATGCCATAAATTCCAAATGTTAGGCAAATGTTTCCCATACATTACAAGATTATCAGTAAATCTAGGTTTAACTCTCCAATAACAAATCTCCATAGTTGTAACACCATAATTTAGTAGAATTTCATAATATGATGGTAACTTTACATGATATCTAGAAAACATAAATTTCAAGCACAATGCATTTGCCATTTGAACAAGAAACAAATCAAGAAAAAAATTATGCAATATTTTTAAGAACATGAGCCTTTAAAGTGCAACACTCAAAGAAAAACAAATTATATATATATATATATATATATATATATATATATATATATATATAAACTTCAACAAGAAAATACAACTCGATAAACTCTATAATTACTTGTATAAAGCTGGAATGATGTTGTCTAACAATAACCACACAATCTGTGAAAGCAACCATCTGCAAAAATGAGAAAAGAAAATGCCACGTAACTCATAACTAAATTTTATAAGTGGAAATGTTCTATTCAAGGGTTTGAGTGCAAGCACCACACACCCACATATGAAAAATTATTAAAAAGAATATGATAACCATACATGTTCATGTGTATGCTAAAAAATATAGTGATTTTATATGAAATAGGTTGACCAACTACCAATTCCAATCCACAATTGTGAAGCTCCTATTAAGCCAAGACCAGCCCCAAACAGAGCGACTGAAACGTAGTTTTCAATTTGCAAGCCAACAGGTAAGTTATTAGTTTGACGCGGAACATGTAAGATCATATGTATAAATTGAAATAGCACATATTAAGTACTCATATAACCGCAATGTAAAAAAATCCTAAATTTCAAGAAGAAATTCTCCATATAATCACCAACCAACACTCATTTAACTGAAATGTCTTTTAATGGAAGCACAACATTCAAACAATATATATATATATATATATCTATATATATATATATATATATATATATATATATATATATATATATATATAGATATAGATATATAGATATAGATATTAAGAAGCTTCAACAACAAAAAACAAAAAAAGACTCAATATAACCAGTTGAAGACTTACCAGTGACTACAATGATTGCAACATGGGTTTTTATCTACAACCTAACAACTAAGCTTACCAATTCTGAAGCTCTAAAACTTAGCAATTGCAACATAGGTTCTTATATGAAAACTAACATCTAATATTACCATTTCTAAAGCTCTTAAACTTACTCTTTCCAACCGGGGAAAACGGAAAAAACCACTAATAAGTCCCTTGTAGCTAGTGGCCAAGAGAACTAGATCTATTTTTAGTACCTATCTTTTCATAAAAGAAATACTTTCCCATTAATTTTTAATATGCAATTTACATGGCTGCTGCCCTTTATACATGGTGCTTCATACCTCGAGCAAGGTGTTCCATTCCTGACTCCTGGTGATTAAATTATTAAACCATATATGACCATATCACAACAAACATAATCCTTACACCCAATCTCGTCCTATCTACATGATAGATCCATTGAAGTGTAATTCGTATCATACACTAAATGAACACAATCATGCCACAAGGATAATAATAAAAGTGTTATATGTCAGAGATACATGATGTCATATCTTCTTAGGTCATATGTGGAACAAAACACAAGGGTTAAGTGGTGTCCAACTCCTATTTATGAGTATGGTGGTCGACATGTAAATGTACATGCCATTGGATGCATATAGAAATAACTATATGTTAACTGTTTAGACGCACATATGTCCCAACATTAAACACTATTTCCACATTGATTAGCTCTTAAATATTCTATTTCCACCTTTGCACAATGCATACAACCATATTTATCAATTGAGGATCGTCCATGGCACATATCCATCATTACAGAATAAAACCCAAGCCGAATCAACCAATCATATTTTATTTTTTATAATGTCAACCTTATACATTGTTGTTTAACTTTTGGTCAAAAAAATGATTAATAGGTGGTCAAACAATGAATCAAATGTGTTTATCACCTGTCTACGGAAGGGATAATAATTTATCTTTTATGCTTATATTAATAACCAATTTTGAACATTTGAATATTTTTCTCATTATAGTTTTATGTTAATTTTTTTTTTAAATGTGGTTCACAGATATTGAATGGATGCTACATCCATGGGAAAATTCAAGTAGGCCAACCTGACAAGTTCTACCCGTCAACCAAACTATCATGGCCTAACCCCAAGGGCGACTGGGATATTTGACCTCGTGAGCCCCCAATTGGCGAGGTACTTGACAATGGTAACTCGACCAATTGAGCTATCCCTTGGGGCTTATATTCTTATATTCCTATCTTATATCTTTATATATTTGATTATTATACTTGATTATTTAATTTTTACATTTTTAATTAATTAATATAAACATTTTAATTAATTAATCTTCTTCTTATATTTTTAATTATCTAACATTCCTAACGTCTACTTACATTTCTCACTTGTATATTTCAAAGCATGATCAAATTTCTTATGAGCATCCTGATGATAAGCCACATTGATGACTATAAACTTCAAGTAAAAATTTCAATGTAATGGATCTGAAAATACTAGATCAAAGCTATATTGGTCAAATCTTTAAAATACTACAACTTTAATTGACACTATTTAATTTAAAAACCACCACTTTTTTTAATTAAAATTATCAATATAACTATAAATATATGAGATATGTTACATATAAAAACAAGAGGGGTTGCGGGGCAGTTAGTCCCTTTCCTATGTGGATGTTCAAAGAAATACTAAGCAATGGGAAGCAAAATATTGATTTTGCCTGATTAAAGCTTGAAGGCCATGTTCTGCAATGGTGTCAAATGCTTCAAGGAAGCTTCGGTTGGAGTGAATCTCTTTGCTACTGAACAAAATTACTAAGCTCACTTTAATCAAATGGTTTCATGGATCAGTAAGCCTATGTGCCCGACTCAAGAGACCAGTTCAACTGATTAGACGGGTGAGCCCACTGCACCACTGAAAACTAGTGCCTCACCTATGGATGCCCCTATCTATATATGGCGACCAGACTAAATGCGCAAAGGAAAGCTACTGATTTTTTGATTGGATTTGGAACTGCTCAATCTCGATATGTTGTTTTGACCGCCTTACCTTAGCTATAATAAAGCAATACATAAGGAAGAATATACCAAGATATTATTTGAATGGGTAACTAAAGAAAAGAGATAATGTGTAGGGTTAACTATAGCTATTGAGAGAGTGGAAGGGAAGTTGGGATTAGGTCAACTATTTATGGTTCATCGAAGAGTTCAAGCAATAATTTGCCTGCAACAACATGTTTGATAAAGCATTCGTTGTCACATTGTGCTTCTTGTACACATACGTGATGAAACAGATTCGAAGGCACTTGCAATTTCCTTTAACTGATCACCCAAATTGGACATTAAAAGTTGATTTTAGAGATAGATACATGCTACAACTCCATCCTTGCATTCTTCAACCAATGATTTGCCTGCAACAACCAGATTGAGAAAGCATCTACTGTCACATGTGCTTCTTGTACACATGCGTGATGAAATAGATTCGAAGGCCTTAAATTGATCTTAAGCAACTGATCAATAGCATTCATCCAGCTTTTAACCAACCTTTAGTCCCCATATACTTGCAAATGAGATAAGCTATTATCGAGAGCACATTTGAGGAGTCTAAGATTCATGAATTCATGAGTCCCGTTCCTAATCCTACTTCATTTGAAAATAGTGTTTAAATAAAAAACTTTTATAGTTCATACTATCATAAGGCCCTCGCATGCCCCATTAAAAAAAACCCATGCCTTCTCTTTATATATGACATCAAGATCTTTATTACCCTTTGAGGTTTGTTGAATGATGTTAGTGTTGTTGTGTGGTTGCACTAGTGTTGTATTTCTTCATCATTGGCTATGTCCTACATAGTTGTAGGGAATTTTCTTCTATGCGGTTGTTGGCCTCGTAACATTTTTTTTTTAATGTAAAGTTATAATGTATCACATGGTAGGCAGATCTACATTCATAACCCAACTACTAGGGAAATGGAAACTGCTTAAACTCGAACCAAACAAAAAAACTATGGGCACTAGATCCACTCGCACAAAAGTTCAGAAATAAGAACAACCTACAGAAATTCAAAATGGCGGATGAGCCCTTCTAATCCTTCATAAAACAGAGCCCTGGAAACAAGGAGATAAAGAATATTTGCAACACACCCAATCACATATATTTGGATTAACAGGAAATAAATAGGACCTTACCTAATGCAATGGACTTGAATAAGAAACTGTAGGGACAAACAGAGATCAACACACATCATTGCACTCTAGGGATTTTCCAAATTGGTGATAGCCAACAACAATAGTGAACAGGGGTCCTAATTTGCAAGTAAACCAGAATTAACTATATAGGAGAGTATTGTGCATAAAAGTTCTCCTGATTAATGATAGAAAGGTTGAAACAGAATCTAACTTTTTGCTTTCTGCATTAGGAATTTTCCGAAACATAAATAAAGAAGCTACAATGCACAATCACAACCAGAGAAATAATATGAATTTTGACATCCAGAGTAAATATAGATGGTTTATAGTAAATAGTTTTGTGCTTCCTGTTGCCTAGTCTCTTTGTTTGGCTACACAACTACTTTTACAAACAGATTTGTCTCTTCTAACAACAAAAATGAACACAATTGCCCTAGAACCACACATTTCATCTTAGTGAACTACTTACCCTTGTAAATTATTTGTTTCCTATTGGGCGGACATAATGTCCATGCAAGCACTATTACTTCCCAAAACAACCTCGAGAGTACTTGCAGCAGTCCGATCATGAGAAAAAAGTACTTTTACATCAGCACCATTAATAATTTCATTAAAATTGACAATGTATGTAACCCACGAATGCTCAACATCCTTGTATTCATCCCAGAATTCAGAGCTATGGCATTGATCACCATGTTTGATGTCTCCAACATAGTTAGGGTACACAAGAAGAATATTTCCCCACATTGAAGCAACTATTGTTGGCCCATTAGTAAGAAGGCATTATGCAGATGTACCATGAGTCAAGTATTAGGAAACACAATATGCTTCACATGCGTAAAACAAAACTACTGTAATTTGTGGTTTTTTCAACAATTAAAACTTCTATATCGAATGAAGGCTAAACTAAAGCATAAGAGATCAAGAAAAGTGCAAATGAGTTAAACGAATTACCATTAAAAGAGAGCTTAAATCAGAAGATGCATTTATCTTGTATGGTGTTTTTATCTCAAGTTTGATTTTAGAGTAACTGTAAAGTAAGAGGAAATAATTTCCCAATGTCACTTGATCATAATTTACAAAGAATTGGGATCATGGAAAATGCTGGTTTATGTGAAAACAGTAACTCTTGCTACCATTTGAATCTACACAGGATTGGGGTCTGTTGTAGCCAAGGGGGGTTTCTACAGGAGTCAGGCTAGTAGCTATAACGTTGCTCACATTGCCTATGAATTGGATGGTTTGAGTACAAGGGGTCCAAGGCGAATGAAAAGTACCATGCATTCTATCCCAACATCAACCACAGAAGTAGGAATGAACACTTCAACTATTGAAAATCCATCGGCTACTCTAGTGGAGCCTCTAACATCTTTACGTTGCTTTCACTTCAAGTCAATATTTAGTGAAAGTAGTGCTTTTTTTTGGGCCTCTCAATAGTGGTAACTTGAAAGATGATACATTGATCTTGAAGAACAAAGCCCCAAGGTGGCATGAGCAACTTCAATGCTGGAGTTTGAATTTTCAAGGATGAGAGACAGTTTTATCTGTAAAGAAATTTCAGCTTGCTAGCTACTGAGCATGCACAATCCGTCTCTCAGAGTGACCAGGATAAGGTTATACTCTAGTTTCCAAAGGTTGGAAAGGATGTGTTCACTATGGATTACCAATATGCTTTCCCAGCTTTTCAGGAATTTGGCATCTGTCTTAGTAGTTTTGACATTGTGTTGGCTTGTGAATAGGGGGACTCTAATGCTGCTAGTTGATCACATTTTCTCGCAAATATACCTCAAAAGAATCATAGTGTCTCGAATGCTTAAAAGTTCATATTTCACATGGATCCACACTAAAATTAACTATAGGTATCACACATGTTGATGACATATAAGACCAGGCAAGTCCAGTGTTATCAACACCAGACTGGAACCAGTTGAACCAGCTAGTCTTGCCTCTTTCAAGCCCTAACAGGTCCAGCCAGTGGCACATAATTCACTGAACCAACCACTCTAGAAAAATGCTTCATGCCCTTGTTGTCTGCCTCCACAGTTTTAGTGACCAATTAAAGTAACAAAAGGTGGCATGGGTGTAGTTAATCCAACTGAATATGCAGGATACACGTTAGTGGTAGATTCAACAATTGAAGATCTAGGGACTTACTTTTCTAGTAGTAGTTATGTCAATTCAGTTTATGATTTTCACATAGATCAAAATGCATTGAATTCAATGTCAATAGAGCTAGTACAAAAGTCTCAGTCAGTAGGCCTTAGGGGTCCAGCTTGAAATCTAAAGCTTATTAAGATGGTTTGGTGATAGCTGATTTCATATTGAATCTAACTCCAAGGCTACGAAGAGCTCTTTCTCTCTAAAACTCCCAAAGAATCGTACTAAGGCTTTCACCTAAGGCGCTCTTTCTCTCCGAAACTCCCAAAGAATCGTACTAAGGCTTCCACCTAAGGCGAGAACCAGAAGAGGCCAAGAATTCAGTAGGCCTGAATACTATAGCATACAAAGTGGAGAGATGATGAAAGTGAATGAGTGAATATAACAAGTGGACGACAATAATGAAAGTGGAAAGCATAAATGTGGGCATCTCATCCAGGACAACTGATTATTTCAAGTTTGTGTTTTGTTTTTTAATTTCAATGTAAATGGTTGAAATTGTCAGATTTGTTCTGTAGATTGTAATTTTTAGATTTCGAGTCAAATCAAAGAATTGCAATTGATTTTAAATATTTGGATTGTGGTTTGTTAGTTCTCAATCAATTTTATCGAATATTAATTATCCCACATCCACCAAGAATTGTTTTATAGATTGTAATTTTGGAATTTCAAGTCAAATCTAGATTTTCAAGTGATTTTGAATAATTTGGATTGCAATTGCATGGGTATGAATCAATTTTATCGAAGGTAAATAATCCCGCATCTAGAAATGACATAAATCACATGAATTTGCACATAATAGAAATAGAGTGGAGTGCATGAATATAAATGGGTGTCGAGAGAATATAAATTAAATATGATTTTCATTGTGAATATAAAATAAAATTAATACAAGGGTTGAATAAGCTTGGATTATTATCTGGTGAGTTCTTGCCACCAACGTCTGTGAGGGTCCCCCTAATATCACTTTTGACTCAATGAGAAAAGGGTTGGTCCGGTCACTCTAATTTATAGGGTTAAGTTGACACAAACCCTCTCTGCCTAGACGAGACACTGCAATGTTGACACGAGCCAAATAGTGTGGTAACTACCACACAACCTTTCAAAAGGAATGGTGAGCCATTCAACGATACGGTCGGAAGGGCACGACATTGGGGTAAGTATAGTACTAGCTCTCTCCTCTGCCTCCCACAGATTCTTCATTTTCTTTGCAACACGACCTTTCAATGGTAATGGTGGGCCATTCAATGATGCATTCTGTAAGGGAAGTAATGGCATGACAATGAGGTGATTAGTATAATTACCAGCTCTCCTGTGCCTTCGTACACAATCTTCATTTTTGGTTGTTGTTCCACTGGATTCATTGGTTGGTTTCGTTTTACCTACAGATTAAGAAGAGAGAAGAGTGAGGTAGTTTACTTTGTTTCTTGCCACGATGGAAGAAGGTGCTCGGTTCCCGCGGGTGACTTTGACAGGCATCCAGTTTAGCCATGCATCGTCTAGAGATGGAAGAATTTTCTCGGTTACCACAGGCGACTTTGACAGCCATCCAGTTTGGCCTTGCATCGTCTACAGAAATCGTAAGTAGCATCAAAGAAATAGAGAAGAAACCTGGTCCTACTTTAAAGTTCTTTTCTTTAATTATGTAGAAAAACAATTATGCTACCATTGTTAAAATTCATTTTCATACTAATTCAGTCAGAAACCAGCTTTGAAGTCTGAATGCTGACAATATTCCTCAGCTTTACTCAAAACAATTGACCTAAAACTGTTGTAGCATCATATTCTTGGGCTTTATTAAGCTAAAATTGTTGTGTATGCTACAAGGATACAAATTGATTATGGAGAATTGCAAAGCGAATGCAAAATACTTGAAAAAAATCCTTAAAGATACTGGACGTTTCAACATACTTTCCAAAAATATGTGGGCATGCCTATTGTTGTATTCTCGCTGAAGGACAAGCCCTTTGAACTCAGGTTGAGCAGAGGGAGGACTTCAGCAGAACTCAGGCCTAGTAGAGGGAGGACTTCAGTAGAACTCAAGCCGAGCAGTCTATCGTTATTCATTTTTCGAGCTGGGTCAACAGATATCAGAGATCACCCACAGTGTTAGAGCAACTATAGCCTGATAGCAATTATTTTTTGGATAACCATTCTTGTTTTCTTGAGCTGTTCATGTTTGCTTCTGCAACAATGACAGGGTGATGGCAGGGCAATGGTAGTTTTATGATTGTAACAAATGTTACAGTGTGTGGCACCTGGTATGGCACCTGTTAACTTGGTATGACACCTATTATATGTAGACAAAACCTATGCAGACATAACCGATGGGTACATGTAAAGAAGTGGACACTATTTTCAAACTTAGGCTATTTGGGAGCCATAGTTTTCAAATATATCTGAGTATCTAATGTTCAAAATCAATGTTATTTTCAATCTTAGGCTATTTGGGAGCCATAGTTTTCAAATATATTTGAGCATCGAATTTTCAAAATTAATGTTAGCATTAGTTTGTGTGAACATGAACTTTTCTGGTTTTCCCATACTCATTCTAAGTTCAACCTCATACTTGCCTCGGTTGAGGCCAAATAAGATGAAAATTTCACTTATTCGTCAATAGAAAAAATCTTTATACTTGATTGGTTAAAGAAATGTGGTGGGGACATCATATGTAACAAAGCATGGTTTATAAATTTTAAGGTATATGAATTTTCATGCCAAGTTATTAGACTATATCGAAATAGATTACTATAGTCCTATGCCACGGGTGGCAGGGACTAAAAAGCTAATTTTGATCAAAAACATTGTAGCTAACTCGAGAAATTCATCAAACTTTTTCATATATAAAGCTTTTAAATTTACTCCACTTTCATCATATATGAATATATTATAAACCTATTTCTAATAAGTTCCTTTTCTTATTATAGAAATTGTCTTTCAACAACAAGCAGTAAACGCCATAATGAAATTCAAAATGACTGAACAAGAACTCAAATTTGGATGGTTATAAATAGCGAAAAAAATACAATAAAACCCTTCTCCTTTCACATTTTATTCGATAATCCATGATTTATTTGGATGTTGGTCTTTGTTCTTATACATCCTCCTCTTTGTTAATTCAAAATTAAAATATATATAGCAACCTTAAGCTTTGTTGAAATTGTAGTTTATTTATCTAAGATAATTAGAAATCAAGCATGGCTCACAATTATCTAATTTTGAATTATTTAGGGCATGACACATATCGCATTATTTCAAAGGTAAAAAATGTTGATACAAGAAATATAGTGGCCATGAAAATTTCTCTTGCATGAGTTTATGGAACTTGGAAACATTGGGAACTTGGGTATGGGTGTCTGGAATGGCTAGAGGTTTCCCTAAAATTTCCGAAAAAATAGCTAATTGGGATCAGTAATATTATATAATATAAAAAAAAAAAAAAAACCAAAAAATGTTTTATTTAATTATATAATTTATATAATAATCAATATATTCAAATATTAAAATCAATTTAAAATTTTAATTCATTATATGAATATCAAATTCAAAAATGAAAATTTGAAAATGTAAATGATTCAATGGACACTTTTGAATTTAAGAAACATAGTGAAAATCAAAGAACTTGTCATATTCATATTCATATTGCTAGCATGCCCAAAGCAGTACATAGTAAAAGAAATGGCAAATGCCCAAAGTGGCAAAGTATTACATGGTCAAAAAATGCTCAAAGGCCAAAACATAACATTAAAGACTAAAGTTGAAGATGATCATAAAGTGCAAACTTCGGCATCAAGACTATCCATATAACCTTGAGCCTTGCTAGGCACTCCAATTCCATCATCACCATCATCAATATCAATATCACCTGCAATGCTACCTAAAGGTATGCCATCTAAACTTGTATCAGGTGAAGGATTATCCTCATCATCATCAATCTGAGAAGCATCCTCAACATCAACATCCCATCTTGGTTTAATACCCTGTAAATACTCAGGTAGCTTCCTTGAGTGAACTCGAACACTACTATGCATATAAACCAATTTCTCTGCTCTCTTAGAGGTAAGCCTAGTCCTCTTAACATAGCGAATGAAACTATAAGTAGACCAATTCCTTTTAGTTGCCCAAGCATGAGGCAAGATTTTGAAGATCTTGGGCTTTCCCCCCATAAATTCTTCATCATCGAATGGGATTCCTTTGTGCATAAATGTTGATGCCCACCGCTGCATCTTGAGAGCATGTGGAAGGGTTTAAGGTAGAAAAATCAATAAATTTTTCCTGCATTACAATTGCTTCATTATGTGTATATATTTTTCATATGGCATTAAGAAAACCTTCTTTCACTTCTTGATCATCAATGGGCAGAAATCTATTTGGTCTCTCCATATACCAATTTGGATTAAGGGCATAAGTAGCCAGGTGAAGAGAGGTATTGAGTTTGATCCATCTCTTCCCTATTATCTTATGAATTTCATTGAAGAACTCCAAAGAGGGGTTTCTATCCCAAATGATGTGCTTTATCTTTCCTACCGTTCTATCAATACATTCATAAACTTATCCAAGGGTGGGGGAATCAGAATCTGAATACACAGTCAACTCCACAATTGGAGTTGTGAAAGAAACAACATGTTTACAATCAAGCCACCAATCATCATTAGGAAGTTTCTCTCTTATCTTCTTTGCCTGCACTGATTTAGATTCAGACATGCATTCCACTCTTGGGAAACAACAGTGGCTTGTAAGGATGCATGCACCTCAACCATACGTTGAAGAAGAATGAAGTATGTAGCATATATTTTTCCTGTAGGTTTCAAAAAACTCTTCCTTGAATACATCCTATAGATTGGTAAAGAGGCATGGTGGTTACAAACACACATTTGTGCATCTCTTTCATCTAAAATAAGTTTTGCAATCCGAGATATTTTTCCAATGACTTAGAGGACATTATTCAAGGCATGTACACAACAAGGAGTCCGAAAGATATGCCTATATTGACTTTGAGCCATCAAACCTGCAACTTTGCAAATAGGGGTTGCATTTGTGATTACATGTACTACATTTGAAGGACCAAGCTCATCAATTTCTTCTTTCAATACTTCAAACATGAAGGTATCATCCTTTAGTTTCCCACTACAATCAAATTCTCTTAAAAAATAGGGTCCAACTGGAGACGTAATAATAATATTCAACATTGGCCTTTGTTGAATGTATGTCCAACCATCCATAACTATTGAACATCCTGAATAAATCCAAGATTTTTTAGGGGGGGCCATTAGCCCCTACATTCTTGTCACCCCCTTATCTAACAATGATGTTCTCATTTTTTTGTTATTTGGAGGTGCATATCCTAGCCCAACAACTATGATTTTTTACACCATTTCTTTGTAATGTGGAGAACGGGTAGCATTAAATGAAATTAAATTTGCTAAAAAAAAGATTAGCAATAACATCATCAACCTCATCCCTATGTGATACATTGTAGATTTTAGAAAAAAATTCATGAGAAAAACTAGCAGGCCTCTTACTCTTCCCAGAAGTACATCCCCCCAGAAACTCAAATTGGCTTGATGCATTTTGATTAACCAAATCTTCCATATCATGGGAAGAAGATCTAGGTACTTTAAAATTACAATCATTGTCCAAGTTCATTGCATTGGATCCTAGGGAAGCCATATGAAGCTTTGTCAACTCCACCATTTTCTCAATAGTACATGCACAACCCTTTACCCCATCACTAGATAGGGATAGAATATGATGCCACATCCTAGTGAAGCTTCCTTTAAACACATGGTTACACAATGTGCACATCCATTCTTCACAACCACCAATATTATTTTTCTTGTTTCTAGCAATTTTCTTCACAAACTTTAACAAGGGTTTCTTGGGGTTTGTTCTTTGTTGGGCTTGACCACGTGGAATTGGAGGAAGAGAAGAATTTTCATATCCACTTGGTATTGAACTACTACTCTCCATGATTTCCCAGATTAATTCAAGAGACAAAAAAACAAATTATAAACAAAATATACAATGAAAAATAAATAATAAATAACATGTACTTGTATACAAAAATCCATTATTACATCATATTTTCCCATATATTTATAAAATATTAAAAATCAACCATAAAATTTGTTAGTCCCAATCCTAATTTAATCAATTTCCATAAAATCTTAATCCTAATTTTTGCCATCCCATTTCCATAAAATAAATATATAAATTTATTTTAATGATTAATCTCTTTATTATTAACTTTGTAAATAATATAGTAATTCATCTCTTTTATATATATATTTCCTCTATAAATTTTATTATTCAAATAACCTCAAAATCAAAATAAATCCCATAATATTACTCAATACTATCATAAAAATAATCTCATGATAATTTATATACAAATTAGTACAAATTGAAATAATCCATATACAAATTGAAATTAGTAATGGAAATATAAAAAATTGGAAAAATGCAAATACATCTCAATCACAACGAACCAAAATTATATAATTCCTGAATACAAATACTTCCAACGACCTTGGTCATTCTTAAGTTTCTTATTTATCGTATTTGGTAGCCTACCTTATCTATCAAAATCCATCTATCAATATCGGGTAGCCATTCTTGGTTATTTTATTTTTTTTATCTTTTGTGCTCCATAGCCGAGAGTGCTTATCTTATGGAAAAAGCAAAGGCCCCGGATCTTAAATTTCTTAAAAAAGACATAAAATTCTAAGTAAGAAATTGTTAAAAACAATTGAATCAAAATTGCAGTTATATAATGCTCATGCCCAACGTTGGATGATTCGGATTTTGATAGATGAAAACCAAACATTTGAAGGCTGAAAATTCTGGAATGTCAAAAAAAACATTCTATATGAACAAGATAACAGGAACATATCATTATCCTCTTTGATCACATTGCAAACATCATATCTTTCAACACGAGAGCACTCTACGACCACTATGACATCTAGATCTAGAGAAAAATTATAGCCTCTCAAAAGACCAGGGAAAATGATTAAGAATTGTTGTACAAACGTTAGATATTGGCATTGACTCATGCTAGATTTCAAAAAGGAAATTTGTAGATGAGGTATTTTATTTTATCTTTACCCTTTACTGAATTAAAGGGATAAATTTTGCATGATTATATAGGTGAACTTGAGAATTCATAACATTATTCTAAATGAATAAGAATTTTATAGGGATACATGCTTCTTTCTATTCTAAATATAATAAAGCAGAATTGAAGACAATGAACAGGCAAGATTTCAAAAGGTTTATAGGGTATAAACAAGTTCTATGAATTAGATGTAAAATAGATAAGGTAGGTTACCAAATATTGATAGATGGATTTTGTAGTCTGAATAACCTTGAGAGGGCTCATTACGACTTCTCTGAGCTTAAGAAAATTGGTTGTGGCCTAATAAGGATTCCTATTCAAAATTGATTAGGGCATGTTGCATCGAGGTTTTTGATTGGCATACAGCTCAAACACTATTAGATGATATCAAAGAAAGGGAGCTTTCTGCTTCCGCGTACACTTAGAGTCTTGTTCCAGCAATGAAAGATTTAGAGGAAGAAGCACTAAGAGAAAAACACGAAACGTTGCAAGAAAAAAAATATTTATTTAAAGAAAAAAATTAGACAGGGTAGCAACAATGCCCAAAATCAAAATGCAGTTAGTCATAACAACAATAGTAAAACTAAATAGTAAATTGACATGCTAGTGCAGAGGTTATACCAGGCAGCAGAACCACTCCCTCCGTCAGTGTTTGCAAATGAATACCAGAAAACAACTACACTCTCCAATAGAAAACAAGTTAACCACTATAGTGATGGAGTGAAAAGGAGGGTAAGGAACAACATTTATGGAGGATTTTGAGTGAGTTTGGTGGGCAATAGGGTTTTTTTGGGGCCAAATTTATGTGGGAACTCTAAAATTTTCAGGCGTGAAGGCTCCTGAAATGGTCTACAACTCCCATTGCAGCTCATGTCAAGAAGGGAATGATCCCATACCATTCCAAAGCTCCTGAGAGCACCGGAACCATTGGAATGGGTTTCCCATCTCCCGAGAGTTGTTCTGGTATAACCAATATTAATTTTGATGTCACGTTGAGGGAAAGAACTTTGTTAAAATTACTGAGTCCAGGTAAGTATGTAGTGGGATCCTTTGAATGTGAAAAGATTGAAGGTTGTGATTAGTATAGAGACCCACTTTTTTATACATTTTAATGGAATATATAGATTTGAACCTAGAAAAATTCATCCATATTCTACAACTCTGCAATGGTGTGGCTTATTGTCACAGTAAGGGTGTTGCACACAGGTACCTTAGACCCTCTAACGGTTTGATGAACAAGGTATCCACTACCCTCAAGATTGTAGACTTTGGCATGGTTATCATGGTGGAAGACATCAAGCATGGAGTTTATATTGAGAACAATATATACAAGAATTACATCACTTTGCGTTAGGCAGATAAATCACTCTTGCTAACAAGAGCGATCTCCCTAAATCGTAAAAGGAAACTAGAAACAAATAGACAATCAAGCTAATTCCTTCCGTGAATCTATCTTTTCTTGAATCATAAGCTAACAAGGTGAGAAATGGAATTCCATACCTTATTATGACATGCTTGATGAAGATCCCCCTTTGTGCTTCAGTGAAGCTCATCCATGCTTGAATCTAGACCTGTACACATGGAAACAACAAAGGATCAAAGACATATGCAACATAAATGATTCAATAATTCAAAATAGTGATCAAGGAGACTAGTAACAAGCATCATTCCAATGGACAAATATAAATAAAATCATTCCAATGTACAAATATAAATAACATAAATCATCCATGAAACCACATCAATTAATCCATTAAACAATATAGTGATAAGAAATGCTTGTTTGTATTAATTTCGTAAACATAAAGGAGCTACAAAACCTCTGCCTTGATGTTGTGAAGTTCCTCCCATTGATCTCAATCCTCTCCAATAATGATAAGCTCTCCAACCTAATTACTCTAGCATACACTTACTCTCAGCAACCTCCCTCAATTCCCCCACTTATGGCTTGATTAATAGGCCAAAAGGAAGTAGTTTGAGATCCTTAGTCCAAGGATGAGATCCACTAGAAAAGGGATGAGGTTTCCTTGAAGAATGGGAATTAGTTCCATAAAAATGAGGTTAGGCTCAAACAAACATGAGTTTGAGGCTTTATGTTGGGAATGAGTTGCCCAAAAATGCTTCTATATCTCACTTTTTATTTTTACTTTTAATTGATTGACCTGCACAGGTTCTATTCAGAAACAGAACACAGTTCTATGCAGTTTACAGTGGAAGTAACTGCACATGTGCGACTTTTGTTCAAAAAAACCGTGTAGATGCTCAAAATATAGGGAGTGCTTCATGACACTTGGATGGATGGGAAGGGATCCATTTTTGATGATTTATTTGTCATGGTGAAAAAATGAAGTGTAACAGATTTCCCAATAAATTGCAAAGTCAGAAAGGTTTGAGGACTGAAGTACTTTATCATATCAAGGATTGGATCGGAGATCATGGTTGGAAACCTGCAACAACCAATCAAGGATTACAATGCAATATAATAATCATCACTGAGGTAGGCATTCCCATACTCAAAACATAAAAGTCTTAAAGCACAGTATGGAAATACATCATGTCAAAGTAGATATAGGATGGATGCAACCATCAAACATAAAACTCTTTGTATAGTCATGAATACAAAACTCCTCACAACCTGGATGGATGAAACTAGATCCAGGGTCTTGATCTCCATCTCTCGATCCATAGTACGAATCTAACCATGCGAGTAAATGTCTTGAAGTTGAACATGGCAGAAACCACTTGATTACCAGTCAATGATGTGAACTGTTAACAAGCGCGAGAGAAACCACCAATAATGACAATGATTCTCAAGGTAATTTCAGTACAATCCATGAAGTGTAAATAGATAATTTGATGTCAAACACTCATAGAATCATTCAATTGAAGGTAAATTATGAGAACCTATCGTCGAAGGCGAGAAACCTACCATTAAGGCATGTGGGCTTCAAGGTACTGAAGGTTTCTAGATCAACTTCCTGAATAATGAGCTGAAGTTGATAGGAAGTGGCCCGTCACAAGAAAGCCTACGACATGAAACTCATATCAAGTTTTGAAGAATAGTTTGCAAGGACTAACTCAGGGACGGCCGATGTGATTGAAGGCTACAAATTGTAGGGTAATTTGAACTGAGGTTTAGACTTCTCTTGAATGTATTGGTGACATGACAAAATGACTTGGCAGTGTTTGAATTAACGATAATACCAAAAACCAACTGAAGACTTTCAATAAGGTTTGATTAACTGTGAGACAAATGGATTCCCCAACCTGAACATATATGTCATGGAGTGTCATGTTCAAGGGCGACATACTGATTGAAATACAAGAAACAAACTTTTCTTCTCAATTTTCCCCCACCATTATTGCCAAGTACCTATTTATTTTTTACAATATTGAGGAGGATAGCATATGATTTTCCTGTAAGCTCATCCTTCATATGAGTCCATCCTAGTATTTTTAACGAACCCTAAGAAGGAATGGCTCGGTCTTGTTATGCTTAACGGACCCTATACTGTTTAGTTTTTACGAGTCCAGTAAAGGTTAACTCGATGCCTTTTTCTTTTAAAGAGTTTGAAAAAGACACAAAAAGGAAACTCATTCAGTTTTTTTACCGTAAAATTTTAGCGAGCCCAAAGAAAGTAAAGCTCGGTGTTTTTCAGTTTTAGAGAGTCAGAAGAAAAAAATAAGTAGACTCCATCAAGTTATTTTTCATAAGTTTTAGTCCCTCAGGTCCGAAAAAGGATAAAATAATACAAGAGAGAACTCCATTGACCATGTTTGATCAATGTATACCTTTTTCGTAAATAGTCTTGACTTAGTCCGTAAAAGGGGTAAACTTATACTAAGTGGACAGTTGCTCATTTACTTTTACGAGTTCGAACAAACAAGTACTCGACAATATTTTCATGTTTTAAGAGTTTGAAAAGGGCTTAAAAGAGGACTCTATGGTTTCGATTTTTTGTAGGTTTTAACGATTTCGAAAAAGTGATAAAAATATACTCGTCTTATTGAATTTCAATTTAATTAACGAGCAGGAAAAGGCAGAAATAACTCAGCATTTTCATATGTGTTTTATGAGCATGAAAATATAGCAAAAGAAGCTTAGGATTTTCATGAGTTTAATGAGTCTTGAAAATAATAACTGAAATGGACTCGAGATAAGTTTCATTTTTACACAAGCTTGAAACAAAGAAAAATTGTGCTTGAGGGTGGTTTCATTTTTACACAAGCTTGAAACATAGAAAATTGTGCTTGAGATAAGTTTTCATGCCCCTAGCATAATGTCTGCAAGGGCACATGCCCCCCAAACTTCATTTTATTCACTTGAGTAGACTACAAGTTACTAATAGGCAGATGAAATGAAGGCTTGTTGGCGAGATCATAAAGACTTGACTTAACATTTATGAAATCTAGTTAAAGACTCAATTCAAATAGGGGAGGATTTGTTTCATTTTTTAACAAGCTTGACACAAGTAAAGAACTATGCTCATGGGTAGTGTTTCATTTTTTTAATGAGGTTGAAACAGTAAAAGAACCATCCTCATGGAACCTTGTTTCATTTTTTAACGAGCTTAACACAAGAAAAGGAACTATGCTCATGGGTACTGTTTCATTTTTTAACGAGGTTGAAACAATAAAAGAACCATCCTCATGGAACCTTGTTTCATTTTTTAACGATCTTGACACAAGAAAAGGAACTATCCTCATAAGGATTTGTTTCATTTTTTAACGAGGTTGGCACAGTAAAATAATTATCCTTATAAGGGACTTGTTTCATTTTTTAAATGAGGTTGACACAGTAAAAAAACTATCCTCAAAAAGGGTTGTTTCATTTTTTAACAAGGTTGATACAGTAAAATAACTATCCTCATAAACATATGTTTCATTTTTTAACGAGGTTGATACAGTAAAAGAATTATCCTCATCAAACCCTTGGATTATGTCTTCCATTTGGAAGAAAAACATGTCAAGGGACACCTCTTGATCATGTCTTTCAAACAGTCTTCATCAGATGGAAGAACAGTTCCCTGGAAGGAACACATGTCAATGGGATCAATAGGGATAAGAAAATTGTATTCAAATACCCTCATTGATGTTTTGACCATGTCAGCTACCAGATTTGAGTCAAAATAAGTCAAGCAGATAGTGAGAGGCTCACTTGCATTGGTAATTAAATAATGGCATAGGTTGCCACATAATTAACTCGTGGCAGGGTAGGTACCACTTCCATATAAGGAACATTCAGGGGTGTTGTATGACTGGTAGTTGAAGCAAGATCAACGTCTGAAATATGATCAACCATCACAATGTTTCCATTATGAGGGGAGGACATCCCATGAAAGAGTGTCAATATGACAACTTTCATGGCATAGACATAGTCTTGTCCAAGGAGTAAATTGAAATCTAAGGGACCTTGGACTACCATAGGATCAATACAAACAGTCTTACCTTCTAGAGTAATAGGTAAATTAGGAAGGATCCCTAAAGGTTCACTAACAATTCTATTAAAAGCTAACAGATTTTGTGTAACAGGCACAAGCTAAGGGGAACCCAAAGATTTCCATGTAGTAGAGGATAAAATACTGACATAAGAACTTTCATCTACATTTGTGCAACACACATTCTTACCATAAGCCTTCACAATGATTTGGAAAGGGGTGGAATAAGGAAGACGAGGTTCTGTCAGTCTATTCCAATCAAAAGAAATAGCCTCATTACTTGGATGGGGTTCAAAAGCAACAGATGAAATGTCCCCATGTGTAAAAGAATTTGAAGTAACATGAAGAACCTGAGTGGTATGAAGTTCACTCTCTAAAGGGAGAGTGGGATCGACCGAAGATGGAATCGATTTGACCACTTGATAAATAAATAGTCCATTAACCCGAATGATACATGTTTCACCCTCCAATAGAAGAGCGGGATTGACTGTACTTGGATTTATATCAATCACTTCGTCAAGTGATAGTAGATGGGGAGAAATGTTACAGTAATTAGTTGGAAGTTGTTGTTGTGAAATAATAAGTTTTTCCAACAATTCAAAAGCTTCATCCATGTGAGGGCAAAGGTGACTATGATGAGTCCCTTTGCATAACCTACAAGGAAACCTACCTTTAAGATTTTTCCCCAAAATCTGAGAATCACTTGTTGATGGCTCAACAGTAAGTTGATAAGAATTATTTGACAATACTTCTAAAACCTTAGGAATACTAGGAAAATTAATAAGCAATTGGTCACCCTTACAAAGCTTGCAAGGGTATTTGGGCTTACGATGGATTATAGAAGTTTCCTCAACGTTACCAATACTTCTAGCCATGGTTGGTTGGTTGACTACTTTCCTATATTACTTCTTCTTCTTCTTCCCTTTATTCTTCTTCTTAGTCACTTGGTTACTAGACTCAAGGCTTTTACCAAGTGAAGAAGAAGAAATGGAGGAGGACATGTTGTATGAAGTATGAAAAGGGTCAACAATAGGTTGGTGATGTTGAGATGGTGAACTTGGTTGAGGTGAGAAACTTGGTTGACCTGGTAAAATTGGAGTATTTGGAATTAAATAATTTGAGAACAACCATACAGGTAAGCCTATCGTGAATCCAGGAAGTGACAATGTAGCCATATAAGGAGGGCCAACATTTCCAAAATTAGGAAAAGGATTAGGATTCCCGTTAAAAGGGAGGTTTTTATCGGTAACTTTTGGCATTGTTTCCATTAGATTCAATCCAAATAAGTTCACTTTTTAATATTAACAATTAAAAAATCACAATCCACACCTAAGGTCTTGTAGAAAGTAAAAATAAACAAAGTAACACATGCTAAAAAAAATCTAGGGATTCAAACCATAGAAACTGACTTCTCACAAAGATCTATAATTACTAGTTGGTGATGAAATCCAACTTTGCGGAGATTAAAGTGAAAATATTTATAGATATGAGCATTTGGAACCAGTTACCCTAACAACGTGCCTAATGAAATAGTCTGGTGCAAGTAACTTTTCATATGCCATCTCGAGAAAATATTACCCTCCAAAAAGTCCAAGTGAGTCTAGTCAACGTTTGTTCCAGGTACAACAGGACCTTCCCTTTACCATCACCTTAGGTAGAGCCCTAGGATTATAGTCACTAAGTTTACAAAATACAACAATTTTACCTAGGGGGCAGCCGTAGATCGAACATACACACAAGGGTAGAGTAACAAACTCAATCCCCTTGAAGGCTCCTCCACATGATCAATTGGAGGCTTAATTTCAAGTGACCCCAAGTACCTTTCAATATTGTTGTAATATGTGAAAATAATTATATCTTAGCCAATGAAGTGGGTATGATCACTTCACCAGATCTGACATGATCTCATGCTTAACTCATGTATAAGAAGAGCTTCCCAGAGAAAAAATGAAATAATTGGATTTTTTTCTCCCTAACTCAAGATTCTATGTTTTGTCTATAGCTTTGGAAAGTTTACTTCCTGCCCTATTCCAAAGCCCTACACTTAAGCTACTGTAGGTGACAAGAACCCTAAAAAAATGTAAATTTCTAGATGAATTTCAATTAACGCTTTATTATTAAGTTGTTATTTACTCAAAGGGTAAATGAATGTGAAATTGATGGTATTATGACTCGACTCAAAACTCTAATGCATCAAATACGAAATTTGTAATCTCTTCATCTCGATGAATTCTAGCTAGAGTAAGAAAAGAGGTTCTTCTTTAAAATATTAACTCCAAAATGTACCACTTCTAATTTTTCAATGCAATTCAAAGCTCTAAGTTGCAAACCTTGCAAACTAATCTATGCACAATTTTCCTGAAAACTATGCAAATGTTATCTATGCATAATTTTGGTGAACATTATGAAAATGTAATATATGCACAATTTCGTTCATGAAATGAGAATTCTAACCATGCAAATATAATCTATGCAAGAGAGTTCTTCAAAACAAACACAAGGTTATTCCAAATCAGCAAAAGAAAAACAAGACTATTTCCCTTAACTAATACAACTAAAGAACCAATCAAGTGTAAGTAAAGGAAATTAGGTGAAAATTCCAAAGATCTAAAATAATGACACTCAAAGGTGATTAACATTCAGAGACATTAACACTCGGAGACATGTTTTTGCAAAAATGAAAGAAAAAACATGCAAAAATTATTAGGAAACTCACACAAATCTTTGAGAAATGACCAAAGGAATTCAAATTCAAAACACCCAAAGAAATCCTTAAAATGAAAATGCTTGAATGAATGTTATGAAATCAATGCTTAAAGTGTAATTTTGATTAAACTTTAGTACTGGAATAAAAATGACTCATGTTTTCAATGCAGCACAAGAAGTACATCTCATCAAAACACTAATTCTTGAGAAATCCTACCTTTCAATCCTTGAAAATAGACAAATATCAAGAAAACTCCTTCACAACACTCGATCAAACACATGGAGACTGACTGGAGTCATAGACAAATGTAATGAAACCTTAAAAACAAAAAATTCAGACTTTAATGAGAGGAAAAGCTATTTTTTCCAAAAATTCTCAGAGTATGCGCAGGTAGACAGTATAGTATAGTGCACATGTACATTGTTAATAAAGGTAATCTATGCAGATCTGCGCTCTGTTTCTAAACAGAAATTGCGCAAGTTGAGAAACTTAAAGAAAAAATAAAAAAGTATCCAAACAAATCACAAAATCTAAAAGATCATTAACTTGTCAAGACTCAGATAAAGCTATCAAAACAAGTTCGAGAATAAAAAACAAGGATATGGAAGAGAACAAGACGTTCCTTAGTGGAGTCGCCAATTTTTTATGCGGATAAATCCTTCTTGCTGACAAGAGTGATCTCCCTAGATCCTAAAAGCAAACTAGAAATAAACAAACAATCAAGCCAATTCCTTTCCTGAATCTATATTTTCTTGAATCATAAGCTAACAAGGTGAGAAATGGAAATTCATACCTTATTACAACATGCTTGATGAAGATCCCCCTTTGTGCTTTATTGCAACTCCTCCATGATTGAATCTAGACTTGCACACATGGAAACAACAAAGGATCAAAGGCATATGCAACATAAATGATTCAATAATTCAAACTAGTGATCAAGGAGGCTAGCAACAAGCATCGTTCCAATGGAAAATTATAAATAACATCATTCCAATGGACAAATACAAATAACATAAATAATCCATGAAACCACATCAATTAATCCATTATAATTTGCAGTGAGAAGAAATTCTTGTTTGTATTAATTTCATAAACATAAAGGAGCTACAAAACTAGTGCCTTGATGTTGATGTTGTGAAGCTCCTCCCATTGATCTCAATCCTCTCCAAGAATGATAAGCTCTCCAACCTGATTACTCCAACATAAACTTACTCTCAGCAGCCTCCCTCAATTCGCCCACCTATGGCTTGATTAATAGGCCAAAAGGAAGTAGTTTGAGATCCTTAGTCCAAGGATGAGATCCACTAAAAGAGGGATGAGGGTTCCTTGAAGAATGGGAATTGTTTCCATAAAAAATGAGGTTAGGCTTGAATAAACATGAGTTCAAGGCTTTCTATTGGGAATGATTCGCCCAACAATGCTTTTAGATCTCACTTTTTATTTTTACTTTTAATTAATTGACCTTTGTAGTTTTTGTTCAGAAACAGAGCACAGTTCTGCATAGTTTACAGTGGAAGAAACTGCACATGTGCGGTTTTTGTTAAGAAAAACCACGCAAATGCTCAAAAGCAAGGTTTTATACCAAGATATCCAGAAATTTCACTTTATTCAAGGTATATAAGTTGTTGGCTTGCAAGGGAGTGCTTCATGACACTTGGATGGATGGTGAGAGGTCTAATTTTGATGATTTATTTTTCATGGTGACAAAATGAAGTGTAACACTTTGTTGTATAGAGCTCTAGAATTGTTGATGGGATGCACCTTATACAATTGTTTTGTACTCGACATTTGTTTAATGGGATGCATTTTTGTAAAAAAGTTTATTGGTGAGCCATTATTTCATGGGAAATTTGTAAAGGAGCAGTCGGATATTATATTTTCAAATCTAGGAAAGCCTTTCCCTTCATGCTACAAAATAATTATTAGAAATGTTGGGTGTCCAAAGGGTATGGAATGTTAGAAGTGGATGGGAATAAAAGAATAACAACTGAATAATATCTACAACATCCATACTTTTAGTGCTATAGATTCTAAATAGTTGCAAAAAATATTAAAAATGGAAATTAGCTACAAATCTCTTGATAATAACATCGTCAATATGGAGGTTGATGCTCTCTTAAAGCCAAATTTGGAAATTATCATCAATACGGAGGTTAATGCTCTCTTAAAGACAGAGCTGGAAATGGAAGCAGGTGTTATGGAGCTGACAATAGTAAAAGATAGGATAGCATAGCTACCCACAGTGCATTCCACTCTCAAACAAACAGTTTTTGAAGATGTTTTGTAGATTGTGTAACAATATTATAACCAATTTTGGCTTGGTCACCAACATGACGTTTGGCTTCTAATTTATTTTCAGCTGGTTATAAAACAAAGTGTCTCTTCATGCTCTAATTTTGGAGAATAATATTGTAAAGAATATATATATATCTATATATATATATATATATATATATATATATATATATATATATATATATATCTATATATATATATATATATATATATATATATTCTTTACAATATTATTCTTTACAGATATATTAACTTGACTGAAAACTCAAGAACAATATGATTCAAGGCAGCCTTCAGTTTTTTTTTTAAGATTTCTCCTATGAATTTACAAGTGAGGGCTTTGTGATTTCTTGCATTTATGGAATGTAATCAAATTTCTACTTGAAATAAAACATAATAGGACACAATATCACTAAAAAGTATGATATTTATAAGCTTTACACCTAATAATATTAACCATCTTAAGGTGTTACTAATGAGAAAAAATAAAATAAAAATAAATAATAAAAAAATAAAAGATAAAAAATAAAATAATAAATAATAAATAATAAAGAAACTTAACTGTAATATAGTAATATACAACTACGCAAGTAGTAAATAATCATATATTAGAAAATAATAATATTGGATAGGCTTATCATAGTTAAATTTAAACCATAGTAATAATTATAAAACTAGTAATAGTAATACTATTAAATGGTTGGTATGGAATGGTGAGAATATTCCTACTGCATGGACAAACTGGTGGGCTGCGGTTGCCTCCGATAAGGCCTCAATCCTTCCTGCAGTGGTTTCGAGTCACATATGGCAACAACGGAATGCTATCATTTTTGAAAATCGCAGAGCCAACTGCCAGCTCCTCTCGACGTCCATATGTGCTGCATATTCTGAACTTCCTTTCGAGCAAAAATCCTCCTGCCCAAGAATTATACAGCCTGAACATATTAACAAGGATATGCCTTGGGCCTACTTTGATGGGGCTGCCCCGCTTCAAGGCTGTGGAGGGGGGATTGTTTTATACTTATCTGATACTCATTATTATCATCTGAGACTGGGATTGGGGACTGGCTCAAACAATTTCGCGGAGCTTATCTCCTTGAGACACCTTCTCTATTTTGCTCTCACTAAACATTGCAGACAAATACAAATCTTTGGGGACTCAAAGATAGTGATTGATTGGGCAAATAATAAAACTGTTTGTCATGCATATTCTTTGAAGCATATCTTGGAAGAAATTGTTTTTCTAAAAACACATTTTGACCAGATCACTGTTTCTCATATCTACAGGGAAAGAAATGAGATTGCTGACCAGCTATCGAAAGAAGCGGCGGATCGCCCTCTAGGAGATTGGCTGATCGAAGAGTTCACACCAGAAGGGACGCACAGATACTATCACCGCCCTTACATTGACGGCCAGAGGATGGGGGATCTTCCCCCACCTTAGTTATTATTTATGCTGATCTACGGTTTCACCATTTTTGTATATATCAGTATAGTCATATCCGGTTTCCATACTTGTGGATGTTTTGTACCTGTATATTTTTTGTGATCTTTTGTAGTTTTCTTGGGATACTATCCATACTGTTGGTGGCATACATCTCCTGTATTCACCTTTGATATCTCAGACACTGTTATAGCACTTTTTTGTAACGTGGTTTATACCACTCTACAGCATATGCCTCGGCATCTACAACATGTAATATCTATTATTATCTTTTTAATAGAAATTACGAACTCTATTTCCCCGGGAAAAAAAAATACTATTAAATGGTTTATCAATACTTATGGCATTTGTGACTATGGAAAAGGATATGTTCATAGTTGATATGTTCATATTTGAGGTTTTTCACTCATTCCCCATCTTAGAAACTAATAAGTGATAGGTTCTAGAGAATCTCCTACTACATTCATGTACATATAGATGCAAGCATATGAAGTGTATTACCTTATTCACATGACTTTGGATACCTTGATAAATTAACTAAGTGTATTTCCAATATGTTATATAATTTCTTTCTCCCATAATTCCTAAGACGGGAATATATCCTAATCCATACCAAAGCCTCAATGAAATCTAATTTTTTGAACTAAACTACTTTATCAAATATCTCAAGGTTAAGTCGACGAAATTGATTTTATGGGATTTTCAAACTTTCTCTTCATTCAATGTTTCCAATTTTCCTCTCTGTCTTGCCCATTTCCATATCTAGACTATCTAACTAACTATGGCCTGTGATTATATCCTGAAATGATTTTCTACTTGGAGAAAATTGTAATTCCTTCATACTACAAGAATTAAAGTTGTTGTGACTACTCTCATCAAAACCTAAAAGCAAAATACTAAAACATAAACACTCTTCGGCTTATGAATTTATTTTATGCTTAAATTTTTCACTTATTAAAAAAATTACAATTCACTTTTAAAAAACACTACTTCTAATTGATCTTATATTTTTTTCAAATTAAGTAATAAAAAATTAAGTATTAAAATAATAAAAATACAAAAGGTGAACCCAGCACACAAACACATATCTAGATCACCTCTTTGGGTAGAAACCTTAAACACTATTGAAAAGAGAGAGATTGAATATGTAGTATGAATCAGGTTAGAACCTCTACATCAAAACAATGATAACTCATGTCATGTTGATCACAAACCATGAAAGCCACCATCATGAGGTTAACATCAATGATACGACAAATGGTGCTAAGAGAATATTAACATCTTTTTCAAATCCTCTCATTCTTTTAGAAGCTTGAAATTGAATTTACATTATTTAATTGAAATGCTTGAAATTAGATTTATACTACTTAATTGCAACATTACATTTTTAAATGATTTATAACCAAATCCTTTTATAATATTAAAAGATATGTATATTATTTTTCTAATATTGAATTAATATTAATAAATTTAAAGATTTTTTTATCAAAATTTATATTTTTGACTTTTTAATTACTATTATCAAAATATTTTATAAATTTGAAATTATATCTATATTAATTAATTAAAAATTCAGTGCTTAATATTTACTCATTGTTATAAAAAATAATAATATTATATATATTAATTAATTAAAAATCCACTACCTACTATTTACTCATTATTATAAAAATTATTACTACTATTATTATTATTTACTCATGGTTAATTAAATAATATTATAGTTATAAATATATAACCTAAAGAATTCTTTTTCAAAATTATATTATTTTATATTATTTTTAAGTACTCTAAAATACCTATAAATATTTATTATTAATGAACATATTTTTATCATATATTTTTTATCTTTAATTACATTTCATTTAGTTTAAAAAAAACATTCGTTGAATCTTTATAGTACTACAACTTATAATTTACATTAATAAATTTAAAAACTACTATTTTTTATATCGAAAAATATGAGATATATATAACAAAGATTAATTATCAATGTAAACATGATAGTTAATTAAAAAAAAAAAATCACTCGTTGAATCTTTATGATACTACAACTTACAATTTACATTAATTAATTTAGAAACTACTATTTTTTATACCGAAAAATATATAAGATATATATAGCAAAGATTAATTATGAATGTAAGCATGGTAGTTAATTTTAGAAATTAAAAAAACTTTTATATAGAATGTATAAAAACTATATATTTTTAATTAATTTTATATATTTACAAATTAATTAATAAAATTTTAATTATTTTAAAAGCGGGAATATAAAAAATAAATTTCTATCTCTTACACATGAATTACCTCTTTTCTAATTCCTTTATATATTTTCAAATTAATTAATAAAAATTTAATTATTTCCAAAATAAGAATATAAAAAATTATTTTTTTTCTCTTACACCTAGATTACCTCTTTTCCAATTCCTTTTACTTTTATTTTTTTAAAGTTTAAAATCAAATCCATATTGCTCTTTTTCAATTCACTCTTTTTCCATTCCTTTCAAGTGTAAAATCAAATCCATATTATTTAGTTTAACGGCTTGAAATTGGATATATACTATTTAATTTGGTTACAACTTTAAACCCTTAAATTGCTTGGTTACAACTTTATACCCTTAAATTGTTTCTAACTAATTTCCTTTATAACACTAGAAGATTTCCACATTCATTTTTTTAATATTAATTTATTACTTTATAAATTTGAAACTAAACTAATACTAATAAAATTAAATATGGCTTATTAAAATTTATATTTTAATTTTTTTTAATTATCAAAATATTTTATAAATTTATAATCATATTTATTGTCTTAAGAAGTGCTTCTATACTTAAGTATGAGATAGATATTGATATATAATATTGTATTTAAATATAATAAAGTAATACTTAAATTAAAAATAATAATAATATAATATTATTGATATTACATGATATTTAATTCATTTTGGGTTTAATTTACATATAATATTTTTAAAATATATATTTTAATAATAAAAAAAAATTTGCTATCAATTATAAGAAGAATATTTCAATGTCCATATTGAGAAAAATAATGTAATTTAAGTTAAAAAAACTCTTATATTTTTATTTTCTTAAATGAATTATATATCAAATATTTCAACATGCATATTGAGTAAAAGATGCTAACATCAAACATATATAAAAAGAGAAAGTAAGAGAAATCTTATTCCATTAATAGGTTCTTTCTAATTCAAGGTATGATGGAGATTTGTAATTATGTTAATGTTTAATCTTGATTTGATATATAGCATTTTAAAAATGTTAATAATAAAAATAATTATATATATACATACAGGGAAAAAATTCAATATGTGTGTATATAAATACAAAGAGAGTGTGTTGTTCAAAACTAACATAGATTCAACTAGCTCCCCTAAGAGCGATCAAATTTCTCAAGATGAAAACTTATCTCTCAAAGTGCAAACTTTTTCTCAAGTTCTATACTCAAAAATAAGTTTACATCTTAAGACATTTGATTCATGTCTAAGCTTAGTAGATTCAGAATTAAATAAATCTATATTAGTATTAATCAATAAAAAAATCATTGTATTCACTCATTGTTATTAAAAATAATTTTGTAATTGTTAAAATATAACATATAAAATTATTTTTAAAAATTATATTAAGTTTCATATATATATATATATATATTTTAAGGTTCAGCGAGGCTTTAAATTAATAAAATACAAATAGAATACATGATGCAGAGTGGGAGTCGATGGGACCTCCCTGTGTCTGCCTTTGAAAAGCTAGCAGGTCTAGTCTCTGCTTTCATTCTCTCCTCTCTCTTTTTATTTTTGTGTGGATCTCTTACAGCTTAGATAGATGTCAGTGAAGGGATATTTGGAAGAATCCAAGTAACTTGGCTTTCGCTAAGCTTGTTGGTCTGCCCTGTTTATGGTATAGCATTTCTCTCTGAGTCCCCCCTCCTTCAGGTCTTGCCAGAGGATATGATAGTCTTCACTATTGGACTGAACGCCCACATTGGCTATGGTGTCGGCAAACTTGTTTGCAGTTCTTCTGACTGCTTGAAAGGTGATGCCTTGAATGTTGGTGAGATGGACTTGCAGATCCTTCAGAATTGCCGAGAGCCTCCAGCTGGGTGTGATCTTGTCCACCTGCTTGCCATTTTGAAGTTTCCTCATCATCTTGATGATTATCTCTGAGTCTCCTTCCACTATCAGGGGTAGGAATTTGTATTGGTCAGCCAAGGTGATGCCTTTGATGAGAGCAATCAGTTCTGCAACGTTATTGGTGTTATTTCCCAGATTTCCATGGTAGATGAGCTGGATGTTCCCCAGATGGTCCATGATTGCTCCGTCGTACCCGGCTTTTCCCAGGTTTTTCTTTGACGCACCATCAAAGTTTAGTTTGAACGCTGGAAATGGCGATGTTCCCCATTTGTCCCGCTTCACCGCTTGCGTGGTCTGGTTCCTGTCTGTGTGATTAGTTCGGGCTTGGAGTTTGAGGAGTTGGATAATCCTATGGTCCTTTGGAGACAGGTTCCCCTCTTGCTGCTTTATGTCCATGGCGTGGATTGTTTCTGTTATTAACTGCCTTGATTTTTCCATTAACCTGTCCACTGTCATCGCAGAGTTTTTAAATATTCGAGCATTGCGCTCTTTCCATAGGATCCAGACCACAGCTCCCGGAATAAGGTTCCATGCTCTGTTGATCAGATTGTTGTTGGACATGGTTATTCACTAATTGCTCAAGGTAAGACCGATCGAGTCTCTATTTCTGTCGGTTTGCCTGAAGTTAAAAGCCATATCCTCCCACAACGCGCAGGCTATGGGGCATGTATTGAGAATGTGGTTGAGCGTTTCATTTTCATTCTCGCAAAGGGCGCATCTGGAGGGTCCGATGAAGCCCCGTCGCTGTAGATTGTTCCATGTGAGCGCTCTGTTGTGCATGACGAGCCAGGAGAACAGAGTTATTTTGGGCCAATTGCCTCTGTTCCATAGGGCGTGCCATCTGGGGTCCGGTTGCCAGTCTGGTGAAGCAGCGCTAATTTTATATGCTTCCTTTAGATTGAAAGTTCCTTTTGAATTGTTTCCCCATCGCAGGATGTCTTCCCTGGTCGAGGTGAGGATTCTGCGTTGTTCTAGCTGCTGAAGGATCTGTTCGATGTTTCCATTGTTGTTTTGGGTTGGCCATTGATCTTTGGCTAGCCATTTTTGCCAGGTTGTGCGCACTGTTTGAAGTTGTCAGTAATATTCTACCTTTATTAGCCCTGCCCCTTGCATTTCATTTTTGAGTGTAGTCCAATCTGGGTGGTCCAGAGGATGGAGTTGCTGCCAGGCATCCTCCCAAAATAGGGCAGTGTTGCCTTGGTGCACTTCCCAGAAGCAATGCTGTTGAACTATGTGTCGATTTTCCCATACTTTGTTCCAGAGGGGAGAGCCTTGAGTGTTGCCTGTGAGTCTGATGAGATCTTTGTCCTGTATTTGATTTGTGTACTTTGCTTTCCACAATGTTCCCCAGAGGGAATTAGGATTCTCTACCCATCTCCACCATATTTTTGCTGCAATAGCCTTGCTAAGGATTTCAGGATCTCTTAGGCCCAGACCTCCTGCTAGCTTTGGTTTGCAAATGTCTGTCCATTTGAGGAGGGCCCATTTGCGCTTCTTTGAATCTTCGTTCCAGAGGAAGGACCGCTGGATGTTTCGAATGGATTTGTAGACTGATTTGGGCGCTGCGAGGGCTGAGAGCATATAGGCCGGCATTGTTTGAAGCACTGATTTCACCAGTACCATTCTGCTGGCCATGTTTAGGGCTCGATGAGTCCAGCTGCTTAGTCTGGATTTCATTTTGTTGAGGAGATCTTCCCAATTTGCAGCTTTGGGGGCGTATTCTGAGAGAGGTATGCCGAGGTATTTGGTTGGAAGGGAGTTCCTCTGAATCTTGAGAATATTGCTGAGATTTCTCTGCACAGGAAGAGAAGTGTTGAAGAAAAATAATTTGGATTTAGCTAGATTGATCTCCATACCTGAGGCTTCCGTGAAAGTATTTAGCACCTTGTTGAAGGTTCAAGCTTCCTTCACTGTGGGGGCTCCCATTAGCATTGTATCGTTGACAAATTGATGATGCATCACTGTAGGTCCCTGTTGCGCCGCTTTGATGCCTTTAAGCTGATTTGTTTGGACCGCTTGGGATAGGGATCTTCCTAGGCCCTCTGCCATGATGACAAAGAGAAAAGGTGACAAAGGATCCCCTTGTCGTATGCCTCTGGATGGTCTGAATGGTTGTAATGGGCCTCCGTTCAACATTATTGAGAAGAAGGCGCCTGAGACCATTTCCATTACCCATTTTATCCAAATCTGACTAAAGCCGAAAGCGTTGAGTATTTCTCTGATATATGTCCAGCTGATTTTGTCAAAGGTGTTGGAGAGGTCAAGTTGAATGAGCATGGCCGGGATATTTCGAGATTTTATAGAATGCAACACCTCCTAGTTGAGAATGATGCTGTCAATTATCTGTCTTCCTTCAACATATCCAGACTGCTCATGAGAAATGATTGAGGGAAGGATGGTTTTAAGTCTGGTGGCCATCAATTTTGAGAGGATTTTATAGATGACGTTGCAAAGTGCTATAGGTCTGAATTTGTCAGGAGAATCAGCATGATTAGATTTGGGGATGAGGGTGAGGAAGGTAGCATTGATAGCTGGCAGCACTCTCTTGGTTCTGTGGAAGTTCTTTATCAGATTGATAAGGTCAGCTTTGATAATGTGCCAGCAGGCTTTGAAGAATTCTATTGTAAAGCCATCTGGTCCAGGGGCTTTGTCAGAGGCCATGGTGAATACGACATCTTCGATCTCCTGCTCAATGAATTCTCTTAAGAGGAGGGAGTTTTGCTCCTCTGTTACTAGGGGGGGAATAGCATTGGTGATTTTGTTGATAGCTTGGGTTCTATCTTGATTGGGCTCAGAGAGCAATGATTGAAAGTATAGATTTAGCTCTGATCCTATTTGCTCTCTGGTTGAGACTTTGGCACCATCATCCTTTTTGAGAGATAGAATGCGATTGATGGCTCTATGCTGGATGGTTGATTTATGGAAGAAGCTTGTGTTTCGCTCCCCATGCTTTAGCCATTGCACCCGCAATTTTTGTTTCCATAGCAGCTCTTCTTGTCTTAACCTTTCTTCCCATTGCTTTTGGAGGTTTGATTCCTGAGCTAGTCTGTCCTCGTTAGGCCCATCCTTGATCATTGATTGCTGGAGGTCTACCATTTTTTCCTCTAGCTCTTTTTTGGCTTGAAAAATGTTACCAAAAGTGTTCTTGTTCCAACATTTGAGCTTTGTTTTAATGCTCTTGTTCATATTATTTTTAAATGTTCTAAAGTAATTTAAATAAATAAATCAATTTCAAATCTATATGTAATAAAATTATTTTTATTATAGAAATTTGTATTTTTGAATTGCATTTCATTTAAAAAAAACACTTATTAAATCTTTATATATTGATTAATTTAAAAATTAACTAGTACTTATTATGAATAAAATTATCTATAAAACTATAAATATATGAAATATATTATATATAACAATAACTAAATAAATGTCAAGTCTTGCTAGCACAACCAGTTGAGGATGGGCGTCAGCAAGGCGACTCGGGATCAAAACCTCACGGGTGGTTTTTCTCTATGCTAGGGGGAGGAGACACGTTAAAAATGTGCCATGTGCTAGAGGGAGGAGACACGCTAAAAAATCTAATCAGGTAAGAGTTGGTGTGACCCATGTGGCCCCCGACTGATTTTGATGGCTTAAATGTCCCTAGGTCAAGCTACCTCACGGGTGGTTGTGCTCTATGCTAGGGGGAGGAGACACGCTAAAAATGTGCCATGTGCTAGAGGGAGGAGATACACTAAAAAATCCAATCAGGTAAGAGTTGGTGTGACCCATGTGGCCCCCAACTGATTTTGATGGCTTAAATGTCCCTAGGTCAAGCTACCTCACGGGTGGTTGTGCTCTATGCTAGGGGGAGGAGACACGCTAAAAATGTGCCATGTGCTAGAGGGAGGAGACACGCTAAAAAATCCAATCAGGTAAGAGTTGGTGTGACCCATGTGGCCCCCGACTGATTTTGATGGCTTAAATGTCCCTAGGTCAAGCTACTCAAGCTAGAGGTCAAACTTAGAGAATTACACAACTTGACAAACAAAAAACAAAAATATAAATAAATATATTATATATGATAATTACTAAATAAAATATTCACTAAAGTGATTAATTTTAGAAAATTAAATTTACTACACTTTCGACACATTTATATATAAATAAATTACAAACCTATTTTTAAGAGGTTGAAATTGTGTTTTAGTACAAAGAACAAACTACGAGAAGCAAAGGTCCGATTGAAATTCAAAATGGCAAAACTAGCACTCCGCTTTGGATGGTTAAAAATGGTTGATAAAAATTATAAGACCCTTGAATTTTAGTCATGCCAAGTCCATTCGATAATCGATGATTTCTTTGTATGTTTGTCTTTCTTGTTATGTGTCCTCTTCGATACATTCAAAATTAAATTCCATATAGAGGCTTCAAATTTTATTGAAATTACAGTTTTTAGCATTGTTTCAAAGGCCAAGAATGTTAATATAAGGAAGATAGTGGCTATGAAAATTTAAAATTTCTCTTTACAGTAATGTCATGTCGAGGGACGAATATTTGTTAAAATTTCTGAGTCTAAGTATGTGGTGGGTTCTTTGAATGCAAAAAGATTGAAGGTTGTGATTGGTATAGAGACCTAATTTTTGTATACATTGCAATGGAGTATATCGATTTGGCCATGGAAATTTTTTTCCATTTCTACATGTACGGTAGGGTTCATGGGTTTTTGAGTTCCATCACAGATTAGGGATGGTCAAAAGGTTATTATGGTAGCTTTGCAACAGTGTGACTTATTCTCATAGCAAGGGTGTTACACACAAGGACCATAAGCCCTCTAACTATTTGATAAACAAAGAAACCACTTCCCTCAAGATCGCAAAATTTGGCATGGCTATCATGACAAAAGACTCTGAGCATGGAGTTATTAAGAACAATAAATACAATAAGTGCGTTACTTTGTGGTACAAAGATCCTGAATTGCTGCTGGGATGCACCTCATACAATTTTTTTGCAGTGGATGTTTGGTCAATGGGATGCATAGTTGCAGAAATGTTGATCAGTGAGTCACTATTTCATGGGTGATCTGTAAAAGAGCAGTTGGATATATATTTTCAAATCCAAGAAAGACTTTCCCCCCATGTTGCAGAAGAATGGTTAGAAATGTTGGGTGTCTAGAGGGTATGGATTTGCTGAAAAAATTGTTAGAAGTGGAAGGGAATAATAGTTAAAGAAGCTCCGCAACATCCATACTTTTCCTGCTATAAGATTATAAACAATGATTAAAAATGGAAATCATGCATAACAAAACACAATGTGTAATGAAATTATTCATCACCCGTTAAATTGAAGACTTCCTGAGAAATATAAAACATGACAATAGAGAGTGACATATATTTTGATGGAGGGAACGATTGCTCCTATGCACATTTTGTTTTGTTGTCATATACTTTAAACAATATTGCACATTGCAACTATGGAAACCATAGAAAATATGCACGATTTTAGAAAAAAAAAAAAATTATCCAAATTTGTGTGATCTGATTTTTTAGTCGGTGAGATTATTAATCATGGGTTTACTATGATTTATGGATATAAAATAACTTTTTGACATTTTTCAAATCATTTTATTGCATTGTAAAAAGACCATTTCAAGGTTATAAATAACTATGACTTTTCTTTTGCAACCTTGGTGACTATGTAGCTCAATTATTGTGTGTCCAATGAAAGAGTGAAATGGGCGGTGTAACATTAGAAGCTCTCATTGTTAAGACCCAATTGTTATTTCCCACAATTCTAATATCTATCTTGTTCATCTAAGTCAAGTGATGATTCTTTCCATGTGCATAATTTTATGAATATATAAACTAATTTAGTTGTCACCAACTTCATCTACAGTGGCCATTCTTATGATATATTTCATAGTCATTGCACTTCTCTAATATAACAATAATATGTATTTTGTTCATCTTTATGTCAAGTGATGTTTCTTTCTATGTGCATAAGTTTATGCATATATAAATTTCTTTAGTTCTCAGTTCTTGCCAACTTGGGCTATAATGGTCATTCTTATGATCTATTTCATTTGTACATGAAGGTCTATAAGGCATAGTATAAACTTTTATCCATCATATAAAAAATTATTGGCCTAATTCTAACGACAAAGATTAGTTGATAGGGTTGGCCTCACATGATTTTAGAGTATTAAATTATGTGATTGAATAGGGACACAAGACCTCATTTGTTTGAAGGTCTATAAGGTAGAATATAAATTTTTATCCATCATATCTTAAATTATTGGTCTAATTCTAATGAAAATGATTAGATGATAGCATTGGCCTCACATGATTTCAAAGTACTAGGTTGGGTATTCCTCCACATAACTCTCTAACTAAATAAATCCAATATTGGAATATAAACTCTTCACACATGAAATTTCATTTCTGAAAGGTCTATACAAAGAACTCAAAGTTACAAGTATGAACATTATGCTTCAAAAATGATTATTTTTTGTGTAGTAAGCATTACACAAGGGTATGCTTCCTTGAGATACGCACAAGGTTTTATAACAAACAACTTTGTCAAGAGGAATATATTAAAGCAATATATTATATGAACATAAAATCCAGTTGCGTTTAGAAAAAATCGATAGGCACACAAGAGTATTGTTGTGGGAAGAAATTTCATTCTAAGTGACATTAATGTACATTTTCGTATAATATAGAAGGAATTTGATGTGATTCTGTTGAAGCCCCGAAAATCGGGTCGACAACAAGGGGGATACCCACCCGGTCCGGACCTTGGTTGGCAGCTCCTTATCCGTTTGGTATAGCGGGTCCGACTGGGGATGATGGGACCAGTTTCCCAATCTAAGGGGTGTGTGTGTGTGTAGAGTTGGATGCTGTTGATCTAAGGGTAATTTTAATCTAATTTAAATCAAACTTCTAAACTAACTCTATGCTACTGTAATCTAATGAGAAACAACACATCTAATCTACGCTAACCCGGGTGTATTTCTTCTGTTATGCGATCTAAAAAGATTTCGAACAATAACTGGTAATAAAGATCATTCAGCTATCATAAGAATAGAAATCAATTAAGATAAACCATTCTGCGTAAGAAGTTAAGCAAAATAGTTGTGAACAACATATCGCATAATAAGTTATTCATATATCAAGCACAAATAAATGACTCCACCGTACAGAAGTGCCAAATGGTAACCCACACATTCATGCATTAACATATAAACAACTGAAAACTACATATCACTTTAAGAATATGAACAGAAACATGCCAAGAGATAAAAGTACCATTTATGACTGATTCCACTCATAAGCTTCAAGCAATAACGATTTACCTCTACTTGTTCTAACATCTACTAAGAGTACAAAAGTGCAACATCAGTAGCAGACATTAAATGCAAACATTAATAAATCTCGATCCATCCATTCATCAAAACCTCCTCTGAGGGTGCAGAAGTGCATGTTCTGAGGACAAGTTTTTAACAAATTTCTGGACCCCTCTCTAAATGCATGAGAAGGGTTAAAGTACTACTTCCTAATTCTAATAATAGTATTATTACAAAATTTAGGATGCGGTTTTCAAATGACCGTCCTTTTTCTAACCTAGTTAAAAAGAAAAAACAACATTCTAAGTAAGGCTAATTCTGAACTTGGTCCTTAAAGTTGCAAGTATCCAGCATAGGCTTAAGAAGAGTCAGTTGACTGATTTCGGCGCTGAGTTGTGCTGCGAAAACAACATCTATGAGAGTTGGCGCTATCTTTTCGGCCGCGTTTGTGATGCATTTCACCGTCATCCATTGGCTGTGCGGCTTGACTAAGTACGTCCAGTAACATTCCCAATTCAACCTGGCTAATGCGTGGATTGCTCTCTCCTTTGCCTATGCTTTCTGCTTCCATTTTTCTTCCAGTTATAACTCTTTGGTAGATACCCCAGGGTGGTTTCTGCGATTAAATTGGCCCTGTGTAAATTCTCATTTACACAGTCGATGAGAATGCTTGCCTGTGTAGCCGCTGTCTCCGCTGCTTGCTCCGCCTGCCTGATTTGATCGTCCCATCTTTTAAAGAGCAGTTCTTTATGGTTTTCGTTTATCCTGGGTGCACCTGCTCTTCTTCCTTCATCATCATCCTGCCAAGTTAAATATTCCGTCACCCTTCTGTCAGTCTGATCATAGTCACTCCGCAAATCTACCACCTGATTGGTGATTTTATCGCTCAGCTTGCAATAGTGACTCCACTGTGCTATTTTACGTCCAAACTCTTCCTGTTGTTGCAGTAGTTGCTCATTTAAGCCAATAGTTTTTGAAACAAATTCTGCCAGCTTAGGTTCATCCTTATGCATTTCTTGTAAAGTCTGCAATTGTTTTCCTTTTTCGTCGAGACTTCTTTGATAGCCTATCTGCATCTGTTGAAAGTCTTCCTGCAGCTTCTCGAGCTGTTTGGAAGCTTCAGTGTTAGCATTGGCTTGTTGCAACTGTTGTTGTAGCAGCTGTATCTGGTCTTCTTGTTCTTTCAATAGCTGCTGAACTTCTGATGCCTTATCAATAGTTGCAGAAGCATATGCTCCTGCGATCTGAGACAACTTAGTGAGGTTTTCAGTTGGGTTATTATTGGGGTCTTTCCATAAGACATCCAACTGTTCGGCATCTTGTGGCAGTGTATTTTCTAGTTTTCTTTTCTTCCTCTGCCTCCTTACAACTGCTTTGTGTTGGGGACTATAGAATACATCAAGTGGGGAAATTTATTCTACATTAAGTAGAAGCTCAGAAGGTGGAGCGATGGGAAAATGCTCCGTTTCTGTGACACTGCCGACTATGGTCGAGACCACTTCTTGCACTACCTATGTATTGTTCACAGGTGTTTTTAAGGCTTGCCCTTCAAGATTGATCAATTCATTGAATGTTTTCCATTCTTTGTCCAATTCTATTGTGACGAGCGGTGCTTCGATGACAGGAGGGGGGACATCTCTTGGCGGGGAGGCGATAACTTGTTGTTGAGACATTGCACTTGACTGAGCTGTATCCTTAGTTGTTTCTTCGCTTTTTCCTTGGTCGTATCCAGACTCTTTAGGATGCTCAGGCGCTCTTTGTGCAGTATTGGATTTAGATCTGGAAGTGCTAGAGTTTTTGCTGAGGCTAATGCTCGGAGTTGGTTCTCTAGCGGGCAGTCGCAGCTTCTCTAGCGGAATACTGGCCAGCCTTCTTTCCCTGTATAACATGAATCTTTGGAGGTCATCTGGAGACAACCTCGACCGAGCTTCTCGCAAAACTTCTTGGAGCGAACTTCTATTCTGAAATAGATCATCAAACAAATCTTTCTTCCCAGAGAACACTCTTATTTTGACGTTCGTGGTGAACTCTTGGGCGATATCATTTGGGTCAAATGGCCTTGCTGGGAATTTAAATAATTGAAGACACGTCACATTCTCCACTTCGCCGAAAGCGTGTCCTACATCGAACAATGAGAAGGCCCCACAAGCTACAAGAAATTGAGGCCATATGGCCTTCTTTTTGTCTTTTAGGTCTTTGGTCAGACCGCCTTCTGAACAAGTTTGATAAGCAATTTTCCGAGCCAAACGTTTATTAGGGATATATAGAGGTAGGACATGTGGAGGTACAATGCTTCCAAAAACTCTAACATAAGTAAACCATTCTTCCCCGAACCATCTCGCGATGGGGATGATGTCGATTTGTGCCTCGGGAGAGCACCTCGGGGGGTCTTTATCATACATTATTCTATACAAGGGAAAAATAAGCCCGTGGCAAATCTGATAGAAGTGAGGGGCAAACTGAGAATCCCATAACACCTTATGATAGACATGGATAGGCAATGGGTCTTAGGTAGTCCATTTCCAACCCATAATAGGGAATTTAGACACAAGACAAACAGAATCCATAACATATGCAGATAGATAAAAAGGAGGATAGACCCTTTGAGACAAGGATCTTTTAGACCGGTAATTGATAACAGCCGTGTAAAGATTATCAGAAAGAATTTTGGCCCAATCCACAATATCGGCGTTTGTGGCAGCATCAATTAATGGTAGCCATTCAGACAAAAACTTGTTGATATCCGGCATACCAAATAACCTACAGAGCATGGCCGCAACAAAACAATATGGAGAGGTGAGGGAACGAGTGCTGTACATACCGTTTTTGTCCTTTTTGAGTGGCTCCTCTTTCCTAGACCAATCTTTGGTGGTATCTGATAGGTCTGGGTTCCCCGCCGCAAACTTCTTAACTAATTGAGCATTATAGGTCATTTGTGGTTCGGGAAGATGATACATAAGCTTCAAGTCTTGCGCAGCAAACGATCCGATGAGCCTGTGTCCTTGAACTTTGAATTGTCTGTTGTTCATGTCTGCATCATCCAATATCCACTTGATCATATCCATATATGGTAGGATTTTGGGTCTTGCCGCTATTCTGTGAAGAAATGAACATGCTAGGTCTTCTAAGGACGCCTCAGAAGAGCGGTGTGAGCCCACAGAAGCAACAACTTTCATTATTCTGGGATTTTCCTCTTCCAGCAGCCTGTACATGCTTTCCCATGTTGATATTCCCGCGTCTTTGTTACAGGCTGTGTCTGTATACAAAGGTGCCATCTCCTTTGTCTTTTCCTTTGCTTCGGAGCTTTGAGCTTTGTGTTTCTTTCCCATTTCTTCCTGCATCTGTGTTTGAATCGTCTTAGCTCTTCGTTCCTACATATTACGAGTGAAATGGAAATGATTGATCCAGAAGGGTGATGGGAGAGTTTTAAATGCAACAGATGTATCAAATATGCCACCTTACGTGAAGTAAATCTCTACAAAGGCACCCGTCTTTAATTCACTTAATAACTGACAACTAATTCATTTACTATCATTAAAAGCGCATGATTTCAAGTCAGATTATGGTAAGTGGCTTTTTCTTTGAATGGCGCGCCCGAAGGATTCGTACTGGAGTGATTTATGATTTGCTTACGTAAGCTTGCATAGCGCGCGATCGCAAGTTGCCCCATCGCAAATCGCACCATCGCAAATCACACAGTTGCAATATCGCAGTGATCGCAACATCGCAGATCGCAGAACTTTGATGTTTGCCAAATCCTGTCGGTTCATTTCTGTGATATGCGATCTTGCGATCAGTGTTATCGCAGATCGGTGAATCTTTAAGTTTTTCTTTATGAGGATTACTTTGTTGCGACGCGATGACATTCTTAACACGAGGATTTTGCGCATATCGATATTTAAAGAGGAATGGAGGTATTTCCTATCTTTTGCAATGCAACTTTAAAGATTTTCTCTTTATCATAGACTTAGGTTTTAAAATGTTCAAAAGACCTGCCTAAGCCCATGATGGTAACCTTATCTTGAGGGAAGGAAACTCTTGTTTTTTCTAAAAATTAACTAAGGGTCCCCATTCATTTAAGTATTATGGCCAACACTTAAATGAACTAGGGGGGGGGGGGGTTGTTGCTGGCCACAACAGATTCCTAAGCGACTTGGATCCATTGACCATAGAGAATCAAATGGATAAGTGATGAATGAACATGAGTTGAAGAAAAAGGAAAATTTCATTGAAGTGGTGGACCCTGAAATTAAAGGAAATGATTATGTCAAACAAATCTACTAGTAGTATACTAACAAAGGTAACATCCACTTGGAAGAGGAAACTAACTTACGTGCAAGAGGAGTCAACTTGCCAAGGAAAATATGTCACATATGTTGGAAAGTGAAATCAACAAAATGATTGCAAAAATTGATCTAACCAAAGATGAAGTTGATTCTTATGAAAAGAGTTCAAATCAGGGTGAAGTGAACCGAATAAATGATATGTTGCCATCCTTATAGCAAAAATCAACAAGCAACTTTTAAGGAAATCGATTGAAAAGAATAATAACTCAACTTGGATTCCATTTATTACAAAGGTAAATTGTGTTCAAAGTTTAATGAGAAATAGACTTGCATGTAAGAATGTAACTAAGTTCCAATTAATGAGAAAATTTCTATTTGAGGGGAATTTTGGACCAAAAGAGAAGAGTTATTGGCAAAGGATCAAATATAATGTTATTTTGAACACCTAATCAATATCCATGGTTGTATATTGAAGTTTTGCAACTTTGGAAACAATATTGAGTATTGAACTAGAGGTGTACAATCCTAGGCACTTTAGTAGATTTGATATGTTATGTAATGATTGATTCCATTAGAGTTATAAGGATAAGGAAGGCCCGGTGCATCCTTCCAAATATTTCAGTTAGATGGCAAACAATCGGGAAAAACTCCAATGCTTAGTGGGAGTTACTCTAACAAAAAAAATTCAGTTGAAGATATTAGTGCAAATTTTAGGATGGAAATTAGCTAATGTCTTGCAAAAAGAGAATGATGTGCCTGCTTGTGAATGGTTCTAATGCCCCGATGTCTATCTACTAATTTGTTGTTCTAGCCGAAAAATTGTTGCAAAGAAATAGAAGGCATAACAGAATTTGGCTTAGTATGATAGCATTGTAGAACTGAAAATATTCCCACTTGTAAAACAATAGAGCATTGAAAGATCAATCAAGGAAAGAAGAAAGAAATCATGCTTTAGTTGTTCAAATTCCAACTTGGGAGAAAATACTAAACAAGAACCCTTGTAATCTGCGGCTTATGAATTTAAAAATATTTTGAGCAATGTTTTGTTGTTTTTGGCTTCCTTACATTAGTTCCAAGGTTAGTCTCTATGTTCATAACAAATAACAAACATAAAGAATAACCTCTATGGATTAGTTGAGTGGGCTCATGAGCAGATCTAGTATGCATTGGCACCATTGGATTGGTTTAGCTCATTGCGTGTGGAAAGTTGTATCTCGTATGCCACCAATTGAAAAATCTTACATAAGAAAATGAGAATAACGAATATAAAAGCCCAACTCCCATATATACTGCAATGGAGTAGAGGGACATAACTATACAAATATTCACTCACATTCATAATGGGCTATTAATCAGTTCATAGGATCATGGGTTCCAACATAATCAACAACGATGAAAAGTTTAATTTGGGAATTGTATAATGATGCAACCTACTATCATGGCAAGGGTGCTTTAGAGAAGGACATCAAGCCCTCGAAGTGTGTGATGACCAAGGATTAAGTGAGATCCTAGACTTTGGATTCAATGTCGAATTGTTGAGATCAAGAAGTGTAAGGAGTATGTTGCGCTATAGTATGATGAGACATATTGTATATGATTAATTTTATAGGATGTTTAGAGGGTGGGATGAATATTTAAAAATTGTTAGTAGATGAGTTTTTGTTATATATATATATATATATATATATAGATATAATTTTGTGAGTTAAGAAAGAGAGATCATATTTAAAGAATATTAATAGATGAGATGTTTTTTGGATATTGGTGGTTGGAAATTATATTTACACAAGAGGGTTTTAAAACCTAAAATAATTTTTTTTTACAAATATATTAACTTGACTAAAAAGTCAGGAATAACATGATTTAGGATATCTTTCAATTTTTTTTGAAGATTTCTCCTATTAATTTATTATGGGAGGGTTTTGTGTGATTTCTTGCATTTTTAAAATGTAATCAAATTTATAATTCAAATAAAAGTTGACAAGAGGCTATGTCACAAATGTTTGCACAACGGACTTAACTAAGAAGAAGATATGAATTTTTTTTTTGGGGTGTGTTATAAATTTATGTTTTTTTTTCTTCAAGAAATTGATGATTGAATTTTTATTTTTTACATTAGCAGAAATACTAATATATTTTGAGACTTTCCTACAAAATGAGATTTTAAGACTTGGAGGAGGAATGTTTTTGTTATAAAATGACACTTTGGTATTTTTCAAATGATTTTATTGGAATCTGAAATGACCATTTCAATGTTAGAAATAACTACAACTTTTATTTTACAACCTTGGTGACTATGTAGCTCAATCATTGCATGTTTATATGTAATTCCATTATGAAAAAGGGAAATGGATGGTGCAACATTAGAAGCTCTCTTTGTTAAGACCCAATTGTTATTCCCCACAATTATAATATCTATCATGTTCATGTTGTGTCAAATGATGTTTCCTTCATGTGCATATGTTTATGCGTATATAAACTACTTTAGTTCTCACCATCTTGGGCTATAGTGGTCATTCTTATTATCTATTTCATAGTCATTGCATTTTTCTAATACTAATAAAATGAAAATATATTGAATTAAATTATGTGATTGAAATAGGGATACAAGACCTCATTTGTATTTGAAGGTCTATAAGGAAAAGTATAAACTTACACCAATCCTTATTATTCTTTTGAAGAGGAAATCAATTTCTATTTCACTCTTCAATAACACTGACTAAATCCTAATTTGAAAATCAATTAACTTAAGGATAAATTGCTCTCATTCAAATGAGAAAATTCTCAACTAATTGTAGGTTGTCCTTGTCATTTTAGCAAACATGCAGGGAACACATTCTTCATATTTTAATATTTTATCACTAAGGTCAATGAGAAGGGGGAAGGTGCGAAGGTGATCTATAGACTGTCGTGGATATTCCACTCGATAGTTTGTCAAAACATATATGATAAAATTATATTTAAAATGTGAAATTCCACACTTTTACAATTTTATTAGATTTTTGGATATGTCGATTTTTTGTTAATAATGCATGCAAGTGAATGAAAATTGTGCAGAAAATAGAGAAAAAAAAATCAAAAGGCTCACACACACACACACACACACACACACACATTTGAAACAAGACATTATTTGGGAAACCCTTTCAAGAGAAAAACCCAAATGGAAGGTGAGGTCGCTCTGCTCTCTTTCTCTTAATGGAAAGATGGTTGCAAGTACAAAGAAGTATGTTGTATGGCCCGTGGGTTGTTATAGTGCAGAAATCCTCTTTGTGTGCTCTACCTCCTATCCCTCTTAGCTATTTTTGCTCAGCTATGGAACAAATGCACTTGAAAGAATGGAACCTCTTTTCCTCATAGTAGCCTGATTATAACACAATCCGATAGCCTACTAGTGGTTAAGTTTGAATACCTCAACTCTTAAACAAAGTTACAATATAGACTTCTCTATATATTTTACATCATCATCACATGGCTAGCCCCTTTTTCATGAATAATGGGGCTGATGTGGCATCTGATTCAATCATGGTGGTGAAAATATGAAGGTCAACTTCTGAGTGGCATAACTTTTTCTTACGAACTCCAATTGACATGATTCTTATGTTGTTGGAAAGGTTTTTGTGTGTAGAATAGCATGAAAAGTTGTTTCACTAAAGAGGAAATTCTTTACCCTTAAAAAATGTTGTTTGATGCCTCAAAAATATCTCAGAAGGTTTAGGCCTTGTGTTTGCCAAACTTGGTTCCACCAATAAAAACAGTCTCTTTAGCTTATTCCTCCACTCTTTCCACTTTGAATGCATTGAGATGGATGAAAAACAATTTAATGATCCAATCTGGATTAGAAGGAGATGGTTACACGAGGTTGTGAGGAAGGGGTTATAGAGAGGATAAGGAAGCCTAAATGTGTAAAGTGGAGAGTAAAAGGAAGGAAGCTAACATTGAGTAAAGAAGTGGTGATGAGGCATGCTCAACTCTATTAACCAACAATATTGTTACGAAAATTTCATGGTAGAGCTATCTCTGAAAAACATATCAGCATGTGTGTGGGAAAGGAATGAAACAATAACTTGGTTATTCTCCTATTTTACAATAATTTTCCATAGGATATGTTATTTTATTTCTTTCAAAAAATAAAGTGCAAAGAAAACATCTTGGAGGGGAAATGGTATTGGCATAGCAACATTTCACCCCTTAAAAATTGGACCATTGTGTATGGTCCAATGGGAGACAGGGATGGCATCTATCTATTATGGCTGAATATGCGTTTTCTTACATTGGATTTTTTGTCAAAGATGGCCTTAAATATGATAGGGAATAGGTAGACTAAGATGTTGGATGTAGATGAAGAAACACATTCCCTAGATAGGAGTTTTATGGCTAATCTTAGTGTCAAAATGAACATGGGAGATGGTTTCCATGAACATATTGATATCTAGGTGAGGATTTGTTCATATTATCACGAAATTCATTACGTAAAGATCCCTTTTAGATTTCTTATTTTTCATATGTATGGATGCCTTAGGCAAACATGCCCTAAAAGGGGATATTCTTGATGAAGTTGATGATTTGGAAGTGAGAATGGAGGATATGGAATATGTGCACTTCCAACTATAAGAAGTTAAGAGGAATATTTTTAATCCATATTTTTTGAAAGGCTAGTCAATTTTTTAAGAACTCGCTTCAATTATTGTCGAAAAAATATTGCAAGGCATCGTTAGTGTCCAAGTTCTAGCCTCTAGTCCCAAAAAAAGAGTAGTTAGGAGTCTAAGTCAAAATTAAAAGTAGAGTTGGTTATTAACTTGGTGTCCCTACTCCCTCTACCTATAAGAAACCTTAAACTTTCTGGATGTGATTAACATGAAGAAAAATCCTCACAAGAGTCCCCTCCTCTAATGGATTTGAACACCATTAATGAACATGTGTCAAACGAGTTGGAAAATTTTCTTGCAATAAAGTTATCCCTCTTAATAGAATGCCCTCTAGAAAGGGGGTAAAGGTTCCAAAGTCATTCCGATTGGATATGGGTAACACAAAGGTATTCATGAATATATCTTAGTGTTCCTTTATTTATGTATATAAATCCTATAAAAATAACACACATAGCTCATTGAATAAATATGTCCAAGTGATAAATGTTTTGTCTCTAAATCCCTTGTACTTGTTTGTCTCTACAAAGTATTTTTGATGGTTTCCTAGAAGTACCCCAAGTCACTATATTGGGAATCTTGAGATAAAGCTTGAGATAAAGAATCATGACTTATGAAAAGAATAACCCTAGACTTTGTCCTAGTTATTTTTCATAAGAATCAAACCTTACCATTAGGGAGTCCCCAAAATATTCTTATTGATATTGCATCAAATTGCCTGAAGTTTTTTCCACTAGGAAAAATTAGGTTTGATCAGTACCACTCCTTCATTGTTAGCGAATCTATGAGCTCATTAGGTAATACTTTTGTGGAGCCTCTACGGAAATATTGATGTCTAAATGTTAACTATTTAAAGTAGGGAAAAGTCACATACTTTGCCACCAATAACTTGGGGCTACTCCATGGAAATCCCATAAAAGTCAAATGTGAACCTTTTAAAGCAAGGGAAATTCAAGGATTAGAAGATCCACCTTGCATTACTCTTGAGGAAATATCCATGGAAAATGACACTCCATATAACTCTTGATGAATTCAGATGTATCTAAATGTTGAGGTTTAGTTAGAAAGTAATGGGATGATATAGGGCACACGTAGAGTTATAAAACATTGAATTCCATAAATTCTATCACTTATTCAAAATCTTGGGATTGTTACAATTCCTTTCACTTATCTTGACATGTTTTTTATGAGTGTTAATGGAAAAAATAGGTAATTCTCATGAATTGAACAAAGCACTAGTTCAATAAATTAAGAGCACCCTAATAAGATATCTAACATGGTAGGGAAAAAAATAAATTATTTCTCTCGAAGTCCTTTATAGTTTTGGTATCAAAGACTGCAAATATTAATGGATTTGGTATTATCTTTCTCCAACTAGGTATTTAAGAGGAGTGTTGTAAACATATAGACTAATGAGGTTCACCTACATTCTTGAGGTTTTTGTTGAAAATGCAACAAGAAAATCTTGATTTAATTTTGTCCTTGAATTAAATTAGGAATAAAATTGTACCGCAAGACAACTTTTATGAGCTAAGTAAGTTAAATTGACTTAGTTGGTTCAGTTAATTTGAGTTGAGGGTATAACTTGAGTCATGTAGAGTGTCTCCTACATTAATGGAGCCCTGATTGAGTTTATTTTGAGTTGTAATCAATTAATTCAGTTTAACTGAGTTAAAGTTAATTAAACTAGTTCCAACTGATGGAGGAACTAGTAGGAGGTCAATCAGTGGAGTGTTGCTTCATCCGTTCAAGCAGTTAACTCACGATTCGCTCATAAATAACCCATGCATGTTAACTATGAGAGTTACCCAGTTGATGTTGGAGCTGAGGGACAATGTACTATCAGTTGTATAATCATCTAAATTGTACAGGTGGTGCATGCAGTTATAGGAAGGCTTATGAGGATTGCACAATTCATATTGAGGAATTCCCCTAATTAATAGGGGGATAATTCCAAAGGAAACCGCACAAGGAAATATGGACTTGGGCAAGTAGAAAATTGGATAAGTATTGGCCTAGGCTTGTCTAGGAAGCTGTGAGACAGATAAAGATAATGCAGAGGTTGCTGAGGCTTGAGAAAATCACTGTAATCTTCTCATTTTTCCTGACTAATGAAATATACAGATAGCATGGGTTTTTAGTTCTGTTTTTCCCTGGAAAATCATGGTGTAATGCATTGATTGATTTCTTTCTCTTGTATTCTTCATGATTTTGAAATCATTTAATTGTTTATGCTAGTGAGTAGAGTAGATTCAAGTATATTGTTTTATTAAATTACAATTAGTTGCTTGAATCTACAAGGAATTTCTACAATTTTCAACTCCAAAGAAGTAATGTAATGGTGTAAGAAGCATTATGTTAGAAAGTAAATAAACAAATAATTTCTCCATTTAGGTAATGCGCCTTTATTTTTAATCGTTCATTTATTTCAACTCTATGTTTGTTTTCCTATGGGAGGAATAATATATGATTCTAAGGAAATTTAGGTCATACTAACAAATGCTAGGGGATAAGAGAAGATATTAAATGCATGAAGAAATATATTTTTGAATAATCCTATGAGTATTGTTTCATTAAATGACTTGTACATGTTGTGTCACACATACATATATTTGATTTGAATGCTTTGTAAGATCTGTCGAAAGATTAAACTACGATTTTCAAGATAAATACATGTTCAAAATTTATTAGCTCACCCAAGAAGGTAATGTTGTTTCTTTTGAATAGGGAGCTACCATTTTAGATACGGTGGATCACCAAGTAAGAAATTTCTAGGAGATGTTATAATTGTATGCCACAACTTACCTTTTAGCTACATGATCTAGGGGACTCCAGACACGGGCAGAAGTCTTAGAGGACTCAGAAAGGGGCAAAATTCAAAGTGGCTAGATTTCTCCCAAACTAGCACCAGATCGAAGTGCTCGTCACCCTAATTCCAACAGTGTGAACAACACTCAAATCTGAGCTTGTATGAGGGAGAAAGAGCAAGTCAAAGTTTTGGTCAAAGTTGGGCTATGAGCCAGCTTTAAGTGTCTGATGCAGGAGCATCAAGGGTGTTTTTTTATTTTGTAAATATGTTAAAAGGGGGTGTGATAATTTTTAATATTTTATTAATTAATTTGAATAAAATAGGAGAAGGTGAGGATTTTTGTAAATATATTTTTATTTAATAAAAGGATATGAGGGAATTTAATTAGTTGAAGGATTTTAGGGATAAAGATCTATCCTTTAGGGATGTTGAGAGATTTAGGGGTTTGTTGAGGAATTGAAGGGATTGAGCATTTAATTAAATGATTTTTTTTAAATTGTATAAATAGGAGGGGGTTTTGAGAGAAAAACACATTGAGATTGAGAGTAGGCTTGAACAGTAAGGCTGTAAGCCTTCAACAATTGTGAAGGGCCATCAAATGAAGATCTGGCCAAGGCAAGAGGAAGTTTGTAAGTAGTTTGCGTAATTAATGAAGAATTGATTTTGTGTTAATTTCCATTGTGTGATTATGAGACCGTTGTTTCTGAATTGTATGAGATTAAATAAGTCGAATTTTGTGAGAGATTGTGGGATCGATCTGAAATAATCGATGACTGACATGGTTAAAATTATGACATAAACTTGTGGAAAGTTGAACGCATTGAATTGGGTGACAATTTTGTGGGATTGATTGTAATCCAAAGTACTGAGTCTGCGGGGTTTGTAGGGCTCGGTTATTTTGAATTTAATTGTTGTTAATACAAATCTATATGGAGAATTAATGTTGAGAAAAATCGATTTGATAAAAAAATGTCAGATCGGTTGATTGATGAAGAAACATGTTCAGTTAACATTAATGGTTGAATATCCATCGACCTATTGAATCGATGTTTGTGTACAACAATCCAGAATTGAAGAATTCGATTTATGTTTGGAATGCCATGTAGCAAGAACCTGCATTGAACAGAGAAATTTGTCAGAGGGGTTCGATTCTAATATCGACTTGTTTTTTTATCTGAATGTATTGCTCAGTGCTGTGTAAAGAACACCGAGACCGAGAAACCTGTGAAGCGCAGGAAGACGAGTTAAGAAATGACATCGATATTTGTTTGTTGCTATCAGCGTAGAGGAATTGTAAGTTAAAGATGCAGGAATGGAGTATCAGTCGAATCCATAGGAGACTGATCGACAATTGTTGAAGACGCAGTTGAATTTGCAGAGCTTACTATTTGACTGTGTGTATTAGAACCGACATTCTAATTTCATTTCATTACAATCAGATGAAAATCCTCTGTTTTGCACAGAATAATGGCAATGTTAATTAAAGGAAAGTCTATGTAATGATTTTAGAACTTCCGCAGTCTCCACATGGCACCATTGATTCTCCTTTGATATATATTTAACTCTGTATTAAACTTAGTGGGCGGACAGCGAATCCTAAACGCTGTATATGCATGTTTAATTCTTTGTTATGATTGAATTGTGGATATCGAGGGATCCTATTAACTTGTATGTCTGAGAAAAATTTTATTCAAATTGTGTGTTGAAGCATTGAACAGGACTGCGCTGTATATAGAGAGGGACGAATGGCTTTACTATCTCCGCTTGGCGTCTTTTTAAGCCGTGAACATTCATATGCGTGGAGTTCCATTGTGCTTTGTCGAATTCCGAGCTTCAGTTGATAATCAGTCAGTATATATATTACATGTGTGGCATTCCCTGGTTCTTTGACCACCTGAGAGGCGAGCAACCTTCTGAGCAACCGGCAAAGTAGTCACGCTTGAAGATAGTGTGTAATAGACAGAAGCGCAGTTAAGGTAGCGTACAGCCGAGAGATACCTGTTGGAAAGAACCGTGGGAACACGATATTGAATTAGATCATTAGTGTTTTGAACTCGGTTTAAATTGGGGTGATTGTACGCTGGTATTCAATCAAACAAATCCCGTTGATGTGAGGTATGTGTGCCACATTAAATAAGAGCGCATTATATGATTCTTTTTAGTGAAATTGAGATTTCATGACTGCTTCATGATTTTGGGCTTATACCCAGATCTCATTTATATCAATTAGAAATTGAGATTGTATTGGTTAAAAAGGAAATTCAAGTTGTTGAAATTGCCAGCGATTGAAAGATAAAGTTGAGATCGCTGTGGGTCAAATTGGAGGTTTTGATTGGGAATTTATTGAAATGGAATTTGTCATGGACAAACTTATGGAGATCCTGGGTATTGCAGGCCCTGCCTGCGTCAATTTTGGTATCAGAGCTTGGCTCTGTTGAATTGAAAAATGTTTATTTTCTGAATGAGAACTGAAATGTATTTTTGACTGTATGATGAATGATGAAAGGAAGATCAGAGTTTTAAATTTGATATGAAAACTACACAAGTGAACAGGATTGCAGGGAGGAAAAGATCATGCAAGATCTTAAGAGGTGAGATGATTTTCTGATTTGAAATTTGTAAATGAAGTTTATGGTTGCAGAGAAGATGATGGCAGTGAACCTGGCATTCAACTAAAGGCTGAATAAGGAGGAAAGTTGCAGTGTCCTAAAGAAGAAGGTGAGTTGAAGAGATAGCCTGAAGAGAGCAGAGAGAGTGCTCAAAAGGTTCAAGAGGCAGTGAACCAAGTACTTACCAAAAGACTGAGTAAGGAGAGCTTGGTGAGGTAAGTGACAACAGAAGAGATTGTTGTCGTAGAGGCTAGTACAACTCATGGTGAGTGAGAAACTCATGGAGAAGATGATCATGTAGGATCAAAGAAGAGGTTCAAAGGAATGCCACAGCGATGAGATGACTGCAGAAGTCAGAGAAAGAGAGATTGCAGTAATGAAAGTGCAATTGCAGGTACTAGAGGAATGGCTGCAAGAGCAGGAAGATCAGAATAGGAAATGGCTCTTTCCACTGAAGGGAAAGAGAGTGGTTTGGCAACAATTGCAGAGGAGGTTGAGGCAAATTGTGATTGCCTTGTTAAAAAAGGAACTTAGAGTTCTTGAGCCAGAGAAGGAATTGGAGGAAGCAGTCAAGACTAAAAAATCTTGTGATTTAAAAACTAATGAGTTGTGTATGTTTGCAAGTACAGTGCAGGGAGATGAACAAGCTTTAGAGTTTGTTCAAGAAAAGTTGAATCTGAAGGCTATTCAGATCGATGCTGAGATAACAAAATCTCACAAGGGAATGAAGACAGAGGAAGAAAAAAATGATAAGTACTCTGAAAAAGAAAGCAGTGATGCTTTTGTTGTTACAATACAAGAGAAAATTCTTGTGGATGCTGAAGAAGAGAAGCAGTCTGAAGCGCAATTAAGGGAAGTAACAGCTGATACTGTTGAACATTTTATGCAAACTGAAAATTTATGTATGAATGCAGGTGATGATGATATGCTTCAGCAATGCTACAGAGAAATTGCATTGCTAGAATATTTGTTGAAGAATTCGGAATATGACAAAGAGATTGCAGTAGAAGGCAGAGTTCAGTACAGTGAATAAGAGCAGAAAGACATCATGGATACAGATGATGTGAGAGAAAGACTAGTTGACAGTCTTGAGAATTCTACAGAGGATTCTTTGAGCAAAGAGAATCAGCATACTGATATGCTGATAGTGGAGGAGAATTCAGAACAGCATACTGAAGTGCTGGCAAAGGAGGACAAGGCACTGATGCCTTCTGATTTTTATTCTAACAAGTGTTTTGTGAATGCAGGTATTGTTGCAGAACATTTGACTCAGTTGAGCAGTCAAATGAAGGAAGAAGAAGTTTTCTGTTCCAGAAGACAAGAGGGTATGGATGATCGGGTGGCAGTCAGAACAGAAACAAGCAAAGAAGCAAGATGTCAGCAAGTGACAGTACAGATAGAGAAAGTAAAAACTGAGCAAGCCGTCTTAGCTCAGCAGGCAACAAGAAATCAACAGCCGGGAGATTTATTAGACCAAGAGATTGAAAGTATCAGAAGACTGATGACGAAAGAATCCCGGAAGAGACCAGCAGTAGCAAGACAAAAGAGAAGCAACAAAAGAAAGACTGTAGCAGACTTGGAAGGCAGAGCAAGTGGAGCATTACAACACAAAATATGGAAACCTGGAAGACAACAGCAGATAACAACAGTAGAAAAGAAATCGACAAGCACGGAAAGATTACAAAATAAAATTTGGGATCCAGGAGGAAATATCCAGACTTATGACTAGGTGGTCATGAATTTTCTTACATGGGGAGTCTGATGCAGGAGCATCAAGGGCGTTTTTTTATTTTGTAAATATGTTAAAAGAGGGTGTGATAATTTTTAATATTTTATTAATTAATTTGAATAAAATAGGAGAAGGTGAGGATTTTTGTAAATATCTTTTTATTTAATAAAAGGATATGAGGGAATTTAATTAGTTGAAGGATTTTAGGGATAAAGATCTATCCTTTAGGGATGTTGAGAGATTTAGGGGTTTGTTGAGGAATTGAAGGGATTGAGCATTTAATTAAATGATTTTTTTTAAATTGTAGGAGGGGGTTTTGAGAGAAAAACACATTGAGATTGAGAGTAGGCTTGAACAGTAAGGTTGTAAGCCTTCAGCAATTGTGAAGGGCCATCAAATGAAGATCTGGCCAAGGCGAGAGGAAGTTTGTAAGTAGTTTGCGTAATTAATGAAGAATTGATTTTGTGTTAATTTCCATTGTGTGATTATGAGACCATTGTTTCTGAATTGTATGAGATTAAATAAGTCGAATTTTGTGAGAGATTGTGGGATCGATCTGAAATAATCGATGACTGACATGGTTAAAATTATGACATAAACTTGTGGAAAGTTGAATGCATTGAATTGGGTGACAATTTTGTGGGATTGATTGTAATCCAAAGTACTGAGTCTGCGGGGTTTGTAGGGCTCGGTTCTTTTGAATTTAATTGCTGTTAATACAAATCTATATGGAGAATTATTGTTGAGAAAACTCGATTTGATAAACAAATGTCAGATCGGTTGATTGATGAAGAAACATGTTCAGTTAACATTAATGGTTGAATATCCATCGATCTATTGAATCGATGTTTGTGTACAACAATCCAGAATTGAAGAATTCGATTTATGTTTGGAATGCCATGTAGCAAGAACCTGCATTGAACAAAAAAATTTGTCAGAGAGGTTCAATTCTAATATCGACTTGTTTTTTTATCTGAATGTATTGCTCAGTGCTGTGTAAAGAACACCGAGACCAAGAAACCTGTGAAGCGCAGGACGACGAGTTAAGAAATGACAACGATATTTGTTTGTTGCTATCAGCGTAGAGGAATTGTAAGTTAAAGATGCAGGAACGGAGTATCATTCGAATCCATAGGAGATTGATCAACAATTGTTGAAGACGCAATTGAATTTGCAGAGCTTACTATTTGACTGTGTGTATTAGAACCGGCATTCTAATTTCATTTCATTACAATCAGATGAAAATCCTTTGTTTTGCACAGAATAATGGCAATGTTAATTAAAGGAAAGTCTATGTAATGATTTTAGAACTTCCGCAGTCTCCACATGGCACCATTGATTCTCCTTTGATATATATTTAACTCTATATTAAACTTAGTGGGCGGACAGCGAATCCTAAACGCTGTATATGCATGTTTAATTCTTTGTTATGATTGAATTGTGGATATCGAGGGATCCTGTTAACTTGTATGTCTGAGAAAACGTTTATTCAAATTGTGTGTTGAAGCGTTGAACATGACTGCGCTGTATATAGAGAGGGATGAATGGCTTTACTATCTCCGCTTGGCGTCTTTTTCAGCCGTGAACATTCACATGCGTGGAGTTCCATTGTGATTTGTCGAATTCCAAGCTTCAGTTGATAATCAGTCAGTATATATATTACATGCGTGGCGTTCCCTGGTTCTTTGACCACCTGAGAGGAGAGCAACCTTCTGAGCAACCGGCAAAGTAGTCACGCTTGAAGATAGTGCGTAATAGACAGAAGCGCAGTTAAGGTGTGGCGTGGTTCATTGTATGGTAAACAAGGTAGCGTACAGCCGAGAGATACCTGTTGGAAAGAACCGTGGGAACACGATATTGAATTAGATCATTAGTGTTTTGAACTCGGTTTAAATTGGGGCGATTGTACGCTGGTATTCAATCAAACAAATCCCATTGATGTGAGGTATGTGTGCCACATTAAATAAGAGCGCATTATATGATTCTTTTTAGTGCAATTGAGATTTCATGACTGCTTCATGATTTTGGGTTTATACCCATATCTCATTTATATCAAGTAGAAATTGAGGTTGTATTGGTTAAAAAGGAAATTCAAGTTGTTGAAATTGCCAGCGATTGAAAGATAAAGTTGAGATTGCTGTGGGTCAAATTGGAGGTTTTGATTGGGCATTTATTGAAATGGAATTTGTCATGGACAAACTTATGGAGATCCTGGGTATTGTAGGCCTTGCTTGCATTAGTGTCCTACAATTTGACTGACCTCGAGGTATGAAACCTAGCTCTTGAAAGCAGGCGAATTTGTTGGGTACTTAATTTGTCTAATATCTACTATATTAGACAAAATCGAAAAATGTGTTTACTAATTAAAAAAATATATATATTATGAAACAGGTGGCGAGCCATGACCCCTGCCGACCACCCAACTGGCCCAACCACATAACTAAGCATGTTACATATGGGGGTGGGTGGGCCACCTCCAGTGGACCCGGCGCACGCCCCACCCAATTGTTACCACTTGTTAACATTAAAACGAGGGCGGCAGGGCTTGAACCCTCCCAGCTGGTGTGGCCGGCCCACCTCCCAGGTGCCCTCACACACAACGGTTACAGAATAGACCACCACAACATTTAATGTAATGGATCCAATGCACTCCGCCATTTAATACGACCGAACTGTGCCATATTAAAATATGTATGTGCCATTTTCAAATGGTTAACCAAAATTTCATTTTAATGTGCCCAACAATAAAAATTAACACGCTATTTTGGAGGTGTGAGGGTTAGAAACCACAACCTCTACCCTCCTAAATGATTCTTCCACTGTTGGGCCATGGGGTTCAACCTTTTTAGCTCCACCTAGTGAGTTTTATAAAAACCCTTTATTGTCATTTTGCATTGGGGGTGTAGAGAACGAGCATGGAACAGAGTAGAGAAATGGTGTAACCGTGAGCAGATGTAGTTCCAAGAGGCAAAATGTGGCACGAAAACTGAGACACAAATTTTTTAATTGATTTGTAGGTGGAACCATGATCTTGGAAAATAGCAAGCGGAACCATGATTGAGCCAAATTTTTAGGAGGGCAAAATTTTGGCAGTGTCCAAATTGGACAAAATTTATGTCGATCCTATACCTCTTAGCAACAATAACTTGATGGCACAGAAAAAATTTTGATCTGAGCAACAGATCTTCAGATGATCTGGAGGAGGGAATCTTTGAGGAATCTAGGGGGAATCTAAATGATTCCTGTAGCCCTAGATTTTCACTTTGTTAGAATTCAGAAATTTGATAGTCGATTTTACACTATTTGACACCACAAATATGATGGTGCAATCAAATTTTCCATTTGATCATGCTATTTTTTGGCCACTTTTCAAAGTGGAATGTAGGTGTTAGCGTTCAGTGTGTGAGCAATTATTTCCATGAGATTCGACGCCACAAGATTGATGGTGCAACTAGATCCAACATTTTATCATCCTCTTCTTCAGATAACTTCTTGATGTGAGGTATATGCAGTGTGATCATGTACTTCTTTGTCTCTTTTCTTGAGATGCATTGTGTTGTATAAATCTTTGTTTGATGCTTGATGTGAGATCTTGTTTTGTTCTTGATGGGAGATGTACTTATTGTCATGTTCTGATTGAGATCTTTTTGTCGTCATGTTGATGACATACTCATGTGTCACCATGTATGCATGAATTGAGATCCCTTTGATGCCATGTTGGGTGATGCTCATTATTATCATATGTGAAATTATGTCATATTGATAGGAGTCCTTTTCGAATGAGAGTTCATATAGCGGAACATCTCTTAGAGCCACCCCTGCGTAAGGGCATATTCCTTGTGTGATAGAGAAAACACATGCATGTACATCATCACTCTTTCCAACACTTAATGCAGTGGTCTACACCATCTTGACACTGGGGCCCGAAGATGTAGTCCCTCCTAAACGAACTCCTTTATCAACATCTCTTGTTTTCTATTGTTGATTCTTCTCATGTTCCTTCTTCTTTACAACATGCATATATGTTCCTTTATGCTATTTTAAATGCAATTCTAATCACATCACGAAAGAAAAAGATCTTGGTTAAATATGGTAGTTGAGTCAACTCGGGTAAAGTTTGGTATCATAGCAGTCTTTATGTGGATGTGAATTGCGAGTGTGAATAATGGAACATGCAACCATGGAGGATGACAAAGAAATGTACGAGACCATGCTCATAATTTCCCAAAAGGTTGAAATAATGTGTGAAGCTTGATGAGCCCCAGAAATGGGTAACTATATGGGCTCATTTTGCCTATTATTTTAATTTAATCCACCATTCTCAATATTTTTGTGCATGTTTTTGAATATATTTATGTCAATAGAGTGAATGGGGATGGTCACTTTTCCATGTAGTCTAATGAGTGTTTATTGCAGATTTTTTGGACAATTTTGGACAAAGACCAGGAATTTATGAGCAAAATGATAGCCAAACTCGAGGAAACAGGGATGAGGACTTATAGGAGGGGTGTCCCCATCATTAAATAACCCCTTCCTTGAATTCTTCATCAACATCTCGGAGTACAAAGGCCCACATTGATGATTCCAAGGGGCAATCGAGCATGTCAAGTAGGGTTGCTGTTATCTTCAGTTCTAGGCAGCCGAGTTCCTTAAGTTTAGGAGGACTGTTGGGAGTCCCCACTTGTATAAATAAGAAGGATTCAAGTCTCAGTAGGTTAGCCATTTCATAGTGTATTTTTGCACTTTTGTGCAGCCTTGTACTCAGCTCATTTTCGAGCTCTTTTTGAAGAGAGTTTTGTGATGTAATTGCTATTTTTTGATAAATGAAGATGAATCAAGTTTTGAACCAACACTGATCTTTCCAAGAGGACTAAAGCTCTTGGGTTAGGGCCCAACCGAAGTTTCCCAGCACCTTCTTTGTGTATTTATATGCTTTTGCTTGCATTCATAAGATAATTTCTATTGTTTAGGTTAATCTTGCTTTGTTAAATTAGGTTGCTTTTGATGGTTAGAATAGTTGTTTTTGCTTCAAGTTGCTTAAGTAGTTTGCTGCAGTAACAGGAAAATATCAAAAAAGGGCACCAGTAGGTCTTGATCTCCTTTCTCCCTCCTTGGGACCATGATTTGAGGTCAAGGCACTACTGTTGCCACCAAAAACAGAGTTTTTTCTCTTCCAATGCAATTGCTAGTGTGATATTTCGAATTGGAGAAGTTGATATTAGTTTTGATTCACATGCTTAGATCATTTCATGTTCATTTATCATGGTCTTCTCACATAATCTTTTGTTCGTAAAGTTCTGTTCAGTATTTTTCTGGTTTTAGGTCAGAATTAGGTTAAGATAGACAAAACTTTGTTTTTTGTTCTTGCTTTGGTCAGTTTTGAGAAGTAAGTGTGCAACCCTCTTATATAACATTTCAACTTATCATTCCTCCATAACACAACCTGTACTAGTTTGTCTCTCAAATATTTCCCCACTCCTTTGCCATATTTCGCCAATCTTCCCTAATTTCTACATTTTTCCATAAAGTTGCTTTCTTGCCTTTTGAACAAATCCAACCATCTCCTTCGGCCCTGATCTTCATTGAAAAATTTATAGACCCCTCAACACCTTCATCAAACCTTCATCTCCCCTTTCCCATCATTTTTCCACCTTTAAACCTCCAAAAACCACTTTCAGCCTCCTCCTGTAGAACCTCCTGTGGATCCCTTGCAGCCTCCTTTAGAACTTCGTGTGAGTGAGTTTTTGATGTCTGATTGCAATGGAAGTCTTCAGAAGGGTACTAGGGACTTCTTAGGACCCCTCCACACTTTGCTCACCATCTGCAAAATCCAACTCCATCTTCCTTTGCCACCAAACCTCTGCACAGTCACAACCGGTCAAATCATAATCATAATAACTCCACATAAAAATACTCAAAAGTAAAAAACATGATTTCTTCTCATTTCTCTTCAAAATTAGTTTGAATAAATGCAATTTTCCTTTTTAGTAATCAATGGCACCCATTTCAATAGTTTCCATCTCTTTTCTTGCACAACTAGGGTTTTCTAGGGTTTGCGTTTCATTTCAATTTTCTTTCTCTTTCTGCATGTAGAATAACCCCTGTAGAGTTAGTTTCCTTTCATCATGGTTAAAACTTCTTATGAAAACTCATAGAAGTTGGCTTAAGCTCCTAGCGAACTTGCGCCATCTGATCAAGTGATAGCTTGCAGTAAGAGCTAGTAGTTGTGCATATAGCACCATCGCTTCCAAGTTTGTTACAAACTACCGGGTTGATAAAAGTAAAGAAGGAAGCCCCCGAGTTGTAGCATTATTGCTGCAATACTAGAGCTCACCACTCTTTTTGGCGCCATTGCCGGGGTAGTGTCAAAGTATTTTGTGATTACTTCTTTTCTTTTATTTTCTACTGCAACATTATGCTAAGTAGTTTATTTCAACAAAAGCATTGTAGCTGTTTCATTTCAATTCTGTAATTTCATTTCAGCAAGCATAGATTAGGCATTTCCTGCTTTCATTTCAATTCTGCAATTTCATTTCAGCAAGTGTAGATTAGGAATTTCCTGCTTTCATTTCAATTCTACAATTTCATTTCAGCAAATTATATTAGTCATCTCTTGCTTTCATTTCAATTATGCAATTTCATTTCAACAAAGTAGATTAGTCATCTCTTGCTTTCATTTCAATTCTGCAATTTCATTTCAGCATAGTAGATTAGTCATCTCTTGTTTTCATTTCAATTCTGCAATTTTCATCTCAGCAAAGTTTATTTCAGTTAGTTGCAATTTGTTTTTCAATCCATTTCAGTTTTGTAGGTACGAGCAGAAAAAAACAAAAATCACCCAAAAAGAGAGATTTCCTTTCATGCCTCGTAGGAACAGAGACAATTCAGGAAAATTCCTACCCAAAACCCCCACCATATCACTGAGTCACCCTCCTCTCTTCCTTGGTGGCAGTGATCCAGAAGAACCTATAGGTGAACCTCCAGAGATATGCGAAGATCCTATAACAGAAGAAGAGCAAGAAACCATTCCTCCTAAGACCATGGCCGAAAATAGAAACGTTAGAGGAAATGGGGAAAGAATAGAAGGTGCCTTTCCTATCCGAGAGACCAATGGGGACAAAAAAATGAAAAACATAAGCCCTTCAGCCTTACCTCACTTCCATGGATTGACTACCGAAGATCCTGATACCTTCTTGTTTGAATTTAGTGCTCTCTGTCAAACCTATGACTATGCAGAAGACGAGCAGAAGTTGAAACTGTTTCCTTCTACCCTCAAGGATGCAACCTTCCGTTGGTTCATGGGGTTACCTAGAAACAGTATCACAACTTGGGCTCAAATGCAGCAAGCCTTTAAAAAAAAATACCAGGACTACTGTAGGTCAAAGGATACCAAGGAAGAAATCTTCTGAATGACCATGGGAAGTGATGAATCTTTAGAAGACTGTGAAGAAAGGTTTCAACTCAGTTATAAAAGGGCCAGGTGCACACTTGACCTCGAATCTCTGAAGTTGGTTTTTCTCAGAGGAGTCCCTGAAGACCTTCTAGATACCCTATATTTGCTCGCTGGGGGAGACATCTACCAACTACCTTATGATGACATAAAGATTGTGTTTAGAAACCATTCTAGCTCAGCTAGAAAGAGAGGTAGGAGAAGTCAACCTTTAGCCAGTACATCCTCATCTAGTTCATCCCTTAGAAAAAAACTTGAGAATCAGCTAGAAGATTTCAAGAGCAAGGTGAGGCAGACTCTTGCCATGCAAATGGATACCTTGCATATCAAAAGGAAGCAAGAGGAAGCCGAGAAGGCTTTGGCCATCTTTTGTCCCAGGTGCACTAGAAAGCATCCTAGGAATGAGTGTCCATTGCACTCTATAGAGGTGTGTGTAGTTTGTGAAGAAGACCATCCTACGAATCAGTGCCCTTCCTTGCCTGGAATCAAAGCTACATATCAGGGGGCTGAAGGAGCCACTGAACCACTCTATTTCATGAACCAAAGGAGGCCACATGGACCCAGACCTTACCAGCAGGGAATGCAAGGGACATCCCAGAACTATTACAACCCCAATCAAGCCACTTCCATGCCTTCTTGGGGTCCCCTTGCTCATCCTTCCTGGTCCACACCCCCTCCTTGGTCATATCCTCCTCAATACCAGGCTCCGCCAGTTGCTCATTTGTTTCACTCTTATGCTAAGCCACAACCTTAGTGGAATGCATCTCATCAGGGGTGGAGGCCCCAGTATAACTCTCCTCCCACTCTTTTGCCTCCACCACCTGCTCAACCACAACCATTACCTCCTGCTCCACCAAGACAACCCTAAATACTTGCTCAACTGAACCCGAACCGTAACAACAGACAGGCCCAACAGGTATATAGTGGAGAAACATCATGCCCAACCTATGTTGTGGAGATTTAGGAGATTAAACTATGATCTAGGAATGTTCTCCCAGATAGCCAACCTCCTCCTAAGGAGGATGAGGAAGAAAAATAGGAAAGCGAACCAAAAGTCACTCCACCCTTTCCTGAGAGTCTAACTGGAACCACACAATCGACCCTAGAAGAAACTAAACTTCTGGGAGAATTGAAACAGTTATGTGTAAGGATACCACTTCTCCAAGCCATAAAAGATGTGCCCATATACAACAATATGATAAAGGAGAAGTGCTTCAGGCACCTAGGTAGGCGCAAGAGAGATGCCCCAACTATCAATGTCATAGGACAACTGTCCGACCTGATGTTGGGGCAGGTAATCTGTCTGAAATATCTAGACCCTGGGAGTCATGTAGTTGATGTCCACATCAATGGCACCGTAATACCCCATACCTTGATTGATCTAGGGGCTGCCATTAATGCGATGACCAGGGACACTATGCTCAAACTCAACCTTCAGGGTTCCCTGAGAAAGACCTCCATAGTACTGTAGTTAGCAGACCACTCCAGCATGACCCTTGAGGGGATTATGGAAGATGTAATGGTCTCTATTGATTCCTAGGAGTACCCTACTGATTTCCTGGTTCTCCAGCCGAAGGCAAAGCTCACCAGGTATCCTCTCATCCTGGGAAGACCTTGGTTGGCTACTACATATGCCTACATCAGTTATCGAGCTAGGAACATGATAATCAAGAACGGGCATATGTCCAAATAGCTAGTCCTATATTCTCCTACCCAACCTCTGTTAGAACATGATCTACCCCTATGGTTGGAGGATGAAGATGAGGATGAAGTCTATTCCACACCATTGTGTACAATAGAGGCTACCATGGGGGGTCCACAAACCGAGGATGATCTTATTGAGAACTTGATTCAGAATCCACCCCCCAGTGTGTTTCCATTAGAAGAGCTGGCGGAAGAAACCCAAGCCAATCCTTTAGTTGATCTCTGTGTGGCTGATCCGACCTCTCTCTGAGTTAAGAGTGTGGAATTCGGCCCAGAAAAAACCTTGAAGATCAACTCATCCCTATCCACCTTTCAAGAGAAAGAACCATGTAGCTTATTGAACAATCACTTGGATGCTTTTTCTTGGAGCTATAAGGAGATGAAGGGAGTCCACCCTTTAGTCTGCAGTTATCACATTTACATTAAAGAAGATTGTAAGCCAGTCAGGCAGCCTCAAAGGAGGATGAATCCAACCCTTAAGGACATTGTCAAAGAAGAACTGAAAAAGTTGCTGGATGCAGGATTCGTCTATCCCATCTCTAATAATGAATGGGTTTCTCCTTTGGTGCTAGTGCCAAAGAAAAACGGGAAGTGGAGAATCTGTGTAGATTATCGAGAACTAAACAAGGCCACCAAGAAGGGCCTTTCCCTTTGCCTTTCTGTTGTGACCACCAACAACCCCCCCCTCCTTTAGTATTAGCAATAACGCTAAAGAAGTGGGGACCCTTAGTAATAAAAAATTCAAAAAAGATTTTATAAAAAAATTTTGTATTATACTCCTCAAAGATACATCATACGGGGAAGAGTCAAGCATTCCTTTATGAGCACATTAAAACAACTACGAAGAAGCGGTGCGAAATTCATCACATCGCATACATTGAGAAGCGCCCATAAATGACTAATCTTAAGAAAATCTTCGATGGCCGATATGCGATATCGCATATCGCAACGTCGCATAAGTAGCACGCGAATAACTTGACAATCTGTGATGCTGCGATCAATGCAATCTGCGATCTGCGATGCCGTGATGCCATGATAACTACGATGCCGCGATAACTGCGATCTGTGATCAATGCGATCTACGATAACTGCGATCTGCGATCAATACGATCTACGATCTGCGAGTCGCAGAAATCACCCATCACAAGTTTTCCTCGGCTCAGCACCCAAGAAAAGCTGTCCCTAAACCAAAAATTGAGCGCACGACTTAAAGAAAATTAATGAATGTACACCAAGGTATTCATGAAGGAAAGTTTTGTGTTTTTCAAAGAGTCAGTTCACTGTGGGTGTCATGATTTTACACATTCGTAGAACTTGAAGCTTTCATGTCAAAATTTATTATCATTACTTTTTCCTTTGCGTGAACTGCAGGAAACATCTAAAGGAAAAAGGGGAAAGCTCCAATGCTCGGAGAACAGAGAAGAGATGCTCTCATACATGGATGCCGCATACAACAGAAATGCAGATTTCAGAGTGTTACTGAACAGATACTGATATCAATAGGCGATTCGACACTCAAGGTCAAGAAACTCACAAAATCAGCATGTTTACAAAATTCTGAAGCTCATGCCCGGTAAAGGAAAAAGGGCTAAAGGCGGAAAACGCACCAGAAAGGCCCAGATCAAAGAACGGAGGCAGTTTTTGATGCGCGATTAGCACCTAGCGCTAATCACGCATCGCTAAGAAAATTGTTCAGAAAGCAAAGTCCCTAACTTGCTTAGTCATCCACGAGTCCGGAAGCCTATATAGCAAAAACAGAGGCAACTAAGAGGAATCTGGGTTGTTACCAAGCATGCACGCAGTAAATTCGCTCAACCAGAAGATAATTTTTACAAATATCTTCCAGTTTACTAAAAAGAGGTGCCAGCACTTGTCATTTCTATTTTCGTAGCTCAAACAAAAGCAGAAGACGACCAGCCGACTCTCCGCAGGCAAATGTTGCATACTCATAGCACTAAGGAGCAAATGCAGAAATAGTTAGAAATTATATTCAATTTTTAGAAATAAGTTTGCTTAGATAAAGGGCGGTCATTTTGAACCATATCAAAAATTTATGTAATGAAGTTGTTTAGTTAGCAGTATTTAAACCCTTCTCATGCATTTGGAGAAGGGTCCGGAAATTTGTCAAAAACTTGTCCTCAGAACATGCACTTCTGCACCCTCAGAGGAAGTTTTGATGAATGAATGGATCAAGGTTTATTAATTTTTGCATTTGATGTCTGCTACTAATGTTGCACTTCTGTACTCTTCGTAGATATCAGAACAAGGAGAGATAAATCATTATTACTTGAAGCTTATGAGTAGGACCAGTCGTAAATGGTACTTTTATCTCTTGGCCATTTCTGCTTATATTCTTGAAGTGATATACAGTTTTTAGTTGTTTATATGTTATTGCATGAATGTGTGAATTACCATTTGGCACTTTTGTACGGTGGAGTCATTTATTTATGTTTGATATATGAATAACTTATTATACGATATGTTGTTCACAACTGTTTTGCCTAACTTTTTATGCAAAGTGGTTCATCTTAATTGATTTCCATTCTTATGATAGCTGAATGATCTTGATTACCAGTTATTGTTTGAAATCTCTTTAGATCGCATAATAGAAGAAATACACCCCGGGTTAGCATAGATTAGATGTGTTGTTTTCATTAGATTACAATAGCATAGAATTAGATTAAAGTAGCTTAGATCAGAACTTTTAGATCAACATAATCCAACTCTGCACACACACACCATTAGATTGGGAAACTGGTCCCATTATCCCCAGTCGGACCCGCTATACCAAATGAATAAGGAGCTGCCAACTAAGGTCCAGACTGGGTGGGTATCCCCCTTGTTGTCGACCCGATTTTCGGGGCTTCAACATATTTGGCGCTAGAAGGAGGGCCCGAACTATGAATGGCACTTAAATCAAAATCTAAATACCATTCTGAGAGTAAATCGCCCTTATCATCTCCCCCGACTTCTCCAGTATATTTAAATCCAGAATCGGAAGTCGCTCGAGTATCAATCGCTGCTGCACACCTTGATATTTCAGACCAATTTATCATTAAACCTCCTGAAGTCGAATCTCTGATTCACAAACTTCAGGGATTTTCCATTTCTCCTCAGAGGTCTGATAAATCTCAAAGTAGTGTGACTTCGCAGTACAATCCTGCTCATCCCCTAACGAGATTGAAAAGTGAAAAATTTGGCATCCAACCGACTGAGTTGCCTCTTCCCACCAGGAAAAGAGCAAGGAAATCACCACAAGAGTCTGACAGTGAGATTCTTTCATCTACATCACCCATTACAACTACCTCACTGCGAAGTCAACCACCCACACCTCCATTCCAAACCATCATTCATCCGTCTACCACAATCCCTCTTCAATCATCCGTGATCATAGTATCCTCATCTTCCCAACCGCAGAGATCATCTCCTGCACTTTTCTCTACTAGCAGCTCAACGATGGCCCAATCTCCATGGAACAACCCTGGGGCAGTCTTGATGCCTGCACCCTTGAGCCCAATACCGGCCCATCATGAGAAATGGCTACCTAAATTCAATCCAGAAGTAGGCATGCTAGCAGAAGAACATATAAACAATTTCATGCTTTCTATCAATCTCAACGGAGTTACTAATGAAGATGTTGTTGTTCGGCTTTTCCCCTACACACTGCAAGGAACAACCGGGTCATGGTATTTTTCATTACCTTTCGGGTCTATCACAAGTTGGTATATCTTCCACAATCAATTCCTTATCAAGTTTGGTGATGACAGATCAACAACAACATTAATCAATGACTTTTCCAATCTCAAGGCCCAAGCTAAAGAACCTATCAAAGATTTCGATTTACGGTTCAATAAAATTCTCAACAAAATTCCTACTACTTCCCAACCCAACGAAGAAGTACGATTTGAATGGTATATTACTGCTTTACCATCAAACATAGCAATCTTCATGGATAGAGCAAATAAAACAACTTTAGTTGAAAACATGACAGAGGCGATAGCAGTAGAGAAACGCGTAATAGCCCTGGAAAAGAGATCCGCGATAGAGGAACGAAAGTCTAAAAAAGTCACCTTCAAGGAAGACCCCAAGAAGAAACAAACAAAAGACCCTTTCGATTTGGAAGGATTGCAGAAAGTATTAAAGACCATGTCTAATGAGATGATTGACATAAAAAAACAAGTAGCATAAACTTCTTTAAAAAAGCCCTACAAAACTTTTAAAAGAGGTCCTTGAACGGATGCAAAACCACCCAATGCCATCTCCAATGCTAAAACTGAGGAAGAGGAAGAAGAAGAAAGTGCCACTGAAGGGCAAACCGATGACGAAGAAGTTGTGGAATTACAAGGAATGTGGGATTTCATCCTCCCACAAGAAGAGGATCAAGAAATATTTCCGGTTAGCACACGAAGAGAAAATCAGCTTGATCCTCCCCAAACTACCCCTAAGCAGAAGGGCGCAAGCCCTACAACAAAAGATAAAGTCGCAACAAAGAAAGAAACAACTAAAGCAACTCAGTCTAGCCCAGTCCAAGCAGATCAAACAACTCCATCAAAAACACTAATAGTGTCGGATGAAATGGAGTACAATATTGTTGATGACATGAAAAAGACTAGGGCTAATATTACCCTTTATGAATTGAGAAAATTGAAGCATCAACAGAAGATAATGATGAAAGAATTACATGCTGTGCCTATTGTACCTTTGCCTGCCGTTGTACTCTCTCAAGCTTCCCATAACATGGGAAGACCTCCAACTAACGTGATCAATAAGATTGATCCAAATGATATCGCCTTAATTGGAGGAAGATCAAGATCTCACACTCCCCCGTTTCTTCTCACTTACGAGATTTTCAACAAAAATGTGCACAATTGTTTGGTAGATTCCAGTGCTTCTTCGAATATTTTACCCAGATCAATATGTGCTAAGCTAAATGTTCAACCACAAAAATCCGCAGTGCGTATAGTTCAGCTTGATCAATCACAAGTCGAAGTGATTGGTGAAAATAATCAAGTAACCATAAGATTGTCATCTAACTCGAAGGTATGTCAGGTTATTGACATTCTAGTGGCCGATATCCCAGAATTCTATGGATTAATTCTTAGCAGGGATTGGTCCGAGAAACTCCATGGATACTTTGCAACCGACTGGTCGCACATGTGGCTACCCTACAACGGTAAACCGAATCAGATAAAGGTTGAACGAGAATTACACCAGAAGTACATAGTAACGGAATTAGAGGGAGAAAATGAAGCAGTATCATATAACAGCAGTATCATAGGAAATTACTCGGTAGATTCTTTTCTCGGTAATTTCAATGCTCACCCATCACCTTACTTAGAAAATTCAGTTTTGTCCCAAGTCGAAAATTTTTCCCAAACTGATAGTTCAAAGTGTGTTAATTTTGTAGATGAACCTGTAAATATATCTTTGTTTTGGAAATTATATTTCGATGGCTCTAAATATAACGAAGGAGCAGGAGCAGGATGCGTTCTAATTAGTCCAGAAGGAAACAAGACCATGCTTACATGCAGACTCGAATTCAATTGCACAAACAACACAACAGAATATGAGGCCTTGGTGCAAGGCCTATACAAAGCAATCGGGTTAAACGTCAAGTATCTTCAGGTCTTTGGAGACTCTGAGATTATCGTCAAACAGGTACTAACACTATACATTGCCTATCAGGTCATTTAAAACACTATCAATCTTTAGTACAAGATCTGACTGAGCATTTCATAGCATTTAATATCTCTTCAATCCCGAGACTCCAAAACATGAGTGCAGACCTTTTGGCTAACGTAGCCTCTAGGCTTATTCCCTCCGAAGATTTTAGTCCAGATAGATTCTCAATAGAATTAATCTTTAGACCATCCATCCCTGACAACATTACAAATTGGAGAGTATTCAATGACGATCCTGATATTGTAAATTTCCTCACTTCTGAAGGATCCTACTCCAATCAGATAATTGACGAAGACCATCACGATCGACAAACACAACAAAATAGCATTGATAATGCTATACCTAAATCGGTGGTTAAGTTAGAAGACTTGTACGATTTGAAAAATCAGTTTAAAAGGTCTACCAATTCAAAGCTCTACAGTTCAACTCTGAACTACGAATTAGTAAACCTAGGAACCGATGATAAACCACAAAATATTAATCTAGGCATAGGCCTGGCCCCTGAAGAAAAACTAGCTTATATTCGTCTTTTGAGACAATATAAAAATGTTTTTGCCTGGAATTACGATGAGCTGAAGACATACGACACTTCTATCATTCAACACACTATTCCTATGATTGACAGCGAAAAACCTGTCCAACAGAAACTGAGAAAGATCCACCCCAATTTAGAAAATTAGATAAAGACTGAGCTAAATAAGTTATTAAAAGCCAGAATAATTTTCCCCGTCAGACATTCCAAATGGGTCTCCAATATGGTACCCGTTAGAAAGAAAAACGAAGATATTAGAATCTGTATCGATTTTCAGAATCTTAACAAAGCCTGTCAAAAGGACAATTTTCCTCTTCCACCTATGGAACAGATATTACAGGCAGTAGCAGGCTCAGAATTAATGTCTTTCTTGGACGGATTTTCAGGATATAATCAAGTGCTGGTGCATCCCAATGATCAGTTGAAAACCACATTCAGAACTAAATGGGGCACATATGCATATCGGAAGATGCCATTTGGTTTGATTAATGCCGGCACTACATTTCAAAGAGCCATGGACATCGTATTTAAGAGTTTAGTCAACAAATCTGTAGTGATTTATTTGGATGATATAATAGTGTATTCCAAGAAGCGAAGCGACCATCTCAGAGATTTAAAGCAAATTTTTCAACGATGTTTAAGGTATAACCCGAATAAATCTTTTTTCGCATTAAGTGAAGGAAAACTTCTAGGATTCATAGTTTCAAAGTCCGGTATTCACATTGATCCTGACAGAATCAAAGAAATCTCAGAAATATCCATACCTCATAATCAAAAAGCCATGCAATCTTTCCTTGGTCAAATCAATTTTGTAAAGAGATTTGTCCCAGATTTTTCACGAATTGTGTCTCCTTTGCAAACCATGATTAAAAAGAATTCAACTTTCAAATGGGGTCAAGATGAACATGAAGCATTCAACTTGATCAAACAAGCTATTATTAATGCTCCATCTTTAGCAACCCCAAATTTTTCAGAATCTTTTGTTTTATACACATTTGCCTCAGAAAAATCATATGCTGCGATTCTAACCCAAGCAAATCAAGAAAAAACAGAAGCTCCAATTGCGTTTTTCAGCCCGAATCTACAAGGTGTTGAACTCAATTATTCAGACGTAGAGAAACAGGCCTATGCTGTTTTCAAAGCGGTTAAATATTTCAGACCTTTCTTACTCAAAACCCATATTAAGATCATAGTACTGTTTCCAGCGGTAAGAAATCTTCCAGTACAGAAGGATATGGGTGAGAAAAGAGCGAATTGGATCATTGCTTTACAGGAATATGATCTTGAGATAAAACCAACAAACATTGTAACAGTTCAAGGCTTCTGCAAGATGTTAGCTGGAGCATCGCAAATCCCTGAAATGTCATCCGAAGAGGTACAAATGTATGAGGTAAGCCTGAATGATGTAGAATCATTGTATGCTGATATCATTTATTATCTTAAGAACGGGTATGCTCCATCACACCTAGATCACACTAAGAAAAGAGCTCTGAGATTGAAAGCTAAACAATATCAGCTCATAAATGATATTCTCTTTAGAAAGAATTATGATTCTGTTCTTCTTAGATGTCTTGAAAAAACTGAAGCCGAAAAAGTTTTGTAGGAACTCCACGATGGACTAGCAGGCGGACACTATGCTGGAAATGCTACTGCACATAAAATTTTACGTGTAGGATATTACTGGCCTACGTTGTTCAAAGATTCACACAGTTACGTGAGGAAATGTCAAGTCTGCCAAACTACTGCTGGAAAACAAAAGAAGCCGTCCCTGCCACTACAACCGGTAAACATCGAGCAACCATTCAGCCAGTGGGGCTTGGACATAATAGGTGAGATCGTTCCTCACTCTTCTAAGCAGCATAGATACATCCTCATGGCAACAGATTATTTTACTAAATGGGTAGAGGCGGTTCCTCTCAAGACAGCTAATTCTGAAAATATTATCGAATTCATAGATCAATTTATAATCACTAGGTTTGGATTGCCAACGGCTTTAATATTTGATAATGCATCATACCTTTCTGGAAATGCAATGACTGAGTTCGCACTTAAAAGGGGATTCAAACTAAAATATTCGGCCAATTACTATCCGCAAGGTAATGGGTTAGCTGAGTCAACAAATAAAAACCTAATCAGGATTATTAAAAGAACAGTTGACCAGAACCAAAAGAATTGGCATAAAGCTTTGATAAATGCTTTATGGGCAGATAGAATAACAAAAAAGGCTTCGATCAGCACTTCCCACTTTAATTTAGTTTATGGGAAAGAAGAGGTTCTTCCAACTCACTTAGTCATTCCCTCTTTGTCTTTAATACAGTACATTGATGAAGTACCTACTTCCTCCATACAACTAAGACAAATGGAAATAATCAAATTAGAAGAACAGCGAGAACAAGCTAAAAGAACCCATGCTCATCATCAAGCACTAATAAAATCCTCTTTTAATTCAAACAAAATGACCAGAAATTTTTTTCAGATAGGAGATTTAGTTTTAAAATGGGATAAAGCTCATGAAGAAAAGGGCAAACATACAAAATTTCAAAAGATGTGGCTTGGTCCTTTTCAGATTGTTGAAGTCATAGGTCTATCAACGTTTGTCTTATAGGATCTAGCAGGTAGAAGGGATTCCTTGCCTGTGAATGGTCAAATCCTTAAAATATATTTTCCATAGAAGATTATTCTTCTATTTTTGTAGAATAGTTTCGTTTTTTCTTTTTCTTTCTTTCATAATAAAATCGTCTGTTAATGGTTACTATCAGTATTCGCAAAAAAGGCACCATTCTCTTTCAGATTTTGAGCTTTTCGCTTGTATAAATAGAAATTTTTTGAAAATCTGATCTTTATTATTAATAGACACAGTTAAAAAAAACTTTAGCCTAGATATGATATTAGTTTCGACTTCAAAAAATTTGATGAAAGCAACCTTTAGCGAAGGAATTGTTTTATATCAGCACAATGAAAGGTATCAATAACAAAATAAAGATTCACTGTAAAACTACTATTTGCAAACTCTATTTTTGTCGTCTAGAGCTTTCTTAAGGAAAACAATGATATCCTCCCTATTAAAGAAAATCGCAGCATTCAGAGGGACAATCCAAGAAACACTATATCTCAAAGAATAAGAGGTCTCATCACGAGCCGGCTTATCATGATCATAGATATTATAACTTTGCTGACTTTTCCAAACACTGTCCATCAAAACAAGGCAATGACTCAAGATTATTGAAATCAAAAGACAAGGGGTCTCATCACAAGCCAGCTTGTTCAGCAAAAGTGTAAATCAAGTGAATGACTGTGTCATAATTTGGCTACCAAACCAAGACATTGTTCTTTAAGAATAAAAAAGGAAAAAGTGTCAAAATGGATTTTTCTTTCAAGGTTGTAGGTAACCTTAAACATGATAAAGGATCATTGCTGGGTAACAGGTAACCCTGTCGAGGCTATGGACGCCTGCTGGCAGCAGAGGCTCTACCTACGGCAAACGAGCATATTTCAAGGCTAGCACACAGAGAAAACTTTATTTTTTCTTTACATAACCAAGTAATGGCTGATGTAGATACAAGGACAAAACTGAGGAAGCAAACAATTAGAAAAAAAAAAAATTGAAACAAAATATCATTGATAGAATAAGGCATAATGTACTCTGTCTGTCCATAACGAAGTTTAGATTTATGAAAATTATTCTGTTTTGGAAGTTCAAAGAATTCAATAGAAAAGCAGAGATAATTGGTTCATCCAAGTGAATCGCCATTGTTGTGACCACCAACAACCCCCCCCCTCCTTTAGTATTAGCAATAACGCTAAAGAAGTGGGGACCCTTAGTAATAAAAAATCCAAAAAAGATTTTATAATTTTTTTTTGTATTATACTCCTCAAAGATACATCATACGAGGAAGAGTCAAGCATTCCTTTATGAGCACATTAAAAACACTGCTAAGAAGCGGCGCGAAATTCATCACATCGCATACACTGAGAAGCGCCCATGAATGACTAATCTTAAGAAAATCCCCGATGACCGATATGCGATATCGCATATCGCAACGTCGCATAAGCAGCACACAAATAACTTGACAATCTGCGATGCTGCGATCAATGCGATCTGCGATCTGCAATGCCGCGGTGTCACGATAACTGCGATGCCGTGATAAGTGCGATCTGCGATCAATGCGATCTGCGATCTGCGATCAATACGATCTGTGAGTCACAGAAATCACCCATCGCAAGTTTTCCTCGGCTCAGCACCCAAGAAAAGCTGTCCCTAAACCAAAAATTGAGCGCACGGCTTAAAGAAAATTAATGAATGTACGCCAAGGTATTCATGAAGGACAGTTTTGTGTTTTTCAAAGAGTCAGTTCACTGTGGGTGTCATGATTTTACACATTCGTAGAACTTGAAGCTTTCATGTCAAAATTTATTATCATTACTTTTTCCTTTGCGTGAACTGCAGGAAACATCTAAAGAAAAAAGGGGAAAGCGCCAATGCTCGGAGAACATAGAAGAGATGCTCTCATACACGGATGCCGCATACAACAAAAACGCAAATTTCATAGTGTTACTGAACAGATACTGATATCAATAGGCGATTCGACACTCAAGGTCAAGAAACTCACAAAAGCAGCATGTTTACAAAATTCTGAAGCTCATGCCCGGTAAAGGAAAAAGTGCTAAAGGCGGAAAATGCACCAGAAAGGCCCGGATCAAAGAACGGAGGCAGTTTTTGATGCGCGATTAGCGCCTAGCGCTAATCGCGCATCGCTAAGAAAATTATTTAGAAAGCAAAGTCCCTAAATTGCTTAGTCATCCATGAGTCTGGAAGCCTAAATAGCAAAAACAGAGGTAGCTAAGAGGAATCTGGGTTGTTACCAAGCATGCACACAGTAAATTCGCTCAACTAGAAGATAATTCTCAAAAATATCTTCCAGTTTACTAAAAAGAGGTGCCAACACTTGTCATTTCTATTTTCGTAGCTCAAACAAAAGCAGAAGACGACCAGCCGACTCTCCCCAGGCAAATGTTGCATACTCACAGCACTAAGGAGCAAATGCTGAAATAGTTAGAAATTAGATTCAATTTTTAGAAATAAGTTTGCTTAGATACAGGGCTGTCATTTTCAATCGTATCCGAAATTTATGTAATTAAGTTGTTTAGTTAGCAGTATTTAAACCCTTCTCATGCATTTGGAGAAGGGTCCGAAAATTTTTCAAAAACTTGTCCTCAGAACATACACTTCTGCACCCTCAGAGGAGGTTTTGATAAATGAATGGATCAAGGTTTATTAATTTTTGCATTTGATGTCTGCTACTAATGTTGCACTTCTGTATTCTTAGTAGATATCAGAACAAGGAGAGATAAATCATTATTACTTGAAGCTTATGAGTAGGATTAGTCATAAATGGTACTTTTATCTCTTGGCCATTTCTGCTTATATTCTTGAAGTGATATACAATTTTTAGTTGTTTATATGTTATTGCATTAATGTGTGAATTACCATTTGGCACTTTTGTACGGTGGAGTCATTTATTTATGTTTGATATATGAATAACTTATTATGCGATATGCTCTTCACAACTGTTTTGCCTAACTTTTTATGCAAAGTGGTTCATCTTAATTGATTTCCATTCTTATGATAGCTGAATGATCTTTATTACCAGTTATTGTTTGAAATCTCTTTAGATCGCATAATAGAAGAAATACACCACGGGTTAGCATAGATTAGATGTGTTGTTTTCATTAGATTACAATAGCATAGAATTAGATTAAAGTAGCTTAGATCAGAACTTTTAGATCAGCATAATCCAACTCTGCACACACACACCCTTAGATTGGGAAACTGGTCCCATTATCCCCAGTCGAACCCACTATACCAAATGGATAAGGAGCTGCCAACCAAGGTCCAGACCAGGTGGGTATCCCCCTTGTTGTCGACCCGATTTTCGGGGCTTCAACACTTTCATAGATCAAGTTTTAGATGGCCTGGCAGGGAAGAAATTCTTCTCCTTCCTGGATGGGTTTAGTGGGTACAACCAGATCCAAATCAGCCCGGAAGAACAAGATAAGACCACTTTCACTTGTCCTTGGGGTACTTTTGCCTACCGGGTCCTTCCTTTTGGGTTGTGCAATGCTCTCGCCACTTTCCAGAGAGTAGTACTTAGCATATTTGCTGAATTGGTGCATCATTCAGTGGAAATATATATGGATGACTTTACCCCTTATGGTTCCAACTTCTAGGAAGCTCTGACTAACTTGGGAAAAGTTTTAGCCAAGTGTATTGAAATGAACCTATCCCTCAGTCCTAAAAAATGTGAATTCCTGATGACTGAAGGGACCATGCTAGGTCATACAATTTCTCAGCAAGGATTACAGGTGGATCCCAATAAGATTGCTATCATTCAAAGGGTCTGACCTCCTCAAAAGGTAAGAGATGTTGAAATTTTCCTAGGCCTAGCAGTGTATTATAGAAGATTCATCAAGGATTTTAGTAAGCTAGCCTCTCCATTGTTTGGTCTTTTGGGAAAAGATGTTGAGTTCATATGGATTGACAACTGTCAAGAGGCTCTGGATGCCTTGAAAGATAAGTTGGTAACTGCCCCAATTTTGAGAGGTCTAAACTAGGCCCCACCTTTCCACATTCACACAAATGCCTTGAACAAAGCGATAGGAGCAGCCTTAGGGCAAGTTGAGGAGAAGCTACCTTATGCCATATATTTTGTCAGTAAAAACTTGTCCAAGGCCGAACTAAACTACACTATAACCGAAAAGGAGCTCCTAGCTGTAGTCCATTCCCTAAATAAGTTCAGACACTACATCACCGGCTATCAAACATTCGTACACACTGATCATGCTGCAATTAGGTATTTGATGAATAAATCATATGTAAATGCTCATATCATTAGATGGTTACTTTTATTGCAACAATTTGATTTGACCATTGTTGATAAGCCAGGTAAGGAAAATGTTGTTGCTGATTTTCTATCTAGACTAGATCTGCCTGCAGGTGAAGAAGGAATGGTGGATGATCATATGACATATGAACACCTATTCGCTATTTCAGTACTCTCTCCATGGTTTGCTAATATAGAAAATTATTTGGTTTCAACACAGTTTCCGCCACACCTGTCCCCAAAAGAGAAGAGCAAGATCGTGAGGAAAAGTGCCCCATTCACCCGGATTGGGGGCAATCCTTTTAAACTTGTCCCAGATCAGATTTTGAGGCAATGTGTCAGGGAGGATGAAGTTTTTGACATCCTCCTAACTTGTCATGATGGGCCCTATGGGGGCCACTTTGCAGCAAAAAGGACTGCCTTCAAAATTCTGCAAGCAGGTTACTATTGGCCCACTCTTCATCAAGATGTCAAGAGATATATCAGCCAATGTGACCGATGTCAAAGGATGGGGAAACCTACTCCAAGGGATGAGATGCCCCTGCAACCTCAAGTGACTTTCGAGCCATTTGAGAAGTGGGGCATGGACTTTGTGGGTCCTATCAACCCTCCTTCAAAACAGAAATCTTACATCATTGTGTGTACTGATTATCTAACAAAATGGACAGAAACAGAGGCAATCAAGGTAGCAACATAAGAAAAAGTAGCTGAGTTTTTGAGGGAAAATATATTCTACAAGTTTGGTTATCCAAGAGAGTTAGTCACAGATCAAGGGAGTCAGTTTACCTCCAATCTAGTTGAAGACCTGCTCACACATCACAAGATTAAGCATAGAACTTCCACCCCTTATCATCCGCAAGAAAATGGACAGGTGGAAGTCTCTCACAGAGCTTTGAAAGGGATTTTGACTAAGGTAGTGAGCAGCAACAGAAAAGATTGGGTAGATCGACTGGTTGAGGCCACCTAGGCCTATAACATCACCCGAAAAACCACCACAGGGTTCACACCCTATGAGCTGGTCTATGGGAAGAAGGCTATGCTGTCAATAGAATTTGAATATAACACATTAAGGATGGAAACTCAGCTGGACCTAGATCTCATCCATGCACAAAAGGAAAGATTACTTCAACTAAATGGATTGGATGAATAGAGATTGCAGGTCCTCCTCCACTCAGAGGTAGTCCAACTTCAAAGAAAAATATGGCATGAAAAACACCTCAAAGGAAAACAATTCCAACAAGGAGATTATGCATTGCTATATGATTTGATATATAATTATTTCAAGGGAAAACTAAGGAGAAGATGGCTGGGACCATACACAGTAGAAAAATGCAATGACAAGGGTTCAGTCCTGATCCGGACCATTGATGAGGAAACCATCCCCATGCTCGTCAATGGGCATAGGTTGAAGATCTATAGGAAACCCCTTTCCAAGCAGGAATTCATTGAGAATTTGGGTAAAATAGTGTTGGTAGTGGAGCAGGTCCCTGTCTCCACTCCACCCACACCCTGAACCAAAAAAAAAGAAGAAAAAAACAAAAAAAACAAAAAAAAAGAAAACAGAAAAAGGAATAAAAGATCCCTGGGTGAAAACCTCTTGGAGGCGCCCAGGGTAGGCAGTGAGGGTGAAAACCTCCTGGAGGTGCCCCAGCTATCTCATAAAAAAAAAGAAAAAGAACACAAGAGAAAACACATGGCCAGGATGCATACAAATTTGATAACTCATTCTTCCATCGCCATTGTCTTTTCCCAGGCCTTGGTCTCGTTTGTTCTGAAAATTTTGCATCCTACAAGAAACTCTACGCATTCTACAGGAGGCTCCTGTAGAAACTACAGAAAGCCCAAAATCAAGTTCAGAGGAGAATCCAAGGGCTGGAAATTTGTCGAGAAGGCCGGTGGACCTCCCTGCCACCATCTATCCACCTAACTCTCCATTCCATCCCTGCACACCCACACTTCCACTTGCTTTTCTTTCCCTGCACAGACAAATATAGAAATTTTGTTTCCTTCATTCTTTAAACACAAAAAATGATGATAAATAAAGCAGCAGCATTCTTCACTTGTTCTTACCTGATGCCTTCCAGCTGTTATTCCTTTCATTCAGAACCTTCTTCAACTGTCTTTTTAGCCCCTGCTCAAGCATCAGCCTGAAATTTCAGAGGGAGAAGCAGCTACAGGAAATCCTGCAGGATTCCTATAGCAGCTGATCCCTTTAAAAAACAAACTCTAGAGATAGGGTCAGCGTAGCCAAGATGTATGCAACATGCTAGGAGCAGAGCCTGATCGAAACATCACTAGCATAAGCCAAAGTCTGAGCATGCAGAGCACCAGCAGTAGCAGCAATGAGAAAATGAAGTGCCAAAGTCCAGCATGCAGAGCACAACAGCGACTAACAGGTAAGTGGCTAAACCTATTCCTCGATTGCATGAATATTATTTAGGAACTGCATGAACTATTGGAATGGTCATGATTAAACAGAATCGGTGGCCAGCTAACTGGCCACCCTCGTTTAGTTCAAAACACCCTCATGGGGCTAAAATGAGCCTCATCCAATTCAAACTGCAGTTTAGATACGTAGTCAGAACGTGTGGCCCGTCAACTTGGGAAAAAAACTCAGAACCGGTAGTGGTGGTGGCGTATAACGGGAATAAGGGAGGTGATGGCAGTCAGGCGACATGAAAAACCATAATGACACTAGTGTAGGACCAATGGTCCGGATGGGGATAACGTACCCATCCGGCCACCTCACCTCGTCACCACAGATTACGCCATCAGCTTAAGTACAGTGTGGTCTAAGCCTCCACCACCTTTTTTTTTTCAGTTGCCTCGATGAGTTCTTGACTGTAGCACTCACCTAATACCTTTAGAACAACAAACCAGTCGTTTTTTTCCAGTTTTTCAAAACCCTCCTGCCTATCGGGTTCTACAGGAGCACTATTGCATTCTATAGGAGCAGGAACACCATCTACAGGAGCCTTTCTACAGGAAGGCCAAAGAGCAGCTCTGCAGAGGAAAAAATTCAGAATTTTTGTCAAATTCGAGCTTGAAAAGAGGTAGGCTTGGAAACTCACTCTGCATGTGATATATCTATACAAGGTGGTGGATTAGAAGTAAAGTATTGGATTGAAAAAGGAAAGGAAAGAGAGCTTAAAAGTTTGCCTGTGTTTTCCTGAATTCCATACAGTCTCTCCATTTTCTTCTCTGCGCTCAAAAACCTGTTTTTTCTTTCCTTTCTTGTATTCTCCTAAAAAAAAGGGAATGCAACCATAGAAACCAAGACTGTGAAAAACGAATTTACAAGTCTGTCTTCTCTGTGAAAAAACATTATGTTATATATTCTCTGTTCTGTCAAAGTATTGATTTCTTCCAAAAGCTGAGAAGTAAATTCAGGTTGAAAACAGTTTGAAGGGAGGAAAAATTGCAAATTGATGTTGTGAAAAAAGAAGAACACAAGAAATTCCCTCTCTAGTTTAAAAAAAAATCAAAACTCAGCTATCCCTCTGTTTCCAGTTTTGAAAGTTGTTGCCTTCTTCCTCACCTAAGCATTTTCAGAAATCACTAAACACCATGCCAGGAGGTTTTATGAGAAAGGAGCCTTTGAACTCCAACAAATTGCATGAGCACCCCGAAGTGGTGGCCCTCTTCACCAGGGAAAACTGGATGTCTTTCTTTGAGAGAATTCATGGTTATGACGAAGAGGTGACTGAGGAATTTTTACTGTCCTTAAGACCCCATTCCAAAACACATGCTACAGTCAGTTTTAGGGGTCTGACCCTAGAGCTTACACTAGATTTTATCAGCAGAATCATAGGTCTTCCACTTGGGCTCCCCTGGAGCAAAGAAGAAAAACCATTAGGATAGGTTGCTAAAAAGACATTTTTTTCAGCCTGATGAGCATCCTGTAGAGGATAAGAATGGGGTTAGAAGGACAAGCTTACCTCCTCCATGGAGTGAGGTCAGCTACTAGATCATGAAATATATCTCTTGTGAAGGGAGATTCAATATAGTTTATGGTTATCACTTCAGGTTATTGCATGAATTGAGATATGGGATGGACCTCCCTGCAACTAGAAAACTCAGTCTCCCATATTTCCTCCTCCAATATTTGATAAAATGTGGCACCAAGTTGAATGCAGAGGTTCCAGACCAACTGGTCCACCATGGGCTCATCAAATTGTTGGTATAATATTCCCTACACACATACACCATCCCTATAGCTTGGGAAATTTTCTGGAACATGTCTAGAGGAGACGACATCAAAACTCTTACTGATGAACTTAGTCCATCCAGTAGTGAAGAGGAGGAGCAGAAAGAGGAACTTGAGAAGGAAATTCATGAGGAGCCACAAAATATTCAAATAGAAGAAGAAAAAGAGGAAAAACAAGAAGAAGAGGAGAAGCCAGACAAAACCACAGTTGAACCTAAGGCAGGAAAGAAAACAACATCAAAAGCTGAGAAGAGGAAGAGAACAGAAGCTGAGAAAAAGAAGCCCAAGAAGGCTCAGAAAAAGACTGCCACAGGAGAGGTAGAGACTCAGCAAGAAAAAGAGAAGACACCACTAGAGACAACAGAGACAAAAGCAAAAACAACAGACTCAGGAAAAACTGCAGAGGGTGAAGAAGAAAAACAACAGGAGGAAATATCCCCTGAAACACTGGCAAGGGAAGCAGTAGCTATGCTTGCTGCATTAAGCACTCCAGCTAAGCAAAAGGGAAAAAGAAAAAGATAGACATCAATGTATTTCAAAGCCAGGAGGAGCACCAGGATTAAGGTGGGCAAGCCCCAGCCACCATCAAAAGAACCCATTACCATTGAGGATGCACCTACTGTAGCAAGGGAGGAATCTCCCTCCAAAATATCTATCACCTATGAGAGGGAGTCTGAAGACCTCCACCTGGAAGGAAAGGATCAAGTTGATGGACTCCAAAGCAGTCCTACAGGAGGCACAAACCTCTCTACAGGAGACACTGGCCAAGATTAAAGAAACTGAAAATTTGGAAAAGAAGGCAGAAGAACAGTCACAAGAGGAAGGTAAAGAAAAAGAAATACCTAAGCCAAGCCCTCAGCCTAATTTAGGCTCCTATTACAATCTTCTAGAAGGTGGGAAGATCATCCCACAAAAATTCACAGTACCTCTTTTCTTCGAACTAGAAAAAGAAAGGGTCAGGACCCACACCTGGATGCAGATTGCTAAATCTAAAGGAGTCGAAGATATAGGGCACATGGAAAACAAGTTGAGAGAGTTGAGCAGGGAGTTGCACATGGTAAGGCACAAAAAGAGCATTAGAAGAGCCCAACTACAGGAAGAAAATGAACTGTTGAAAAAGAAGTTACAAGAACGGGAGCCTCAAGGGAGAGACAAGCTGCCAATCTTGGAAGGGTAGCAACAACAAGAAGGACCCCTAGTAAAGAGTGAAACAGTAGAGAAATAGCAGCAAGAAGAAGAACCATAGACAGATGTTGAAACGCTGATGAAACAGCAGCAAGAAAGAGAATCTCAGGCAGCAACTGAAGTGCTGATTTTGAAAAAGCAGTTGCAGGAAAAGGAAGCCCAGATGGCTTGCATGGCCAGCTGGGCAATGGAGGCCTTGTAGTGCAGATAGCCAGCTAGATCCTATGCACTGTATCTCAAAGACCAGTGGCTCCAATTCCAGATTAAAACATTGGCCCAGAGGGGCACAATCCCATTTCAAGATTATGGTCAATTTATGGATTTATGTGATCATAGTTCAGCTGAAGATAAAGCCAAGCTAGCAGAATTTTACCTACACAATATGGCACTTCCTGACATGAACTTATGGGATCCAAATGCTGCATTGGGAGACCTACAGCTCATGGCTATGGCTTCCTGGATGAGCCATGAGGAAAAGAGAGTAGTGGAAATTCAAAAGATAATGGCAAAAGAGCTAAGTGAGCCCCTGATGATAAGGGCAGAACCAGCAAAACCATTGGCTCTCATCTATGCCCATGAACACCTTGCAGCCAATCCCCAAGTTCTCCCTGATTATGTTGACAGGCAAGCACAAGCTACTACTCATTTTGAAGATATGGGGAAATTGTTTGGTTATGACTACCTTCATGCATGCATGAGGAGGTGGAATACATTGCCACATAGCTTAAGGATCAGGGAGTATCACTCCCCAAGTAGAATGAGAGAGGCCATGAGGAGAGTACCCTTATACAAACACTGAATGCAAAACCTGAAAGCCAACTGGATTGGTCTTAAGTTCAGTCCTCTAATATTGTTAGGATTGTTGGAAGGAGTTAAGGCGGAGGAAGAACAGAAACAATGGGAGGAAATGGACAGGAAAGTAGGTTTCCATGACAGAGAGGAAGACATCACATCAGAGGCTTGGTATGTTAGGGAAGCTGTTAAAGCTATTAAAGATGAAGAACTGGATTAGTTGCTCAGAGGATGAGCAACCCATTCAGCAAGGGGGTGATGATGAGCCCCAAAAAGGGGTAACTATATGGGCTCATTTTGCCTATTATTTTCATTTAATCCACCATTCTCAATAGTTTTGTGCATGCTTTTGAATATATTTATGTCAATAGAGTGAATGGGGATGGTCACTTTTCCATGTAGTCTAATGAGTGTTTATTGCAGATTTTTTGGACAATTTTGGACAAGGACCAGGAATTTATGAGCAAAATGATAGCCAAACTCGAGGAAACATGGATGAGGACTTATAGGAGGAGTTTCCCCTTCATTAAATGACCCCTTCCTCGAATTCTTCATCAACAGCTCGGAGTACAAAGGCCCACATTGATGATTCCAAGGGGCAGCCGAGCAAGTCAAGTAGGGCTGCTGTTATCTTCACTTCTAGGAAGCCGAGTTCCTTAAGTTTAGGAGGACTGTTGGGAGTCCCCACTTGTATAAATAATAAAGCTTCAAGCCTTGGTAGGTTAGCCATTTCATAGTATATTTTCACACTTTTGTGCAACCTTGTACTCAGTTCATTTTCGAGCTCTTTCTGAAGACAATTTTGTGATGTAACTGCTATTTTTTGATAAATGAAGATGAATCAAGTTTTGAACCAGCACTGATCTTTTCTAGAGGGCTAAAGCTCGTGGGTTAGGGCCCAAACCAAGTTTCCCAGCACCTCTTTTATGTATTTATATGCTTTTGTTTGCATTCATAAGATAATTTTTGTTGTTTAGGTTAATCTTGCTTTGTTAAATTAGGTTGCTTTTGATGGTTAGAATAGTTTTTTTTGCTTCAAGTTGCTTAAGTAGTTTTCTGTAGTAATAAGAAAAGATCCAAAAAGGCCACCAGCAGGTCTTGATCTCCTTTCTCCCTCCTTGGGACCAGATTTGAGGTGAAGGCACTACTGCTACCACCAAAAACACAGTTTTTGCTCTTCCAATGCAATTGTTAGTGTGATATTTCGAGTTGGAGAAGTTGATATTAGTTTGGATTCACATGCTTAGATCATTTCATGTTCATTTATCATGGTCTTCTCGCATATTCTTTTGTTCATAAAGTTATGTTCAACATTTTTCTGGTTTTAGGTCAGAATTAGGTTAAGATAGAAAAAACTCTGTTTTTTGGTTCTTGCTTTAGTTAGTTTTGAGAAGTAAGTGTGCAGCCCTCTTGTAGAACATTCCAGCTTATCATTCCTCCATAACATAGCCTGTACCAGTTCATCTCTCAAATATTTCCCCACTCCTTCGCCATATTTCGTCATTCTACCCTAATTTCTGCATTTTTCCATAAAGTTGCTTTCTTGCCTATTGAACAAATCCAACCATCTCCTTCGGCCCTGATCTTCATTGAAAAAGTTCTAGACCCCTCAACACCTTCATCAAACCTTCACCTCCCCTCTCCCATCATTTTTCCACCTTCAAACCTCCAAAAACCACTTTCGGCCTCCTCGTGTAGATCCTCCTGTAGAACCTCTTGTAGATCCCCTGCAGCCTCCTGTAGAACTTCCTATGAGTGATTTTTAGAAGTCTGATTGAAATGGAAGTCTTCAGAAGGGTAGTAGGGACTTCTTAGGACCCCTCCACACTTTCCTCACCATCTGCAAAATCCAACTCCATCTTCCTTTGCCACAAAACCTATGCACATTCACAACCGGTCAAATCATAAGCATAATAACTCCACATAAAAAAAAATCAAAAGTACAAAAAGATGATTTCTTCTCATTTCTCTTTAGAAGTAGTTTGAATAAATGAAATTTTCATTTTCAGTAATCAATGGCACCCATTTCAGTAGTTTCCATCTCTTTTCTTGCACAACTAGGGTTTGCTAGGGTTTGCGTTTCATTTCAGTTTTCCTTCTCTTTCTACAAGTAGAATAGCCCCTGTAGAGTTAGTTTCCTTTCATCATGGTTAAGGCTTCTACTGAGAACTCATAGAAGTTGGCTTAAGCTCCTAGCGAACTTGTGGCAACTGATCAAGTGACATCCTGCAGTAAGAGTTAGTACTTGTGCATACAGCGCCATCGCTTCCAAGTTTGTTACGAACTAACGGGTTGATAAAAGTAAACAAGGAAGCCCTAGGAATTGCAGCATTATTGCTGCAATACTAGAGCTCACCAAAGCTCTACAAAAAGAGACAGAGGAAAAGGAGCGATTGCAGCTTTAGTTGCGATCCATGGAAGAGGCCCTAGAAGAACTGAAGCACAACAACAAAAATATTCAAACGTAGAATGTTGAATTGAAGATGCTTCTACATGAAGAGAAAGACAAAAAAAAAGTTTTCTACAATAGTTGCAAGCTAAGGAAGAAGCCTTGGAAAAGCTACAGTGTGACCCATGTGAGGTAAAAATCAGTTCTCCATCTTCATGTATGTTTCCTAATGATGATTTCATTGTTTTTGAAAATCATACCACAGGAATTGGCTCCAAACTGTTGAAGAAAATGGGGTATGAAGGGAAAGGATTGGGCATTAAAGGCCAAGGCATTGTCAACCCCATCAAAGTAAAGGAATTACCCCATCAGACAGGACTTGGGTATGTCAGGAAAGAATTTGGGGAATCCGCCAAGACAGCAAGTGAACCACCAACAACAAATGATGAGAAGCCCTCATCATTTCTTTCCAACTCGACACAGAAGGTAAAATATGTTGATTTCCTTTCAGTTTCATCTTCACATAGCATGATTTATGTTGGGGATTTGGAGATCCAAATTACAGGGACAAACATGAGGCTCCTTAACAGGATGAGGTACAAGGAGGAAGAAGAACTTGGTGTTAATAACCAAGGCATAACTCAACCATTGGAGGTTGTGAAGAGACCTCAATTTGTAGGCTTGAGATACACTGAAGGAGAATGCTCGAAGGTGTCAGACTCTTTCGAGACATCGTCGAAATCGTCAAGGAAAGAGAATGATGGGAACATGTCACCATCATACATGGTAGTGCCCATTGCAGGGAAAGAGCTAAGGCAAGCTCTCATCCCATAATGACACCAGAGACAACAAGGAAAGGTATAAACATTATCGATATTTGAATGTTCATTTTGATTATAATCATGTCGTTAAAGATGAACGTAAATCATGGAATCGAAAATCATGTACCTTTTTTGGATTACATAATCATACATTTGCTAACTGTTGGAAAAGAATAGCAGCGCACAAAAGGAGGAGGCATGAAAGACCATCTCAACAGCAGGTAAAGAAACATGTTAAGTAGACCTAGAGGAAGAAGATGTATTGTAGTCATTGCAATAGAGGTGGCCATCAAAGAGCCACTAGTTGAAGGTTCCATCCAGAGTAGCACCTTAAAGACAAAGTGTTGGTGCATGAACCAAATGCAACGGTTGTTCGACCAATGAATGTGCCACAAGGAGGCAACCCATTCACCTTGATAAGTGAGAAATGGTTCTTCTAGGCATGTTAGCTTGTCATGGTCATGCTTTTGTAAATCATTTGTTGCATTTTAAAATGAAAAAGTGATGATGTGTTTTCTATCACTTGTTAAGAAACAATGATGTCTGATCTTATTTTGAAGTGATGTCGTGTTTCCATCACTTGTCAAAGAAAAAATAGTGTTTGGCCTTATTTTTGTAAATCGTGTGTTCTAGTGATGATGTGTTTTCCATCACTTGTTGAAGAAACAATGATATGTTGGCCTTGTTGTCATAGCTGGGGTATTGGTTCCATTTTGTTGTAAACTTGACCACCGAGTATGTGTTATAAACTCATGGCACATATGGGATGCTTGGGTCATTAGTTGGTCATGTGAATTAAGCATGGAATTTTTAGAAATTGTACTACAGGTTTGCAAAGGGTGCAAGTGTCGGCTCATCGCTTATGGTTCCGAAGGACAAAGGTGAAGGAGAAGGAAGGGTGACTTATCATAAATTTGTAAGTGCATACAAGGTATAGAGAAGTTGCATATTATTTTTCATGCTTTTGGAGGAACAAAATCTCCTCAATGGGGAGGATTGATCTAGGTGGCTCTAGACACAGGCAAAAGTCTTAGAGGACTCAAAAAGAGGAAAAATTCAAAGTGGCCAGATTGCTCCCAAACTAACACCAGATTGAAGTGATCGTCGCCCTGATTCCAACAGTAAGAACGACACTCAAATCTGAGCTCGTATGAGGGAGAAAGAGCGAGTCAAGGTTTTGGTCAAAGTTGGGTTGTGGGCTAGGTTTAAGTGTCCTACAATTTGACCGACCTTGGGGCATGAAACCTAGCTCCCGAAAGTGGGCGAATGTGTTGGGTACTTAATTTGTCTACCATCCCCTATATTAGAAAAAATCGAAAAATGTGTTTATTAATTAAAGATATATATATAAAGCGAGAGAGAGAGAGAGAGAGAGAGAGAGAGAGAGAGATATATATATATATATATATATATATATATATATATATATATATTATGAAACAAGTGGCGAGACATGACCCCCACCACCACCACCAGAACCGCATACATTATAAAACAAATTGATATTAAAATGTGGGTCGACGGGCCATGACCCCCTCCGACCACCCAACTGGCCCAACCACAGAACTAAAACATGTTACATATGTGGGTGGGCGGGCTACCTCTGGTGGACCCAACCCACTTCCCACCCAATTGCTACCACTTGTTAGCATTAAAACGGGGGTGGCGGGGCTTGAACCCACCCAGCCGGTGTGGCTAGCCCACCTCCCGGGCACCCTCACACACAACGGTTACATCATAGACCAACACCACATTTAATGTAATAGCTCCAACGCACTCCACCATTTAATACGATCTAACCATGTCGTATTAAAATATTTATGCGCCATTTTCAAACGGTTAACCAGAATTGAATTTTAATGTGCCTAATAATAAAACTTAACGCACTATTTTGGAGGTGCGAGGGTTCAAAACCACAACCTCCACCCTCCTAAATGATTTTTCCATTATTAGGCCACAAGGCTCAACCTTGTTAGCTCCACCCAACGAATTTTATAAAAAACCTTTGTTTTCATTTTGCATGGGGGGTGTAGAGAATGAGCATGGAACAGAGCAGACCAATGGTGGAACGACAAGAAGACGCAGTTCCAAGTGGCAGAGTGCAGCACAAAAACTGAGACATATATTTTTTAATTGATTTGCAAGTGGAACCATGATTGAGCCAAATTTTCAGGAGGCAAAAATTTTGCCAGTGTCAAGATTGTAAAAAATTTATGTCGATCCTACACCTCTCAGCAACACAAACCTGATGGCGTAGACAAAATTTTTATCTGAACAACAGCTCTTCAGATGACTTGTAGGAGGGAATCTTTGAGGAATCTAGGGGGAATCTAAATGATTCCTATAGCCACAGATTTTCACTTTGTCAGAATTCAGAAATTTGATAGTTGATTTTACACTATTCAGCACCACAAATCTAATGGTGCAATCAGATTTTCCATTTTATCATGCTATTTTTTGGCCACTTTTCAAAGTGCAGTGCAGGTGTCAGTATTCAATGTGCAAGTAGTCATTTCCATGAGATTCGACGCCATGAGATTGATGGTGCAACCAGATCCAACATTTTATCATCCTCTTCTTCAGATAACTTCTTGGTGTGAGGTATATGCAGTGTGATCATGTACTTCTTTGTCTCTTTTCTTGAGATGCATTGTGTTGTATAGATCCTTGTTTGATGTTTGAAGTGGGAGCTTGTTTTGTTCTTGATGTGAGATGTACTTATTGTCATGTTCTGATTGAGATCCCTTTGTCGTCATGTTGATGAAATACTCATGTGTCGCCATCTATGTATGAATTGAGATCCATTTGATGCCATGTTGGCGGGATGCTCATTATTGACATATGTGAAATTGGGTCATATTGATAGGAGTCCTTTTTGAATGAGAGTTCTTGCAGCGGAACATCTCTTAGAGCCACTCCTACGTGAGGGCATATTCCTTGTGTGATAGAGAAAACACATGCATGTACATCATCACTCTTTCCAGCACTTAATACAACGACCTACACCATATTGACACCAGGGCCCAGAGACGTAGTCCCTCCTGGACGAACTCTGTTATCAACGTCTCTTGTTTTATGTTGCTGATTCTTGTCATGTTCCTTCTTCTTTACAACATGCATATATGTTCCTTTATGCTATTTTAAATGCAATTTTAATCACATCACGAAAGAAAAAGATCTTGGTTAAATTCGGGAATTGAGTCAACTCGGATCACCACACTCTACTTATAGAATGAATACCCAAGTTTTCAGAAGGAGAAGTAATGGAATCATGAGGATCACCTTATTCAATCATGATACCCTAACCTTCCAAGAGAAAATTAATGCAATATTTTCTATAAAATCCAAAATAATTTTTTGTTTTGGATGAGAACATATATTACAAAAGATTATGTAATGTACCTTATTGAATAGGAAATTGAATTTTTGGATGGATGGGCATATTTTTTTATAGATGAGAAGTATTATTTGACTAGGTTTTATGGTTCCTTTGTAAACCCTCACCTCTTATCATATTGTATGCTATATAGATTTATTTTCTAATAATTTTGTAGGAAAATGGATCTTAGATATAAAGAGGCTATATGGGCTAGTAGTTTCAAAATTTCTTTAAGACTCTTTTTTTGGATTCGAAAAAGTACTTTGTCTACTCTAGACATGTGTGTCTCAAATTCGAGAATATGAAACACTACCATTTTGGAATTATAAAATATATATCATTATGGCCCAAATTAAAAACACAAATAAAATGCCAAGGGTTTTGGGTCTATTGCTTATTGGACTACTAAGGAAACAAAAAGGAATATCAAGGATTGGAAATATGCTAAGAGGAAATGATTGAATCTCAAGTCCACCATAAATCTAATAACAAATATAAGAAATAATCTAATGAATAATTTGATGAAAGATAAGGGTATGAATAATCTATGGTAGAACAAGAGGAAGCAAGAAAAATAAGAGGAATATCTGATGTTAGTCTTAGTAAGATGTTCAAAATGTTTCCATTATTGAAGCTTGGATCTTATATAGACCATAAAGATACATTATTTAGAGAACCAAATAGGGATAAAGGAATATATTAGGCATCTAATCCTCATCAATGGGATACATGGGCTCACAAAATTAAACAAGTGACCCCCTTTGTCATTATTGCACTCTCATTGTAATTAAAAGTTGGACCACAATCATATAATGGGGAGATGGATTGGATAATGTAAGTAAAAGAAAAAGTGTGAGTGAAAATTTTGTAATATGAGAGTAAAATATAAAAGGTCAATATTGTTCTACTGAAGGTACAAGAACATAATTTGCACCTACTCTAACTCATGATAATGAATATTTTTCAATTGCAAATGGAAGTGACACAAATATCTAAGATGATAGATGTTGAATTACTAAAAAAAAACATAAGGATTGGGTTGTTAAAATGATGAGAGATGATTTATTAGAAAGGACCATGAAAACCATGGAGGCATTAAAGGTTAATGTGGTCAACATTCATGATTTTAGACAACCTTCCTCTCAAGTGTTTTTTTTTTTAAATTAGAAAAGGTCAAGAAATAAAAAGTAAGGGTGAAATTCCTTTTGAAGATACAGATATAGAGGAGATTCTTTTGATCTATAAAGGGATGAGAGTTGTTCATTCAGTGGATCTAACCATTTTCTCAAGGTTATCTTCCAAGGATAAAATCTTCACAACAAGGAAAATTTTAGGGGCTAAATTTCGCTAATTGGCTATTTTTTTGGACAATTTCTGGAAAAAAAGAATAAAAACAAAACAAAAAAAAACAAAAACAAAAACAAAAACAAAAAACAGAACAAAAACAAAACATTTATTTGTCCATTTGGATAAAAATTCACTTATTTTTACCATATATATGATTAAATTGATGAAACTTTCCAAAATTTTGCCAATTTTAATATTAAATTACATGTTTTTTTATTGAATATTCATCTAAATTCTAAATTATGACTTTCAAACTTGAATATTCGCTTATAATACTATACATAGGTGTCATATTTGAATCATTAAAAAATACCCTAATTCACAAGTGGATAGTCTTTGTATTAATAACAAACTTATAATAGAAGAAGAAAACAAATATAAAGAGTGGTACCAAGCACAGTTTCTACTTATTCCTGCACTAAAAATTGAGCAAATTATCATTATTCCACCATTTGAACCATCTAAAAAACATGTTAAAGAAGAAAAAGAAAATATCAATTTTGGATATTATTACTCTTACTAGCCTAAAGATTGTCATAATTGAAGATGTTGAGCTTGGACAACTTTGCCTAACGGCCATAGAGATTTGGTAGATCATAGAGAATGCCCCTACAAGAGTGTCCATTGTGGGAGAATACATTACAATTATAATCTAGGTTAAGGATTATTGTGATAAAAGACTGAAGGAGTTGAATGAGACTAAACCTTATCTTGAAGAATTTGAGAGAACCCAAATGGCTTATTTCAATAAGTTCAATGATGCAACTTAGAAACATGAAGGGCCATTGATATTCATGGAAGGTGAGTTAGTTTTTAATCTGATTAGATTTCATCCTTAAATGAAGAATATAAATATTTTATTACATAAGTGAAAGGAAAAGGCAAAGTCAACCCAACTAGCCTAAACTCTTGGTTTGTCTATTTGGTAGTACAAAATGACAGAGTGATCAATACCAACTTAGACTTCTTGGGGAGAGACTAAGCTATTGGAGAATCAATATTTCCATATTCAATTGGTTTGGAGGACTACTATGGGCTTTAATGGAGATGATATAAGATCCATACTCCACTACCACAGTGGAATCACAATTATAACTCAACATGCTACTAATTGACTTTTCCTTTTCCTTTTATCTTCCCTCCCTCTACTCCTTTTGCATTTCTTTTGGCAATTTTCCATGCCTTGAATAAGGCCTTGCCTATGGCTTACACATTTTTGTTCTTATGGGTTTTATATTGAGAGACAAAGAGTCCAGAAACTAAGGATCATCATTTTGTTTTCTCAACCTTTATAATTTCTCACATGGAGGTTTCTCCTCCAACTTAAACTGCATTTTCTATTTTCAATATAGGCTCTTTCTATTTATTTCTTAACTCATTGTAAATTTATATTCATATAACATAATTGTAAATTGTATATGTAACATGAAACTCCATTCTAGATATTACATTACTCAATATATAGAACTCTCTATTTGATCCATCTTTTTATTTAATCATATAATGGTTCATTATATTTCTATTTCAATTCCATTTGCTATTTTATGAGTTTATTGTATTACTAATATATTATTTAAATGGGATTGGAAACCACAATATTCACACTAAGATAACCTACTTGAACTTATTGTCATTAGAGACTTAAATTTTAAAACAAGTTGTTTCCACTCTCACCCCTCCTGTAAGGACCTGTGGTCCTTGGCATGCCCACCCGATGTGCGACCGAGTTCGGTTTGATTGGCAAACGAGTGAAGGTGTAAAAAGTGCGAACTGCGAGTCCTTGACGATGTGCATAGAGGATATGTTATAATGCACATGAAAGGAGGACAAGTGAAGTATTTATAGGCATGGGGAGCGAAGGCTCAACCCATGGGCCGACCTCATATATTGTAGTGGATGGTGCATAGAAGTGTTGGCTAACCAACATAAAGGCAAGCAAACAAACGATATGTGAGGGCGTTGGCAAGTCGGCTTGGGTAGCTCAACTTGCCCAATGCACCATATAAATAACATGCGATGGAGTTTCATTTGGCAATAGCTCAAGCTCAAGCATTCAAGTCTTCTACAAAAAAGTGCGAAGGATAAAGGCCCGCAGCAAAAGGTGAAGGTGCAGTTCTCATGCGCCCAACCTTGGGCAGCTCATTAAGGTAGCACGAGATCCTGGAACGAAGGCGAAGGCATGGTGCACGGGTGAAGCATCAGGCGCTTGGTTGGCACAGGCTCTTGGGTAGCTCGGGTGAGCACCCGCCCATTGTGCGAAGACAAAAGTGGAGGTGGGAGAAGGGGACTTGGGTGAGGTCGCCCACCCACCGTGCGGAGGTAAACGAAGGGTGACTCAGGTGAGGTCACCTACCCGTCGGCACAAGGTTTGGTTGTGAAGTTTGGTTGGCAACTCGTGTGAGGGCACGCTCGCTCGACTTGGGAAAGGAAATCTTGGTTATCGTACAGAGGTGTGAGAAGTTGTAAAATTGGCTAAGTATGAAACTTGGTGTTTCCAAGTATACTTGTAAAGCTTTGTAACATTGAAATATTGTATAATATATTATTCGGGCAGACTCATTGTTCAGGGAGTTGCCCCTCCCTTTATACTGTGCAATTGTGTTCTCTTGTATAATTGCTGATGATAATGAATGTGTATGGGTGTTCATTGGTGTAAAGGAAACATAATAATTACTTGGTTGAGAAATACAAACTAAGTAAGACTAATGGTTAGGCGTAGTCCATGAACATAAGTATTGGTGAAAAGAAAGTGTTCGGTGGTGCCACACCTTACTAAGAGCGGTTGAAAGACTACCGTCATCTCCGGCGTTGTGACAGGTGGTATCAGAGCAGGTTCACAGTGGGTGAAGCCAGTGTATTGAAGCTGATTCAAGTTTGAAGAAGCTTGACAGTTGATGACAGTGAAGCAGGTACTTGCAGGTGAAGGAAGCTGTTTCACATAGAAGTGGAACAAGAGCTGGTTCATGGTTGCAGGAAACTTGGTGAAGCTGTTGGATGGTTGAAACTAGATCGCAAAGAAGGAAACTATTAGTAATGGCAGGTGAATCTTAGGTTGGATCTAGTCATGGTGCAAAGGATGCTACTATGGCATTCATTGAAAAGGTGTTGGAAAGAATGGAGGACTTAGAGGCTTATTGGACTAAGAAGATGGACTTGGTCGAGAAGGATCAAGAGGGCAATTCGAAGATGAGGGAAGAACTTGATGAACTCCAGACTCAACATGAGTACACTGATATTATGTGTACACAATTTGAAGTGAAGGTCAAGGAGATTGAAGAGGCAAGAGATCATGGTCTGACAGAGACCGTGAACTTGCAGAAATCCCTTGATGAATCCAGAGAGGAGATCGCGGTGTTGAAGAAGGCCGTGAGGCATAATTCAGGTGGAGGAGTGCCTCATGTGAAAGTCAAGGAACCAGAATCCTATGATGGTACAAGGAGTGCGAAGACTCTTGGAAACTTTTTCTGGGATATGTAGCAATACTTGGAACGCTTGGGTCTATCCAATGATGATATGAAGGTGAAGGTAGCTGCTCAGTTCTTGACAAAGGATGCTAAGATGTGGCGGCGAAGGAGAATGGATCAAATTGCCAATGGCAGTGCTGGTGACATAAATTCGTGGGATGAGATGAAGAAGGCTTTGTACACCCATTTCAGTCCTCAGGATGAAATGTGGGAAGCAAGGATGAAGATTAAGTTCATAAAGTAGACAGGGAACCTATAGACATATTAGCGGGAGTTTGCAAGTGCAGTTCTGGAACTTCTTGACATGGTGGAGAGGGACAAGGTGTTCAACTTCATTATTGGATTGAAGCCTTGGGCATTCAATGAAGTGAAGAGGCAGAAGATTAAAACACTTGAGGAAGCTTTTGCTGCTGTGGACAAGTTGGTGGAGCATTATGATAAGACTCCTGATGATAGGAAGAAGAAGTTCGATAAGCCAAAAGAAAAGAAGAAGGATGATGCTTCGAAATCGGATGATAAGTCGAAGACGAAGAAATCATTGAAGTGTTGGATATGTGCTGAACCACATACGATGAAGAATTGTCCTTCTAGACTAAAAGTGGCCGCTATTGCACAGTCTAATACGAAGAATGAAGAAGCTTCTAGGGGATGATGCAAATACTTGGTGTTGCTGCTGCTATGGAGGTGGTCTCTCGGAGGGATCTTGAGAGGACAGTTTGGAGTATGCTCAGATGAAGATTGGGAGTGCTGATATACTCACTATGGTGGATAGTGGGGCTACTCACAACTTCATGAGTGAAGATACTGCAAGAAGGATTGGGCTGAAGTTTGTATCGGCGAAGGCACAAATGAAGACAGTGAATTCTCCTCCTGATTGTGTTCTTGGTGTAGCTGAAAAGGTGGACACAACACTAGGTGATTGGATAGGGAAAGTTGACTTCACTATAGTGCGGATTGATGATTATGAAGCTGTGCTGGGGATGGAATTCTTGAAACAATTTGATGTTATGATTGTTCCACATTTGAAGAAGCTATACATTTACGATGGAAGGGAAGATGTAACCATTGGTGTTCCAACCATTGGTGTGACAAGGCCTGATTGTAAACTACCAGTGATGCAAATGGAGGATGAGAAGCACATGGAAGACATGTGTAAGTAGTTGTATATGGTTGAGACAAATCTTAGCGAGCAGTCATTGGTCATCAGGACACTTTTTGATAGTATCTTGGATTTGTCAAGAAGGCTAGAAGTGGTTGAGGATGATGATGATGAGGAGGAGGCTTATGTGAGGCCGAATGTTCGAGAGGAGGATTGGGTCACTTATCTACAGAGGATGGAGATAGAGAATCCTGACAGATGGATTGAGATTATTAGTGAGGGTGAGCCTTCAGGCTCTACTCCCTCCACATCTTCTTAGATGACAAAGAAGATGGGGCTCATTGTTAGCTTCTCATGGCAGTGAGTCCTTGAAACAGGTTGAGTAGGTATGGCAGATGGTGTAGGGATGGTTTGGCATCAAGCATCATGACATGTTGCAAATGGGATGGAGTTTCCATGGACCTGAGCATGGGTGAGATTCTTGGTGAGTCCAGGATGTGGCAGAATCCGAGATAGACTGGTAAAGGCATAAGGATGTTCACTCTCATGGCTTGAGCATGACAGTTGGATTAGCTACCCAACTAGTTCAAACATGGGGTCCGGAAGTGCACGGAGAGATGTTGGCATTAGGTAGGCAAGGAGGACAGTTCACAGGATGGGATGACACATGATGGATATGGCAGTTCTACATATGTTGCAGGGATGTTTGCAGTATGTGGAGGAATCAATATCATAGACCAAGGATGAGACAGTTGTTGATCTTGGTGGATGGCTACCAGGATGGGATGTTGTCGAGGATGACAACGATTTCAGGTGGAGGAGGATGTAAGGACCTGCGGTCCTTAGCACGCCCACCGATGTGTGACCAAGTTCAGTTTGATTGGCAAATGAGCGAAGGTGGAAAAAGTGCGAAGTGCGAGTCCTTAACGATGTGTGTAGAGGATATGTTATAATGTGCATGAAAGGAGGACGAGCAAAGTTTTATAGGCATGGGGAGTGAAGGCTCAACCCACGGGCCGACCTCATATATTGTAGTGGATGGTGCGTAGAAGTGTTGGTCGACCAACATAAAGGCAAGCAAACAAATGATATGTGAGGGTGTTGGCAAGTCGGCTTGGGCAGCTCGACTTGCCCAACGCACCGTATAAATAACATGCGATGGAGTTTCATTTGGCAATTGCTCAAGCTCAAGCGTTCAAGTCTTCTACGAAGAAGTGCGAAGGATAAAGGGCCGCAGCAAAAGGTGAAGGCACAGGTCGTATGTGCCCAACCTTGGGCAGCTCGTTAAGGTAGCACGAGATCTTGGAACGAAGGCGAAGGCGCGGTGCACGGGTGAAGCGTCGGGCGCTTGGTTGGCATGGGTTCTTGGGTAGCTCAGGTGAGCGCCCACCCGTCGTGCGAAGACAAATGCGGAGGTGGGAGAAGGGGACTTGAGTGAGGTTGCTCGCCCACCGTGTGGAGGTAAACGAAGGGTGACTTAGGTGATGTTGCCTGCCCGTCTGCACAAGGTTCGGTTATGAAGTTTGATTAGCAGATCGTGTGAGGGCACGCCCGCCCGACTTGGGCAAGGAAATCTTGGTTATTGCAGAAAGGTGTGAGAAGTTGTAAAATTGGCTAAGTATGAAACTTGGTGTTTCCAAGTATACTTGTAAAGCCTTTCAACATTGAAATATTGTATAATATATTATTTGGGAAGACTCATTATTCAGGGAGTTGCCCCTCCCTTTATACTATGCAATTGTGTTCTCTTGTATAATTGCTGATGATAATGAATGTGTATGGATGTTCATTGGTATAAAGGAAACATAATAATTACTTGGTTGAGAAACACAAACTAAGTAAGACTAATGGTTAGGCGTAGTCCATGAACATAAGTATTGGTGAAAAGAAAGTGTTTGATGGTGTCACACCTCGCCAAGAGCGGTTAAAAGACTACCGTCGTCTCCGACGTCGTAACACCTCCACTTTCGTATTCAATTTATGGTTCATCATGTGGGATTATTCCCTATATATTCTTATTATATTTATGGTTCGTCAATTTGCAATGGGATCATTGAATCTCTTTCAACAATGAAGTACAATTGCTTGATGTGTGGAATGATCGCATTTGAACTTACATGCCATCATGTTATAATAAAGCAATCAAATTAGTATAACAAATTGATCATATAAAGTGTTAATAAACATTATTACACCTAATTATGAGCATGATTGGATTAACTATTTTCCGCAATTTTATATTGTGATCAAAGGTAAAGGTACAAAGCAACCTGTAGACTCGTCGCAATTAATCAATATCAAAATTTCTATTGAAGGATTAGTATAACATATCATATTAATCATCATTTACGAAATTTCTCAATATAATACATAATGTGATTGCAATATATATTATTTCCCTTTACTTACACTAGTTTAGTAGAGGTGGGGAACACCATTCAATATGATATTATGGTGGAAAGGAATATTAAGACAAATCAACATCAAAACATATTGTTTATGTCAATTAATTTTAACTATTTCAATTTGGTAATGATTATTTTTTATTAAAATAATGAGATTTTCTCTTTAATATATAAATAAAAGATAATTTAATCACTAATTATAATCAATAAAAAATTAATTCACAATAAAATTCAATTTAGGAAAAGAAGTGTTAGATATTTTGGTTAGATATCTTTAAACAAAATAAAACTAGCAATTGTCCCTAAAGGTGCATAAGTAAATCAAAGGAATAGAAGATTTGAGAATATCATCTTGAAAAATTAAATCACTAAATCAGCTTAAAAATAAAGACCTTGAAAAATTCACAGCCCAACTGATGAGTTGCGCTAGACTTACCTAACCTGCAATTCGGTGAATGAAATGGTCTCACCGTTTTGAGGGGAACTGAACAATCTATTTCGTCATTGTTGCTATCTATGCTATGCATGGAAGACCATTGCAAAACAAATTTCTTCCTACTTCGACCTCCTTTGCTGAAAGGCGAGACCATGGAAAAGATCATCATGGAATTGAAGGAGGGTTCGCTTTTCGAATCTCCCTCAGGCGTCTCAAAGGATGGCTATCTTCTTGAGCCTCTCTAAGTTGTCTTGTAGGAGGGAGTTATCTAAGTTGTTAACAAAAATAAGTGGCAGCAAGACCACCCATACAAATCCTCCATCCTCTTTTTGCTCTCATTCTTCTTTGCTTAACTATCAACTTAACTTACCTTCTATGTCAAATTTCACATATGCCAAATTCATATTTAAAAGTAAAAGCATTAAATCACAGTTAACTAAAACTAAACTAAATCGACACATTTTTTCATCATTGTTTCAAACAAAAATTACTTCCTTTTAATTTGACAACAAAAACAACACTATATCTTTGTACAACGCTCCATATCTTTGCGCAATTTGACAACAAAAACAACGCTATATCTTTGTATAACGCTCCATATCTTTGCGCAATGCTCCATCATAGTCATTGGAACGAATATTTTTTGTTTGCATCGCATCACACAATCACATCTTAGTATATTTGCCCTCTATACGCTTTAGCACAATCCAATATTCCAGAGAGCACCTATGTTTGTGCAGTGCTCCATCATAGTCAACGATGCGTAACTTTTTTTGTCTGAATCACTTCGCGTAATCACATCTAGTATAACTACCCTCCATGCGCTTGAATGCAATCCACTATCCCATACAACATTATATAATTGTGATGCACTCCATCATAGTCCATTTGAACCCCAATGTCATTTGTGATGTAATATTCAACATGAAGAGGGAAGAACTTGCTACACAGTTGTATATAATAAATTGATTGACGTGCAGCAATGCAGCTAAAGCCATCCCCGATTTACCTAGGATAAAACTGATGTCCGAAGGAAGGTTGCAGGCTACAATTATTAAGGCATGCAAAATATGAAGTCCCTTTGCTTACGAAATATACAAACATCAAAGAAGAAGAATAAAAGTAAACCTTCTGATAGCAGCATCTTGAGAAACTTCTTCTATAAGCATATGGAAAGAGTTGTAGTGGACATACTAGTAGTTGTCAGTGTTGTGAACCCATAATTGTAGAGGTCAACAAAGCAGTCGGTAGTGGTTCGTTGAAATTTGTTTGATTGTGTGAAGATTCACCAACATCAGTCTTAACATCGATCATGAAATCTATTTGGTTCACGTAATGATCACGCCCTGCCCTACCCTCTGAAGCTCAGGTTATGATTATTGTCATTTGGTAGTCATGGTTCTTATGATACAAAAAAAAATTGATGTGTAGACAAAATTGCAGTGGAAAACTGAGTAGTTTCCAGTGTTGTGAACCTAGCACCGTGGCGGACAACGGAGAAATTAACAGTGGTCTCTTGAAATTGCATAAGATCTCCTACCACCTGCATTGATTAGCATTTCTCCTACCTCCTGCAAGTGTTCCTGGGCAGTCTTGCGGCCTCTTCGGCGTTTATGCCTAGAGCCTGAGGTACCCCCAAGTACTAATTTGTGGTGTGGAATGTTTCCTTTGATGATACCTAACCTATTCTTCTGTTTCTCATAAACTGCTTTCTGCTGCGCTAAGAAGAGGTCCCTTACCTTTCTTATCTCTTCCTCCGGTGCTGCTTCTATCCCTTTAGCTCTCCATCTTTCTACGAGCTGCGTGAGGTCCAAACCTTCCTTCGCTAAGGTGTCTTCGAATTCTAGATCTTCACTTCCTGCCTCGCTGGTTAGCATTTCTGTTTCTTCATCCGTTTCCACAGTTCTGTCCTGCATATGGATTTCGCCATCAAAAGCCTCATCCCCCATGCCTTCTCCTGTGAATTTTTCCGGTTCTCTTTGCTCTGCCTCCCCAACAGGTTTATTCTTCTTCGCCTTCGAGTCTGTGTCTGGATCTAAGATCTCAAAGGGGTTACTGAGGTAGTTTCTTCCTATATTTCCCTTGGTATTCCTCCTTCTATTGGCTCTCTGTCTATTCTTTGGTTTTGTGAAGTTATTCCTATCTTTGTTGCTCTGAGTTTTGTCCTCTTCTGCCTCCTTTCTGTTCAATGGACATTCTCTTACCATATGACCATGCACATGGCATTTTCGGCATCGGAAAGGAATTTGTTCATAGTCTAAAGCTTGGAAATATTCCTCATCTCTGTATTCTAGCCACAACCCTTCATGAAGTGCTCCGGATACATCCATCTCTACACAAATTCGGGCATAAGTAGTGTACCTTTTCTGCATGGTTGCTTCTGAAGCTTTGACGAAAGTTCCCAACTTATCTCCTATTTGCTTTAGGGCAGATAAACCCCAGTAATCTATGGGGAGAGAGAAGAGTCTGATCCAGACCGGGACTTGAGTGAAGGATTCCCTTTCTGGTACAAAGTTCGGCTTCCATGGTCTCATATATAAGCCAGCTGCGGCTAAGAAATATGGGCCACCTTCGAACACCCTGTCTTTGTCTTCCAGGCTGGTAAAGACTACTGTGAAAAACCCTTTGGCTCCCAAGTGTAACTGCACATCTCCTTTTGGCCTCCACTGCTGTTTGATCCATTGACACAGGGTTCTCTCAGAGGGCCATATTCCCATAAATTTGCAGATGATGGCATGTTCAGCCATATGCTCCCTATAGGCCTGGATTTCGGGGTCAGTGATAGTCACTCGAAGGCTATCTTTTTTCTTAGGCTTACAGGCATTGCCATTACCCGGGTTTCTATTGGGGATCTCGCTGGAACCCTCTCCCTTTTCCGGCGGGATACTGTCCTTTTTCCTGCCATCATCCTCGTTTTCTGAGGGCTGAGAGATAACATTGGTTTTGTCGTGAGCGCCTTCATGATTCTGCCCTTCAGAATCTTTGTCTTCTGTTCCGATGACTGTCCTATCCGAGGACATGGGTTTCTTTGCCTCCTTTTTCCTACTGTTCTGGCTCGCGCTGTGCAGCCCTTCTATTCTGACTCCCTCTGTCTTATTCTGTTGTTGATTCTTCAGTAGGGCTTGTTTAAACGAAGGGGTCCCACTGGACCCCTCTGCCCCCATCTGCTCTGACAACCTATGGCCTTTTCGATACAGTGCTGCCAGTTTGTTTTTGAAGTGCTCCAGAGCTGTGAACCGACGCCGGAACGCCGAAACCCTAGCTGCGCTGTTCACCCGCCATTCTCAACTCAGAGCTCCCATCAAGCACCTCCTAAGGATTGGGTTGTTAAAATGATGAGAGATGATTTATTAGAAAGGACCATGAAAACCACGGAGGCATTAAAGGTTAATGTGGTTAACATTCATGATATTTTAGACAACCTTCCTCTCAGGTGATTTTTTTTTGAATTAGAAAATGTCAATAAATAAAAAGGAAGGGTGGAATTCCCTTTGAAGATATAGATATAGAGGAGATTCTTTTGATCTATAAAGGGATGAGAGTTGTTCATTCAATGGATCTAACCATTTCCTCAAGGTTATCTTCCAAGGATAAAATATTCACAACAAGGAAAATTTTAGGGGCTAAATTTCGCTAATTGGCTATTTTTTGAACAATTTATGAAAGAAAAAAAAAAAAAAACAAAAACAAAAAAACAGAATAAAAACAAAACATTTATTTGTCCATTTGGATAAAAATTCACTTATTTTTTACATATATATGATTAAATTGATGAAACTTTCCAAAATTTTGCCAATTTTAATAGTAAATTACATGTTTTTTATTGAATATTTGTCTACATTCTAAATGTATGACTTTCAAACTTGAATATTCGCCTATAATACTATACATAAGTGTCATATTTGAATCCTTACAAAATACCCTAATTCACAAGTGGATAATCTTCGGATTAATAACAAACTTATAATAGAAGAAGAAAAACAAATATAAAGAGTGGTACCAAGTGCAGTTTCTAGTTATGCCTCCACTAAAAATTGAGCAAATTATCATTATTCCACCATTTGAACCATCTAAAAAACATGTTAAAGAAGAAAAAGAAAATATCAATTTTGGATATTATTACTCTCACTAGCCTAAAGATTGCTATAATTGAAGATGTTGAGCTTGGACAACTTTGCCTAAGGGCCACAAAGATTTGGTAGATCATAGAGAATACCCCTACAAGAGTGTCCATTGTGGGAGAATACATTACAATTATAATCTAGGTTAAGGATTATTGTGATAAAAGACTCAAGGAGTTGAATGAGCCTAAATCTAATCTTGAAGAATTTGAGAGAAACCCAAATGGATTATTTCAGTAAGTTCAATGATGCAACTTACAAACGTGAAGGGCCATTGATATTCATGGAAGGTGAGTTAGTTTTGAATCTGATTAGATTTCATCCTTGAATGAAGAATATAAATATTTTATTACATAAGTGAAAGGAAAAGACAAAATCAACCCAACTAGCCTAAAATATTGGTTTGTCTATTTGGTAGTACAAAATGACAAAGTGATCAATGCCGACTTAGAATTCTTGGGGAGAGACTAAACTATTGGAGAATCAATATTTCCATCTTCAAGTGGTTTGGAGGACTACTATGAGCTTTAATAAAGATGATATAAGATCCATACTCCACTACCACAATGGAATCACAATTATAACTCAACATGCTACTAAATGACTTCTCCTTTTCCTTTTATCTTTTCCTCTTTCATTTACCTTCCCTCCCTCTACTCCTTTTGCATTTTTTTTTTTGGCAAATTTCCATCCCTTAAATGAAAGTGTAGTATCTCAAGATTGATAGCTCCCTACCTCCTACTTGTCCCACATATTTGCAAGGGAAGAAAAAATTTCTCACCTTTCGATTATAAAGTGAGGAAGAATGGCCCACTAAAAATAGATTAAAATTGTTCAAGCTCTAAAACAACTGAAAATAATAAAAAAATCACTTATTTAGTCATATTCAAAATTATTAAAAAGATGCTAATGAATAAAGAGTGTCTTCCATAATTACTGAAGCTTCCACGTTGTTTTGTTAAGATTCAAGTGCATGATGATAGGATATACTATATATTTAGTGTGTAATATAACTGATATATGAAATAGTTTTTGAGATTTTATTTTTATTTTTATTTTATTTTTAATTTTAATTAAAATGTGATAGATATTTTTTAAAAATTAAATGGTTTAATATACAGAATTAAAGTGATTAAAATATTTTAAGATGTTCTTTTTCATTTAAATATATATTTTAAACAACAAAAAACATAATTTTACTTAAAATTGTATTAATAAATCGCATAAAAAAACATTTTGTTTATAAATAAAAATATACATCTATTTAATAATATATCTTATTGAAATAATCATATTTTTAAATCATAATCTTGTTATCTAATGAGTTCTTAATTGTGTATCATATGTTTAAATCATGGGCTAGTTACAACAAACTATGAATTGTGGTGAGAGAAATGAGATATATTATTTAATTAGCAATTGTCTCAAAAGATACAAAAAGAGGCCGATAGGATTATTAAATTAGAATTGTTGAATTTATCTAGAAGAGATGTTGGTTCAAGCCTAACGGATGAGCAATTTGAGCTGGCTAAAGGCCTTCTAATTGTTTTTTATTATTGTAAAATTATATTGATAATTCATTGGTTTTACTTTCAAAAGCTCGAAGGAATTTGAAGAGCAGGTATAGAATTTCTTTGTGGGATTTGATCCCAAAATCCTTGATTTGTAGATATATACTCAATGAAATGTTAATTGGTTGAAACCCTGCACAAATGTTTGGTATAAGAAAATAAGCCGAAAAGGTTGAAAGACTTAATTGGTTTGTGGAAAACCTTGTTTTCTTGGGCTGGATCATTGTGCAATTACTTCTTTTTAGATGTTTTGTTAAGGAACACATTGAATGTCTTATTTCATTTTAGAGTAAGTTAATTACCCAAAATTAAGAAACCTCTATAGATGGCCAAACATAATCATAAAGATGATAGTGTTACCCTACCCATTTCTCAAGGGATTTCAGTTTAGAAATATTGCAATAGAGCCAAACAAATTTTACATATTTTAACACCTGAGTGGCTACGGTTATGACCGTCATTCCCTCAACTAATTTGCTTCCATGACCAGGAATATAATTAGCAATCCACCGGACTGCTTAGCTCATGTTCTGTGCTGCTAAATGCATTCAAAGAAGAGGAGGAAAAGGCCACAAATTGAGAAATACATTCAAAATGAGTGTGTTACGAGCATTCCACAAAACAACACAAGAGATGAATCCATGTACAAAATTATGATTCTCTCCTGCGTACTCTGCTTTGGCCTCCGCGATCTTTAGCAGCTAAAATTCAGATTCTCTTTGCTACTCCAACAATCTCTGGTTCAATAAAATTTGGAAAACGAACCTAAAAAAGAAAATCAGCCATGGAAACTTAGATTAAATGATAGCGAACAGAAAAGAAAAATATCTTTTTAGCTGAAATAAAGAAAATGAAAACAAGTGCAAACCTACTTCGAGGAAAGGTCTCCCGTCAGAAGCAAGTCGCCTTCATTATCTTCATATGCAATCAAATAGCCTGGAATCGCGTTTGAGAGATTGCAGTAATTTTTAGTATTAATTAGATCAGCTCCCTCAATGCTTCCTACAAACATTCCTCTGAGAGCCTGCGCAAAGCTTTCATAACACGAGTGTTCTTCAAGGAAAATCGTCTGGCAAATTGAACGGCCTTCCATGACCACAGTAACAGGTGGAGCAGCATCGGAATATGCCAAAGGCTGTTGGTGAACCGTCGGAATATGCTTGGTATGGTTTTCTGGTTCTCTAAATAATCTACCGACGGTAAACTGAGGGACCTCTGAAGATGACAGGGCTCTAGGAAGAGGAGGAGCTGGGGTTCCATTCAGCGGGTTCTGATAGGGCGATATAACGGTGCCAGCGCTGTCTAAGCTGTATGGACATTATGTATTTCTCTGCTGCTGAGGAGATTCCTTCTTCGACTGCCTGAACATCGGTCCTGAAAAATTGGCACCACTTCTGGACAACATAGTCTCTATGAAATTGGACTGGAAAGGATGTCGGATAAATCCTGTCAGATTATTGGAACCTATTTGCCGGAGACAATTAGGATGATTATTTTCCAAGATGCGGAGTTGGAAGAATGCAAAAGAAGGCGGATGGTTTGGTCCGAGGCTTCTTGCATTGAAAGTTGTAGTGGCGTTTTTTGTTTGGCCTCAAAAAAGACGGGCGATTTGATTTGCATCTTCTTGCGGAGAAAGTTGTTGTGGCGTTTTCGTTTGGCCACAAAGAAGATGGGGGATTTGATCCCAGGCTTCTTGCGTAGAAATGTGTAGTGGAGTTTTTGTTCGGCCTTAAACAAGGTGGAGAATTTAGAGTTCTTTCTTGGGAAACAACACCTATTTGGTCAGTCTCCGGACCTGCCGTCAACATAGATTTAATATTATTATCATGGCAATTAAGATTACCTGTGCTGCTTCCCTCACATACATATCGGGGGGAACTTTGCCCTTCCTCGACAACGAATGTAGTGCTTGGCTGGTTGAATTGAAGGAGAAATATGTTTTGCTAGTGTTCTTCTCGCCCGTCGCGGCCGACCATGATTGCGTGCTGCTGACTCCGAGAATCGATTTCTTGTATAGGCCGCTCATGACTTCTTGTCTTGGACGTAACTTGTCATCCAACGCTTGGAGAACTCCGTCATCCATATGGAATTGTTGTTTCTTTTGATTCGGAAGAACTGCGAATCTGCAAAGAACAGATGATATTATCAACCATGGAAGAAAGGGGAAAGGGGACACCAATAGTGTTTCAACCAGAATTTATATCTGCACTTTGAACACAGCTTGGGTTATGAAAACGCTGCTTTAAGGAGAGAATACCGCGGCGAGGTAATTTAATACTAATCAGTGCTTGCCAAAAGCCAGGGAAAAAGAATAGGGCTTGTCAAAAGTCAGGGAAGAAGAACAGCAACAACAACTAGCAAAGCAAAGAAACGATTAACTCTGAGGCCAAGAGTGACATAAAATAACGGGAAAACGCAGTAAAAATATCTTCAAGAGTGACATAAAAGAATGAGAAAAGCAGTAAAAATATCTTGCCATGCCAAAAAGGCAACTCAACTGATATTTGGAAAAAGCAGTCACATTTCAAATCAATGGTTGAAAGTGTCTCGCCTGATCGAACGGAAGAATGGAAAAGAGTTGACGATTATTGATGCATAGGAAAGCCTATGGGCCTCACTAGATGGAAAAATATATGAAAGTTTCTGAATTGTGGTGAGAGAAATGAGATATGTTATTTAATTTGATGAAAAAATGTATGAAATAATTTAATATATGTGTTAAAAAAATTACAATATAAATAAATTAAAGTTTTTAAATATTTTAAACCACAGATAAGAAAAAAATAAAATTTGGAGAAAGTAATTTGTAAGTAGATTATTTCATTTTCTTTTTGTATTTAATATATTTAAAGTTAAGATATATATATTTTAATTAATTTTTAATATTTTTTTTATAAATAATAAATTTAAAAGTGATAGATTAGTTTTATCAATTATGATTAATATTGTGATTTGATAAGTTTGTTATCAATGAGTGTTTGGTTTGAATTTTTGTAAGTTGGGTTATTTATCTAAAGTTATAAATAAATCTAATTTTTTTTTAAAATGTGAGATCTGGACTAAATTTGTTTTGCAAAAAAAATAGAAATAATATTGATCTATGTAGCTTAGTTTTTAATTAGATAACATTGTTATATATATATATATATATATATATATATATATATATTACTTTTTACATTTTGTATTTTGTTTTTGTAGGTTTTATTAGTGAGACATGTTCAGAGGATTGAATCTTCGATCACTTCGATACACAAGGGCTTGCCAACATACTTTTTGCCAATTATGCTACCACCCACAGATTTTTTTACATATTGAATTAAAATTCATTCTATAGTTCAATATGACATAGAATTTATAATTTTATGTGGGTAACACTAATATTTGTCAATCAAAATATTGTAAGTTGATCATACACTAAAATAATAAAAATGATAGAATAAATACCATATGTCCACGATGTATCAAAAAAATAGAAATAATACAATTTATGTGTGTGTAATAAACTATATATAATCAGTTTCAAGTAATCCAAATAATGATCAATGAAATAATCCCTCTTCATCAATCTAAACAGATTAACTTGGCAATGAACTAAGTTACTAGAGGACATGGGTGAGTCTCTCTTATGGTTGTTAGGTACAGTTCATTTTTGCATTAATACTATGCATTTTCTATAAATATATATGCATTGTTGCATTAGATTAATGCAAGGATGTAAAAACTATTACGTAAAATTTGACATAAATCCCTAGATATTTATTTGTCTTTGTTCCTTATATATTTTATAGTCCCTAGGTTGAAAAATGACTAGGGTACCTCACAAACATGATAGTTATTTAATTGTATTTAAATTTATTTCAAATATTGAGCTTGTCGGTATGTTTTTCATGGTAATTATCGAATCAATTTACTCTTTTTCTTAGTACATGCTATCTTATGGTAACTATCTAGATGCGATAAACACCAATAAATAAATAGCAATATATAAATACAATTTTGCATTGAGATAGTGGGTTCATTATAAATAACTATAAATTGTTACATTAGATTAATGTAGGATGAAAACATAATTTCATGAAATTTTACCTCCTAAATCTTTTTTTATCATTTTATTTGTTTGTTTTCATCACTTGTAGATTTATAGTCCTTAAACTAAAAAGTGATTAGGGTACCTCACAAATATGGCATTGTTGTAATTTGATTTAAAGTTAATTTGGATAGGGGTTTATCAGTATGATTTTCATGGTTGCTAGCTAATCATTAATTTTTTACTTACTACCTACTATGTTGTGATATCTACTTATATGTGATAAACATCAATGAAAAAATACACGTGTACACATGTTATAAAAAATTAGAAACTAACCATATAATAGGTAGTAGAATGAAAAATATCACCCGACCAAAGCCCATTTTATTACTAAGGTTGTTTGATATGCAAGATTTAACTCTTACATTGGACTAGTTCTTACTTCGTATGTTTAGGGAAAGGGGAAAATCTTTAATGAAGGTAAACTTTGATAGACATTGTAACACCCTCTGGGGTTAATGTGCATATAAACAACATAATAGGAATAGAAATACAATAAACATATCAGCCATCAAAATCCATATATACATCAGTAGATTTGCACATGAAAATCAAGGGAATGAATTTTTCATTAATAAATGCAATGAACCAACCGGTGACGGGACTACCACATTCCACCTGACCATAGATTGGATGAGCCAAGTCTCTCTTCATCCAATCACCCCCGTGCCATATTCCAAGCATGAATGTGGGACTCACGGAACACATCAAAAACATCAATCAATGTGGATGCCACCGGAGTTCTTCGCCTACATCGTGAGGAATTTCAGTGCCTCCTAGTCTCTTAATATTTACCGTGCATCCGCAGTCTGATCCGGGGATCACATGGCCCTACACCGAGACATAATCTCCAAGCTTTACCATGCATTCCATCCCAGAATCACTAGGTCCAATAGAGATAAAATCCACCTCTTGGCTTTACCATATATCTCGTCATTCACCGGCAAGGATTCCTAGGCCCACCAAGGCACACAATATGGCTTTACCGCAACCCACAGTCCAGTTCAGGGGTTACTATGCCAGTGGCTTCATGCATCCTCAGTCTGGTTCAGGGACCACTACCACCGTGTGTTTGTCAATTCAGAGATCCACCCCACTCATCTTTGAATCCAATCCATCCATCCCCCACCAACCGCATCGGAGAACCCATCTCATCAAATCTATTAGGAAATGGCAAGGCTAGGCTGAAAATACTATCACACCTAGAAAGACCCATGCCATGGTAGAAAAGAAACACATGCAATCCCATGCATGTCGTATCTAGCAAGGACAATACACATGCAAGTTGATACCTACAATGAAGCCTGTTGTAGCTGCTTGATCATGCCTTTCCCTGCTTGATCTTTGCTTCCTCTTGCCTTCTTTTCCTTTCTTGATCCAATGCCAAAGTGCTCCAAGAATTCTCTCTGTGTCCAAGAGTATGAGAGAGAGAGAGAGAATAATGAGAGAGCTCAAAAGATAAATTGAAAAAAGGTTCACTCTGAAAGGAAGAAGCTTTCCAACTGATCCTCAAAAGCCTTTTTATTAATTAGGCCTCTATTTTCTTCATTTTCCATTATTTTTCTTTAGTTTCCTCATCACATGCAACTTGTGACCTTTCACCTTCCTTTTCTCCCAATTTCCATTATTTTCATAAATAAAATGCCAATTAATGCCTCATGCCTTTCCAAATCCTTTGCTATTTCCTTTGACACTTTCCTTAGCCATAAACAACCAAATGAACACACACTAGGATGTCTTTCCCACCATGCAGCTTGGAATATGTGTCCCATCATCCGCGGTATTTATATATTTTTACATGGAATTTTCACCAGGGTTGTTACAGAACCCTCCCCCTTGGGGGAACACTATCCTTGGTGTTCAATGACACCTATAACCAACAAGACTGCTGAAAACAAAACATAATGCCCATGGATATTTATAACACAGCTCATTACAGTATTTACAATGAAAGACATTCTCGAAATCAAAACCTCATGACAACATGATGACATACCGCATACTGGAGCTTTATAACATAGCTCATTATGATATTTCCAATAACCACATATACACATATGCACATTTTCTTAACTAACAAATAAAAGAATACGATTCTTGTATCTGTAACAAGGAAATCTAGAGGCTCACACCTCCATCCTCAAATTAATACCAAGATTCACCTCCTTCCCAAGAAGTCCAGAATCCACTACAAAGTCAAATCAGCATCCAATGTCTAGTGATATAATCACGCACCACTTATCCTCTCAGTGAATAGTTACCAGCTCGTTATTCCAAGGCGCACTCCCAATGTGCATCTGATTCTGTCTGACAATGCTAATAACCAAAACAAATCCATCTGTGACCTTGCCTTCTATGCTACACAGTCCCTCGGGAATTTGGTCACCCCTTCCATGCAGTCACTCACCTTCCAAGTTTCGTTGGCACACCCATCCCAGGTAGTCCATCCCTTGGCAAGTCTTTCTCGCATAGGAAGATACAAAAACCAAGGCATATCCCTACCTTAAAACCATCATACTGGTCATACCACGCTCATGGAAATTAATGGACACAATTGGGTACCAGTGTCCCACAATGGCCCTGCTTCTGAAGTGCTCTACCATCATACTATTGTATCTCTAATTTATTTCACTATTGTTGCTAATTCTTGCAATCAATTTCAACCACCCAACTGGGCATGTTCATGCTTACTGTACCAAGAAAGTAAATTCCATTAAATTCAAAATAAATTAAAATAACTTCAAATCAAACCTCATTGGTAGTTCGTTAATAAGCTACACTTGGAATTATGTTTGCTTCATGTCACAAGAAGTCAAACTAGCATATTTGACCAAATCAACATGTATAAAAATGTCACATCAGGTTAGCTCAAAACACAACCATCATAAATAAAAATCATAAATCAAATGTAACAATCATAAACCAAAATCATAGATCATAAATCAGAATCATAGATCATAAACCAGAATCATAATTCACATGTAATCATCATATACTAGAATTATAAATCACATGCATAATAAAACTAAAATGTAACACTGATACCTATACTTTATTGATCCTTACTTCTTCCATTGTTCTTTTGTATAGACACTAGATCAGTTGCCACACCCAGAAAACACCCAGTGCCTTCTCCTCTACCAGGTGCACCTATGCATAGTGTGCATCACACACATACAACCACACCTAACACACAACACCACGAAATACATAAACCTACACCTGACGTACAATGCATACACCTACAACCAGTGTAAAACACAGTGCATCCATCTATACCTGATGTGCAATATCACCCGATCCATGTACCTACACAGAGTACAACAAAATGAGTACACATGTTGCAATACCATGACTACATGATGTACATACATAATACCACATTCCCTTAACATAGCATGTATGGCATGCACACAATACCACACGTGCACTAGTACCATATGTACAACATGTACACAGTACCACCAGTACACTGCACCACCTGCACAACGTGTGCACAATGTCACTTGTACACATCGCCACATGCACAACTTGTTCACAATGCCACATGTACACCACATTACTTGTACAACGTGTACACAATACCACATGTACACAGTACCACACGCACGACATGTACGCAACACCACATGTACACAGAACCACATGCAATACATGTACACAACACCACCTGAACACAACGCCACTTGTACAACATGTACCCAGCACCACATGCACACAATGCCACTCGTACAATCATGCACACCATACCATATGTACATAGAACCACATGTACAACATGCATGCAACACCACTTGTACATAGCATTTCATTCCCAACATGTACATAGCATTATCTGTACATGACACTACATATCCAACATGCACAGAGCACCATATGCACACACGCCGCATATACGTCATGAAGACAGTACAATATGTATACAACACCCCATATGAAATATTCGCACAACCCTATTTATACCATCATGTAGATAACATTACATAAATAACATGTACACATGCTATGTATACACAACACCACAAGTCCACACACCATAAATGCAACATGTACAACATATACAACATATGCATAATAGTAGTACCACACATCAAGAACCACACCGACTCTACCAAGAAAACCTGCTTTCGGTGTCTTATCTGTGCTTGTCTTAGCATGTCATAGACCATGCCACCTTCATTCTACTGGTGTATCCTTTCGTATAACTTGTCCACAACATAGACATAATATAATCACATAATATCAACTCATAACCACATGATACTGACCTCGTATATTTTTCATGACTACTCTTCCCACTTGATTCCTCATGAACCAAGAACCTCTTCATGCCATTCAGTTGTGTAAGCAATTATTCCTTCACAAGAATTATACTTGACAATCCCTATCGGATAGTGACATAGATAGATAGATACATACATATATAATCGTTAGCATAAAACAATCATCACCTTGTCAGACAACGACATACATACATTCATGTATACATATATAAACATCAACATAATCATGATCATAACATAATTACCAGATAACATAAGGTCTAGGTTAAGAGAAATTCCTTTATTCATGCAACACATGTGCAACATTGAGAACAACAGTTCCCAACATAGCCAAGGCATATGACGCCTCAAATCCATTTACTTTACCTTTTCCTGTTACCTTTCTCATGACTATATTGCTATCGTCCATTTACCACAATGGACCCAACCAATCCAACCAACTGTCATAGCCTTACCTTCTGCTACACTTACTCATGCACCAAGCTTCATCTGAATCTTACATTACCTTTCGAGTACCACACATCTCTCCCTCAGCTCCATCAACTTTCCTCTTTCCCAACCAATTCTGAAGACTCAAACTAATAAAAGAGAAGAGAATAAAAAACCAAGAAGAAGACCACAAAAACCCATAAAGACATGACACTACAACAAGGTGGCAAGGCCTTGCACCAGACATAAACAAAACTGCAAATCAAACTCAAAAGACAAAAATCACAACACTGACACCATGACTCAATCCCCATGGTTCCCAAGGAAATCTCAACCTGAGCCATCTTCAAGATTTCATGGCAACTTGTCTTGCCATGCAACTCCTTGCATCATGCTGCCATAAACACATAACTGTCAATATATAATTAATCATAATAATACACCAGTTACCTCACCTTATTGTGCCAAACATGCTGCTTGCAACTGAACACATCCACGCCATCTCTCAAGGGACTCCAATCCATTGACAGATCCACGTGTAGCTAAACACTAGTTAATATGCCTGTCAAGTACATGTTCATGAATATAGCATGTATCCACATAATGTCATACTAGATTAAGGTTAAGAAGACTTCCTGTATGCAAAGCACTCATTCATTTGGAATTAGGATTTTCAAACATAGCAAAAGGAATTATTGCCCAATTCCTTTCCTTTACCATTTTTACTTTGTTTCAATTGAGGCTTGCTATGCACTGTCACATCACCCAAATGTTAGTTATGTAAACACATCAATTATTACCTTGTCATACTAACACCGACATGTTACCTTGCAACTTCTCACACATGTCAACCACATGTCCCAAATATCAAGACAAAAATATCTATCAATTTGAAATCAACTTTTACAAACAATCAAGTCATAATCCATAGTCAACTCATAGTCATTAGACATAATGCTACAACTATCACTTACTACACTCAAGTACATATCAACTGTCTCAACACATATGTGTTAGTCAAACCATATTAAAGAAAGATCATTGGAACACATACTCATATTATGAAATTCATCAAACATTCAACCAACTTGCAACATACCATATTAAATAAATCAGCTAGACACCAAACACTCAAACACCAAATAGATCAAGCACCAGGTAGATGACATAAGCAAACTCATACCTTCATGTATCTGAGGGGAGGCTATCTTGTCTACACAATAAATCTAGTTAGCACGATATAACTTCTCAACAGATCAACTTAAACATAAATAATACCATGATATTCATAACAATAACTAATGTTCACATCATAAATATCATAATCATTTGTCGTTCATGCATAAAAATCACATATGTACCATCAGTCTAGATTAGTACGACACCATATCACAAGTATGTCATCTCATACCTGAGTATCACAACCATAACCATCTGCATAGGTCAAACTAGGTTAACACAATACATATAACATCAAGATCTTTAATGCAATGAACATAACCATCACACATATGACAACATCAAGATCTCAATGAAATAATTCTAATCATTAGGTTAATAGCATATAACAACAGCAAGTTAACCTTTACATACTCATCAACAACATATAACCTAATCATCAAGTTATCTAACATAACATAACAATAGCAATGCACACAACCACAGGTTATCATCATTCTTGACTATTTGACACATGTGCACATGACTATGTTAATCAACTACCATCTATCATCTATGTAACCATAACATCAAAAACCATGTTCATAGACATAATGTATATAACCCTAATGCATATAACAATCCTTAACTTACATACCTGCATGCTAAACATACAAACATGTATGATGATATGTCCTTGCCTTGAGGTCCAATGTTGCAACTTCACTTGATGATCAACATCTCTTGCTTTACCTCATTCAACACATTAGCATCAAAATGTACCAATAACACCTTTATGACCTAAATTGCATACAATGACTTCACAATTCATATTCTACCTACTATTCATGCATAAATATAACCAAGACCATACATGCATAATGTCTGCATATACACACATAAAAAATGAGTACAAAACCGTATACGCATCATTCTAGCTAGATTCCAGTCATCAATGCATGACCATATCAAGTACACAAACCATGACCTCATGCATGACAAAAACCATTACTCCAATATTGTACAAATTGCCACATGCAACCAACCGTATGCATAAGAAATGTGAAATCAACTACACCTACGCATAAATGCATGTAGTTGAATATAAGCGATCAATTCTTGTAATCAACCTACAAGACTGATACATGTAATCAGAATCTTCAAAAATGTAACCTAACATACAAGGATGTAAGTAGGTATCTTGAAATCAACATGTAAGCGACATATAATTCATACATAGTTAGTCACATGTTCCAAAAATCAAGACATCGTGTCTATTAATTTGAAATCAGCTTTCACCAATACTAACAACCATGTCATAGTTGACAATCAACTCACAATCATAGTCATAATACTACAACTAGCACCCATTTACATGCAAGTGCATATCAGTTGTCTCAACACATATTGTGTTAGTACAACTATATTAAAACAAGAGAATGCCTTCATACAATTTTATAAGCACAAATACATATCACGCACTTAATCAAGCATTCAAACAACTTATAAGCATACCCCCTTACTATCCATGGTTCACACTAAGGTAGAAGGAGGAAGCTACTATAATGGCCTGATCTCCAATGTCCAATTATGGAAATGGGATCTCCAAAGCTCTAATAAATTTAACCACACTTGAAAATAAATTGAATTTTATTTCTCATACATTTGTATGGGATTAAATCAAAAACATTGCACTTATTCCACTTGTAACATAATAACTAAAAACATGCCACTTTTCCATTTCCTTACATGCAACTTTGCAAATTCCTTACATGCAACCTTTCAAATACCCTACACGCAACTCTTCAAATTGTTTGTATGAAAATAGGCATAGATCATATACATACATATTATCATACCACAATACTATCTCATCTAAAAAATAACATTTTCTTCAAACGAATACCATACTTTTAAATTTTCTTCAAACAACTACTATACTATTACATTTGCATGTAAGCGTTTCTTCAAACACTTTACATGCAAACTAATATACCAAACTATTTGCATACAAGTAAGCATATATCAACTACAAGAATACTATTACACATCAATACTATCCCCAACCACAAACAATATACTTATTGGGCCATTTTATTAAACAATTTGTATGCAAGTAATCATTGAACCATTTACCCATTTCATCAAACGCTTTGCATGCAAACTAATATAGTGAATGATTCAATGCATATATCCTAAATTGTAGTAGTAAAAATTGTGGAAACTGAACCATATGATGAGTGGTATTTTCCCTCACTATGGTACAAGTTTCAACTTCTGAGATTTCATAGATGAAAATTTATAACAAAAATACCAACACAATCTTATTTGGTGCACAATTCTAGGGGTACCCATAAATCTCGACTTTCACCGGTCATATCTCCTAAAATATAGTGAATAAATATCTGAAATTTTTATCACAATATCAGTGGGATTTCCCCTCATTGTGGAAAAACTTTTAGCTCCTGAAAGTGGCTAGAAGAGAAGTTATAATGATGATGATGATGATGGTGGTGGTGGTGGTGGTTAACGTCCACTGAGACCAAATTGGTCTATCAGACCTACAATTTTCTTAGTTTTTAATTATCTGGCTCCTTGTCTTTCTTGGCGAGATTGGTGCTGTAGCTTTCTTTTTTTTCTCTACGGTCTTCCAACTTCCTTTATCTTGCATCTCCTTCATCTCTTCTGGTTCTTGGGACATTGGTGTCTTAGCTTCGTGATCTATTGTGTTCGTCCTTTTGAAGATAGTCGGAGAAGAAGTTTGGTCTAGGAGATCTGCTTTGCTATTAAATGAAGATTTATTTTGTGCGGTATTCGAATCCTCATAACTGTTGATTTGTTGGGCGGGGCTTTCTCCCTACTTGTCTTGAGAGTTGTTTCTTTCTTGCCCGATTTCTTGTGATTCAAAGTTTTCTCTAGAGTATTCTTCTTTGATGACAGTGTAGTGTTCTTTTTGTGCTCCTTCCCACCATGTAGATTTGTGGTGGTTTTTTCTAGCAGAATTTTTCTGGGAGGCTTTTGGGCAATTTTTGGCTAGATGGCCTGTCTCAAAGCAGGATCGACATCTGAAGAGGACACTTTCATAATCGAGTTTCTGGTTCCACACATAGTCTTTACTTGTTAGGTTTATTTCAGCTGGGAATCCGGCGCTGAAGTCCATTTCCACACAAATACGTGCATAGGTGGTTCTGGCATATTCCTCTGTTTCTGGGCACCTGCAATAAAATTTCTCAATTGCATTTCCAATGGCTTTTAGCGAGGAGAGATTCCAGAGATGCAAGGGTAGGCTTGGAAATCTCACCCAAACTGGTGCTGAAGTTATGACTACTGTAGAGGGATCGAATGATGGGTTCCATGGCTTCATGAATAGGCCTGATTTTTCCCAAAACCAAGGGCCGGAATCTAGAATACATTGTCTGCTTTTAGGATTTTCAAAATCTACTATAAAGAAACCCCTAGCACAGGGGTAGATATAAATTTCATCAGAAATGACAGGCTTCCATACCTCTGAGATCCAATTGTGGAGAGCTGTTAGCCGTGGCCAAAAACCATTGAACCGGCAGATTATGGCACTTTCGAAAAACTTCAAAGCCTCATTGAGTGAGGCTTGGACCACCTGGACAGTTGGAGCTGGGGCTTCACTGACGATATGGGCATGAGCTTGCCCTCCTGCCCATATAATAAACATGTCAGCATGACCTGTTTGAGGCCTGATTTTAGGAGCATTGAAAAGGCTCGACTCCCTATACTCATATCTCCTAAAATATTGCGACCCAATATCTGAAATATCTTCCACATAATCAATGTTGTTTCCCCTCAATGTGGACAATTTTTCAGCTTCTGAAAGCCTACAGAAGATAAGTTATTGCATAAATGCCAACATGACATGTTTAAAGGTGCATTCAAGAAGGTCATCTTCCTTAGATCATAATTCCTAAAGTATTGTGAACCAATATCTGAAATCTTGACCACATTATCAGTGGGATTTACATTCAATATATAAAAAATTTCAACTTCTAATATGCCATAGATGAAAAGTTATAATAGATATGAAAGAAAGGTCTAAAATTTAAATCTATGTTCTTCATTTCACCTATGATAAAGCCTATCTAGTCCAAGTGTTTGAACCATTCTCTGATACCACTCTGTAACACCCTTCGGGATAAATCTGCATACAAAAAACATAATAGGGACAAAAATACAATAAACATATTATCCATCAAAATCCATATATACATTAGTACATTTACACACGAACATTAAGGGAATGAATATTTCATTAATAAATGCAATGAACCAATCGGTGATGGGACTACTAAGTTCCACCCAACCATAGATTGGCTAAGCCAAGTCTCTCTTCAGTCAGTCACCACCATGCCATATTCCAAGCATGAATGTGGGACTCATAGAACACATCAAAAACACCAATCAATGTGGATGCCACCAGAGTTCTCTGCCTACACCGTGAGGAATTTGAGTGCCTCCTAGTCTCTCAGGATTTATCATGCATCCGTAGTCTGATCCAGGGATCACTAGGCCCTACACCAAGACATAATCTTCAAGCTTTACCATGCATTCCATCCCAGAATCACTAGGCCCAATGGAGAGAAAATCCATCTCTTGGCTTTACCGTATATCCCGCCATTCACCGACAAGGATTCCTAGGCCCACCGATGCACACAATCTAGCTTTACCACAACCCACAGTCTGGTTCAGGGGTTACTAGGCTAGTGGCTTCATGCATCCTTAGTATGGTTTAGGGACCACTACCAACATGTGTTTGTCAATTCGTGGATCCACCCTACTCAGCTTCGAATCCAATTTTTCCATACCCCACAAATTACATGAGAGAATCCATCTCATCAAAGCTATCAAGAAATGGCAAGGCTAGGCTGAAACTACTACCACACCTAGCAAGACCCATACCATGGTAGAAAAGAAACACATGCAATCCCATACATGCAAAATCTAGCAAGGAAAATACACATGCAATTTGATACCTCCAATGAAGCTTGTTCTAGCTACTTGATCCTGCGTTTCCGTACATGATATTTGCTTCCTCTTGTTGTATTTCCCTTTCTTGCTCCAATGCCAAAGTTCTCCAAGAAAGCTCTAAGCGTCCAAGAGTATGAGAGAGAGAGAGAGAATAATGAGAGAGCTCCAAAGCTAAGCTGAAAAAAGGTTCACTCTGAAAGGAAGCAGCTTGCCAACTGATCCTCAGAAGCCTTTTTATTAATGAGGCCTCTATTTTCTTCATTTTCCATTATTTTCCTTCAATTTCCTCCTCGCATGCAACCTATGTCCTTTCACCTTTCTTTCTCCCAATTTCCATTACTTTCATAAATAAAATGTCAATTAATGCCTCATGCTTTTCCAAATCCTTAGTCATTTCCTTTGCCACTTTCCATAGGCATAAACAACCAAATGAACACACACCAGGATGTTTTTCCAACCATTTAGCTTGGAATACATATCCCATCATCTGTGGTATTTATATATATTTTACATGGAATTTTCACTAGGGTTGTTATAGATGCATATCATAACTAGAAAGAAAATAGGATATGCATTGAAAAATTCCAAAGCAAATGTCTTAACTATAGAACTTCACTCTAACTATTACTACTTAATCTAATTTAAAAAATAAACCATAAGTAAATACTAAATTACTTTGTAGAAAACAAAGAAATAACATAAATGAAAACTAGACAAAGAGTTAAAACCCTATATAGGTCCTATTCCCCTTTAAGAAAACAATTATCTAATGTCACCACTATATCATGAAGACAACATGCATTGATAAGAGATCAATATGCTAGAAAAAACAGTTTTGCACTTTCCTACAGGAATAGTCACAATCCTACAACAAACTTTATAGCACTCCACAAAACATGCATAAAACACAAAAATGAACAATAGGAAGGGGTAGAATACCTCCATAAGAAATATCACTAGTGAGTTAGCTCAAAAAAAATCCCTGCAGAGCATGTTTATATAGAAAAATGGGTGACTATGTCATAAAATCATTCGTATAGGAGATTGGTGATCTAAAATGGAGCAGATTAGTAATGATGTGCTAATTCCCCATTCAAAATATAAAAATGTGCTTTAGGTTTGTAATCCAAAATAGCAATTAAAAGCATGAATTTTATGTGTTTTTACTTAAGTTAGTTTCATGAAGAAAACTTAAAACATGAAACCATAGCACTGAATGGAAGCATGCATCAAACAATAATACACCAGCATTTGATAAACGAGTTCACCCCTCCTAGGCTACATCTCCTTGGATCAGCTCTAAAGGCATGACCCCTTCTCATTATGCTCAAAATTCTTTAATAACAAGAGTACATAAGTGTGTTGACAAAAAGAGTGCCTAGTTTCCCCTTCAAGGAAACATTCTTCTACAAGGAAATCTCACTTTAAACACATGACAACCTACAATTAGTCATGAAACAATCAGTGAGTTAAGGACTCTCAAATGAAGATGCCATACTCCAAATTCCAATAGCATAAACAATACTACAATCCACTAGAAGTACTTAAACAAGTCTCTTTCTCCATACACATATAGAGAAAAGAATAAATAAAGCTACAACATTGTTGTAATGGTTGCTGCAGAAAGCACATGGAGGTTGGAAGACCCCTGCAAGGTCATCTCCATCTCCATTCTCCTCCATAAACCGAATCAACACTCTAGTTGACCAGAACACCCATAGGCTTCACTTTTCAGAAAACATATCCAAAAGTTATCCTTTGATCCTAAAACTTGTTCCAAATGAGTTCAGAATGTCCAAAAATGGCTCTCTAGCCTCTTTTTGCATCCCATTTGGTCGAAAATTGCCTTAGTGGTGACTTCTGTCAGTCTTTCCACAATTTTCTCCTCCAAATCTGAACTTTTCAAGGGCCGATTCTGAACTCCTCTGATATCTGATTGTGATATCGCATCCAACCCAACTTGCCAAGGGCTGATTTTGCAACACCTTCCCCTTCACCAATTGCAATAGTGATTTGCGATTGCCTTATCGCATCGCAACCCTTCCTTCTCAGGAGCAGATTTCTAATGCCGACCTACCTTTTGCTCTGATATGCGATATGTGGGGGCCAATGGAAACCTTCCACTTTCCGCCTCTTCATTTGCTGAAGGATTTTGCAACGTCATCCAATCTTGCCATGTAGACAAGTCAAACTTGAACTTTGATTAGCTCCAACTTTTGCATACGAGCTCAGATTTGAGTGTAGTTCGCACCGTTGGATTCATAATGACGAGCTATTTGATCTGAATCTAAGCTTATCAATATTATTACACTTTTATTTTTTTTGGCAAATTTTGAGCTCCTAATCAATTGGTAATCCTAATCATCAAGAATTCTTGTATCAGTAAGATAATAAAGAGAATGACAGAACATAAATTAAATGACAGGAGATGGAAATATGAAAGGGTTCCTCAATGTACCCTTGGGTGAGACTTATCCAAGGTTCTCAGGGAACATAAAAATATCAACTACTAAACCAACGGATGATAAATTTTCTTCATTAAATTAATAGAAGAGTGGATTACATTGTTTGGTCTTAAAATAACTTGTTCAAGATTTATGGGGAGTTGTAAAAAAATTATAAAATATATTAAACCCCATAAGACTAAGCCTCAAAACCCCTTTTATATATAGAAATTAGGGATTATCCCCTTGATATGTGGATTGGCTTCCTACCTAAACCTCAAAAGGATAGGGAATTGTTCCTATAACTAACTCATTTTAATAGATTTGGTCTCTTTACTAGTTGAAGCATCTTTGAGTGATATAAGGTTGTGCTGGATATAGTACCATCTTTAGAGCAAAAAAAATCCCTACTTTGTCTAAAGTCTGCTAGCCATAGTTCTTCTATCCCATCCTACCATGGCAATACACAAATTGTACCAAAAACTGAGTGAAATCCTAAGCACGACCTAATCAAACAAACAAACTTGCTTAACTTATGATTATCCTATTGTTGTGGTGAAACACAACCCCCCCATTTTTCACTTTTAAATGAAAAATGAGGACCCTTTTAAACGATCAACTTGATAGTACTACTATAGAAATTGAAATTGAGGAAACATCTAAATGGGTTCAATTTGTTCTTATTGATCTATATTAATTCGTTTTAACCTCATTCGGATTAGTCATTATGAAATGTACTTATTTGAAGGCTTTTTATTTTTTTGTATTTGTTTAATTTTAGGGATCCTTTATTTTCCAACTCCCTTCCATATTGGCGTTTTGAAAAAATTCTTGACTTCTTGAAGCTTTATCACTTGCCTCATGGTTTTGATCGTATGTTTTGGCACCCCCTTGCTTTCTATCGCATTCATAGAAAGATTTCCATATTGATCAATTAAACACAAAGAGGAACCTTTGATTGTCACATCACCTCACATTTGGTATTTGATCACACTAGTTGGCTTTTCTTCCACATGACTTAGCGCATCATTTCACATTCCACATCAATTGTTTATCTCTTTCACTTGGTTTGACATATCCATAAATAAAGGAGTAAATAATTAATCTATCATTTTTTCTATTTTTTGTACATAAATAAATATAATTTCATAACTTTAATGATCTCTAAAAACATTAGATTAATTATATTTTTCTTTATTTAAAACATCAAAATCCAAAAAACTAAAAAAAACATTTTATTTTTTATATATTGTAAATATAATATGACGGCTGGGGCGGATGGCTTTAGCACCCCAGCGGTGTTCGATTCCTACGGCGGCGTTCACTGAGGCCCCCCTAGCTAGGGCGACATTTGTAACGGCCGTATTCTGCTGGCTTCGACCGTGAAAAGATTCTGCTGGCTTCGGCCATATTGATTGTAAAAAAAATGTGTGGGCTTCTGCCATATGAAGATTTCTCCCTGAAAAAATAAAATAAAATTAGACTTTTTTGTAAATAATATAAATTGAATTTATCGTAATAATAAATCAAATTTAATAGGAAAAAAATATAATAATGTTATTGTTAAAATATATGCATATTCAAACAAATATTAAATTCACCTTGTAAATTATTTATACTTTTTAACTTTAACTTAAGATATTTTCTTTATGTAAATTACCTTCTCATACATTTTGTTTTCACCAAAAGGAGGCAATACGCAACGCATTCATGATAAACATAGTTATTTTGAAATTTGGTTTGCCTTTTCTGTACGCACCAGAATTGGTAATGTCAAAAGCGAATGTATTCACAAAAACACTGTTTCCATTGCCGCATGTTGGTAAATTCCATCTCAATTTAAACCAAACTGTTAAAACAAATCCTGAGGCATTGTTGTGGAACGTATTACAAGCATGCATTAAAACAAAAATAGAAACAGTTTCGGCCAAACAATATCATGGCAGCATTGTTGCCAAACAATTTTTGGAAAATTGGATTATACGTGAAAAATTAGAAAATGAATATTTTATTCCTTTCAAATAATTTAAAATTTGCGTTCCATTTATCCATAGACTTTGGCATTTCCTCTATTTCGGAAGAGGAGTTTGGATATTTTGTTTTTTTTTTCTCGATTAAAACTAATTTTATTAAGGAAAACAATATTGTACAAGAGGATACATTCCAATGAAGCAAAAAACCGGCCACCGGAAATGATAGAACTATCAACCTCTGTTCCGGACAAGGAAAATAGCAAGCAAGGAGCTGCAACGAGTCACTGGTGATCTAAAGGAGCAGTGATTCCTACCCAGAAAGGACAGAGGGATCCACACGAATCTTTTTACCCTTCCTTTTTTTGGCTTCAACCCACCCATTTTGGGGTGGGTGAGCAACACTAATTTGAAGATTGGGATCCTCCCCACGAGAACCTTCCTTTTCTGAATCAGAGGAGGAGGACAAATAAACACGTTTCTGAGCAATGACTGTGTCAGTGGAAGGAGCCAGACCATCTCTGGGAGTGGCCTCGAAATGAGGCGATTGAAGCAAATCTTCATCACTGTTTTCATCTTCATCATTTTGTTAACATCAAATATTCTAAAAATAAAAATATATGAGACAGTCGGTGAAATTTAGAGTTTTATCTAAAAGATTCTCATTAATTCTTAACCTTCTGAACTCCTTTTTGAAGAAAAGAGCTTGTTCAACTGGGTAAACTTACGGCTTCGTGAATATGTCTTACAATGTTTTGTTTACATATTAATTTGCATTGAGCGCAATCTTCCTCAATATTTTTTTGACATTATTCGTTGGTCACAGGTCACCGAATCCCAGCAAAAGGGGAATCCGCAGACTGCCAAATCCTGAGAGGATTGGGATGAGAATTTTAGGGTGCACCATATACCTCCGACTGGCAATTTTCATGCACAAATCCAGGGATTCAAGAAACAGAACGGCATTTCCAGAAATTGTTATCGAAACTGCTTCTATTTTTGCAATTTTCAACCACACAAGGAGACAGGCGAGGTTCCGGTGGCATTCATGGTGAAATCATGGGAAATCAGATCGTCGATGAAGATTTTTTTTAGGGCGAAAAAAGCTTAATTATATTATATAAGATATATAATGACAAAAAGTACATCATGTGTGTTTGAGGATAGGAGCAATCTGTACAAAATATTGTAGATAAGATGGGAAAAACATGGCCCATCAGAATAGTCAGCCATTTAACTTGCAGATAGAAGACAAAAAACAGCTACATAAAGGAATATAGTATCCTATGTCATAACAGCTATTCAGATGTGTCCTTTTAACCTCGCCAAAAAAAACATAAAACACAAAACTTCAGTAGCTTATAAAGATAAAAAACAAGACAGGGCATACCTGGGTTCAGCAATGAAAATTGTAGTTAAGTACCAGGGAGGGAAAATTCCTGGATGGAGAAAATTTCTGCATCAGATATTACCTTCATGTACCAGATACCTGATTTCGATAGAAGACCTTTCTTGGATAAATTTTCAACTTGTTGGTTTTGAGATCTGTAAATATGTTGAATGGAGCTTCCTTCCATCCTCCTCCAAAAGTACATGATTCTGTCCATCCAGCCTACAAGATGAGGTTTATTGATATTACATGCTATATATATTGCCTAATAAGTCCACCAGGTTAATAAACTATTTTCACACCTGATCATACACCACAGTTATCCGATACGCTAGATTTGCTCATCGCCAGGTGGATAAATGGAGAAAATATGTGGATAAATGGAGAGAATATATGGAAATAGGGATTTGAATCCCTCATCACGGTTTTTACTCAACCAAGAGTATCTTTAGCAAACAGAAAGAAAAAGGCAACATTATATAAACCATCAGAAATGCATTCACCAATGCGGGCGATTCAGATCTACACATAGGAGGAGAAATTTCTTTTCTTAAAATCAATGTTTCAATAGGTTAGAAGGAGGAAGGATGGATTCTTTGCTATCACTCAATCTGCACATATACATTTCTGTTTTGTGTAGAAGAGGTGATTCTGAGTTTTTTTTTTTTGTCTTTGTAGTATTGCTTAGCACTATTGCATGCAGTAAGATCATAGGTCTCAAATTCTCTAAGACTGCATATTTTGTAAGCAAAGCTTTGGCATTATTATGGATTTTCATTCATGTGTACTTTTCCCTGAATGCCGAATTTTTATTTGTGTCCAAGTTTTGTAATGGATTTCGATTTCTATTCTAAAATATACTTCTTATTGATTCTTATAGATTCTTAACATTTCTGTTGGTTCAATTTTGATATGATTTGAAGCTTTGCAGCAACTATCTCCAAGAGGCAGAATGAGATCAGATCTATAATGAATTCAATGAAGTATATATGAGATAAATGATAACTATTTATCATTTAATCGCAAATGTATTTTGCTTTTTATTTGATTAATTAATATGAAATATTTCTTTTGGTTAATGGAAATCACATGGTGAATTCGATCATAAACCAATCTTTCCCCCTATTTTTATTTCATTTGCTCTTGGATTAAGAGAGGGTTATCCCATCTTAGTCCGAGATAGGATTTTCGTTTTAGGATTAATTTTATATTTGTAAATGTAATCTACAAAAAGTCCTCTTTATTTAGAGGCAAATATCCTAATTCTTAGTGGCATGATTGAGCCCTTATATCAATCAAACTTCTTGACTGATTTTAATCTTTATCCAAAACGTTAAGAAATCAATCATGAGGATTAATGTAATATATTGTATATTAATTTATTCATTTTTAATCAATAACAATTAACATTAGAAGTCATTTTTCTTTTTCTTTTTCTAGAGTTAGCCTTAACATACTAATTACTCATTAATCTGTAACATTTACTTTCAATAAATAATATTAACTTAAGGTAATTAGAATAGTTTAACTAAGATTTTATTAATTGTTTACTTGAATAATAATAACACTATTTAGTTAAAACTTTCATCTTATAGGTTATCATAGATTTCTTAGAATTAACTTTTAGCATACTAATTATTAATTAATATTTAATATTTAATAATAGCCTAATGTAATTAGAATAATTATGGTAATGTATTTAACTAGATCTTAATAAATGTTTTTCTTAGAATAATAATAACATTATTAACATTCATTTTATAGTTTATCATAGATATATTATAATCTCATAATAAACTAGATTAAATATTTAGAATTATTATTAGAACTATATTAGTGATATTTAGGAATATATTATAGTATAAGGTATAGTTATTTACATAGTATAGTTAGCTAATTAGCATAATAACATAGGATATATTAGTTTAGATTTGACATATGAGGTAAATAGGAGTATTTTAATACTTAATGTAAAGACTTTAACAATAGTATAGCATTATCACAGTGTCATTTAGGATTAACAATTAATATTAACTTGATACTATAAAGTCAGTTAGGTTAGAATAGTTACGCTAATTGTAAGTCATAACTTAGTCGTGGCTTAGTTGAGCCCCAAATCAGCTTAAGGATCACTTTCTTGCCTAATCAGCAAGAGAGCTGATCTGATGTCTCTTCTCCATTGATGAATGAAAGCCCTATTTTAAGTCATCAGAAATTGAGAGAAGGTAACTGGACCTAGTTAAACCAATCGGAGCTACTACTCCAAACAAAAAAGGAGTTGCTTTAAGCTCCAGACGGGATGGTTATCCCACAATGTTGTTGCAACGATTTTCGAGGCATCAACACCTACAAACAACCATATTGTATATCAAAACGGTCAAATTATGTGTATTTTGGGTGACAATTACTATTGATGGGATTGTACATGGCCAATGTATGGGCCTGCTGCATACTTATATTAAAGTGTATAAAAATTCACAAATTTAAAAGCCTACCATAAAGTCTTTGGAAACGTTTTTGTAAAAATATTCAAATTTTAAGGATTTCATGTAGTTTCTAGAAAATTTAGGCAATTTTAAAAATAAAATAGTTTTATCCTCTAGAATTTTGGTGAACCATTTAAAAAAATGGAAATCAATGAATATTTTTTTCAGAAAGCGTGGAAAATTAGCCCACTCGTGAAATTTAGCCCCTAAATTTTTTCCTACATGATGCCATCCATATCCACCTTGTATATTATTTTTGACATTGATAATATGTGCTGGTTCAAGTATTATTCCATGGTACTTTAGCTTGAGAAGTAAATTTTAGGGAGAGGATCTCATTTCCCTACCTCCACAGTCATAAAGAAATCAAGATACATCAAAGATGCCCAAAATATCTTACAATGTTCAACACAAATACTAAAAACTCTGTAACAAGGGAATTTTTCATCATGTGTAGGTATTATTCATGGTGTTATATGATTATATCCCTTGTTTTCTCCCCTTGACCATACTTAGGCCTTGATGTGCCTATTTCCATTTCTCAAAACCTAGGCATCGCATATATATCCCACTTAGATGCCTACAAATAACCCCTACAAAGGACTCATGCATTAGTTAGAGGATTTATCCAAAGGCCTTAAGCCTTAAAAGATTTAATAATATCCCAAGGAATTTCTTGTCCTTTTTCACCCATGGCTAGAACTTGTGGCTCATCCTTAATACACAAAACCTCCTAAAGGCATCCATTTCCAAATCCAATTCCAAATACTCCCTAGATAGTGCATTTTTTGTGGTTTGTAGGGTAATTTTCATGTTTATCTAGCTTGAGAATATACATTGTGGACCTTATACCCTTGTTCTTTCATTTTCTAGCCATGAATATTAAGACTAAGAAGTTTCATTTAGGTTTTAAGCCCCTCTTTTCCCACCAACCATGCTTATGCATCAAGATCCATATTTTCTAATGCACAAAGACTACTCATGGTACATGTATCCCACCTAGATGTTGATGAACCCCAACCATAACCTCGACAAACACTCTTGATGTGCCCCTAGGACACATTCTGTTTTAGGTCATATTTTATGGTGCTCCAGCAGGCCAAAAATACACTATAGTGGTTGCGTGTGTTGGTTCAAGGATACATTCATGGCATTATATAATATAAGAAGCTTCATGGGTTGTAGTTGTTTTTCATGGTGCTTAAGCCTGAGATGCTTCATTCAAGGCGTGAGGATCTTGTTTTCCTCCCTTGACCTTTGTTAGACCTTGAGACCCATTCTTGGTTCACAAATAACTTGGTGGTCATATCCCACTTGGAGGTGGAGGATATACTTTAGAGCTCATCTGTATTGGTTTAAGGACATTTCCATAATGATTAAGCATAAGAAACTAAAATTAGTAGTAGAGGCTCTCATTTCTCTCCCTCAACTATGATTAAGGACTTGAAACCTAACCATGATGGAAATTATGTAATTATTTCCACTATGAAATCAAATATTAAATACTCCATATAAGGTCAATGTTTCCCTTCTAGCTATGTTTATGCCTCAACACCTTTTTTGAGTGCACGAAATTTAGCCATGATGCATCAATCTCATTACAATCATACAAGGAACCTATTGGGTTCAAGAATTTGCATATCTTTATCACCTTTTTCTTTACCTTTTTGTTTATTTTGTTCTCAATATTCACATCCTTTCCATCTATTTATTTAGGTACGCCAAATCTTTTTGTCACTCTAATCCACTAAGTGTTTTTGGTCTTTTACTAATAAAATGTTGAGGAAAATGTATATAGGATGAGCCAGTTGATCTAGTATGTTTCTACTCCATCACTTTTAGGATGGTGTTACTCTAGTACTTCATAATGTTGCTACTTTGACGCAGGCAGTTGCAACTACTGCTAAAGTCTTGGTGCTATTTAGGGTTGTTCTCATGTGTGTTATTACTCGACAAGGTCAACGTGGTTCATTGTGACAACAAGGATTTGACTCTTCCTAAACAACGTGGCGAATTTGGACACGATGGTTATGATCACTAGCTTTTTGGTTATTTTCTAACATAAGGTGGGCTATTGTGGCAACAACCTTATTCGTATACAATTTGTTGTAATTAGTTATTAAAGTACTTTAGTTAACTTTATTTGAACATCTTGAGAATCAAAAAATTCTCAAGGTTGTTCATGTTCATTTAGTACCAAGATTAGATGTAAGGGGGAAACTTATAAAAGGGAGAATGCCTACCCCAAGAAGGGGGGCTAGCATTATTTTTCTCAGACTATGCATGCGCATATTTTCTTTACAATTCATGCAAGACTCAACAAGCTTGTGGCCCATTCTATGAATTATTGTGTTAGCCTAAAGGCTATGATATTTTCTCTAACTCCTTAATGAGGAAGGGTCTCCTCTTTAGCAGGGATTGGTGTGACTGTAGAGGTAGTTTTTCTATTTTACTTAATTAGCTTGTGGGTTTTCAATTATATTTCTAGAATTAAATTTTATTGTTGTTATAGATTTCATGTATAGCACATTGTTTTTTCTATTACTCATGATAGTTTGTAGGAATTCTTGAATCTGTGCCATTGTTACTCAAACATTGCCATCTTAGATCTTTTCCAAATCCTTTTGTTTTTCTTGATTATGTACAATTGTTATGGATTGTTGTGATTTATTACTATTACAAAGTGTCAATTGGATTGATATTATAGATTGATAATTATTTCTTGTTGTTATGGATTGTTGTGATTCGTTACTATTACACAGTGTCAACTGGATTGTTGTTATAGATTGATAAGTATTTCTTGCTGTTACTTGATTCTTGTTACAAATCACTATTTGTAGGTCACTTTTACATATTTTTGTTACAAATAGTTGTTACGATATCCTTTATTAGTCCCAACCCAACATTAATAACGCAATTTCAGTAATAACATTTCATTTTCAAAGTGGTTATGTTGTTTGAATGATTTCATTCCTAGTTTGGTGATGTAGATATTGGAGATTGATTTCAGATTTGTTGTGTTGTTGAGTGATTTCATTTGTGCAAGTAAGGACCTAGTTGTGTTGAGCGTTATTTCCTTTCTGCAAGAGTGACTAAGTGTTGTTTCCTTCTTGTAAAGCATGATTTTCATTTCCATAATTGTGTGTAGAGAGCTCTTATTTTCAGGCAAGTGTAGTTTTTAGTAGTGAGGTTTTTAATTCCAAGATTAAGTGGAGAGTGATTTTAAGTAAGCATTGGGATTTGATTGAGGGTTGTGTTCTTGTTGAGGAATCATAGTAGAAGAAATTATAGTAGGAAGTAGTTAGTGTTATTTAGTGATTGTTATCTACACATATTATGCATAATAACCTTGACATAAAAATAATTTCCCTTTTTGATAATTTATACTAGAGTGGATGCATTGTTTTAACAAGACAATAAAAAACACCATGAAAACACCTATCAAGGACTCATGTATTAGTTCAAGCACTCATTCAAGGTTCTTCAACTCTATAATATTCATGTAGATACTAAGGCACTTTTTTTCCTTTTTTGGCCATGTTTAAGGGTCTATGATGCATCCTAAATGTGCAAAACCGTGTAATGGTTTCCATAACCAACTCCAATGCAAAGATCATAAAAAACAAAACCTCATGCCCAAACATGGAAGTATGGCATATGGTGCCCTAGATACAAAATAGAACTCACTAGTCACTCATTAACCACTACCACCTTCACAACTATTAAATACATCTTAGAAGTTGATATTTCTCTTATTACTAGAAGTAGGAGCTTAATTAATTTTTTGTATGGTAGTGGTTTTTCTCTTTAGAGAATAGACAAAGAAAAAAATTGTATTATATTTTTTCCTCAATTAATTAACACACTTACAAAATGATACTTTATAATTAAAGCTAAGAAAACTCACTATAGATGATACTATCAATTTTGATGGTGTTTCCCTCCTCTATGACCATAATCTCTTAGCTATGACACCTTGTAGTACTTACAAGAATCAAAGCATGAAATTAAAAAAATAAAAATAAAAAAATCCTAAAATGAATCACATTCATGATACATAAAAATTCATCAATGAATGACCTCACCATGAATGTCTTAGGTAATGATAGAGATTTACTAGCAAGTAATTCATTTAGTTGCACAAGCTACTCTAAGGAAACATATGTCGTTGTATGCACTATGGTATCAACTTGGGATGATGGTCATAGAGTGGGGGGTGGGGGATGGGGGAGTCAGGGTGCATAGGACTAGGTGGTGAAACCATAGAAGATTGTAGGTTTTAACCCCATACAGAAATTATCTGCATACAAATTCTAAAACACAGAAAATAAACAATGCGAGAACATAACACATAAAACACATATACACAGAGATTTTCCCCTGGATCCCAAAACTGGGACTACCAGCTTGATTTTTCATTATGTTCCTTTCAATGTTATAATACATATTTATACATGACGAAGCATCCAATACCATGGACCGAAAACCATCGCGTCAAATATAGACCGAAAAACCATCACATCCAAAAACATGTGCGAAAATCATGCACAAAACCATAGGTGGGTCTGCCCGACCTAAAATAGGGTCCAAAACCAAAAATTTTTGGGGCGTTGCCCCGGACCCCATAAATTGGGGTTACAGGTGTGCATCAAACACCCTGTTAACTCCTCCCGCTACACAATCAGCGCAATGAAGGGGGCCTCCGCCGCCCCTCTAGCCCCCCAGTTAACTACGTGGGCTAGTCGTGGAAAGAATATAACACAACCAAACAAATATGACACAATGGTGGCTACGACACGGGGACTAGTTAGTGGTGTACTAGTGCAACCACTATGGATGGATGGGATGATAAAGGTGGTAGGGGTGGGAAGCAATAAAGATCCATCAGTTGTATAAGAGAAGGAAGTACCCCGTGGCATAAAAGTGGTATGCTAAGAGTCAAGTGATGAGCCTCATAAATGGGTAATTATATGGGCTCATTTTACCTCCTAACCTAGTCAAATCAACCATTCTCTTAACTTATTGTATGCTTTTTTTATTATATTTATGCTTATAGAGTGAGTTGAGTTAGTTATTGTGCCATGTGGTCTAACATGTATTTAACGCAGATTATTGATGGATTTCGAGGTCAAAGTCAAGGATCCAGTGGACAAATGGCAGCAATAACTTGAAGTGGACAGAGGAGAGGACTTATAAGAGGGAATCCCCCTCATTTATTACTCCTCACTTTGAATTCCCTTTCATTCAGCTCGGAGTACAAGCAGCCAAATCATGCATTAGAAGGCAGTCGAGCAAGTGGAGGATGACTGATGATTATCTCGAGTTTTGGGAGCCAAGCCTCCCTGATTTTAAGGAAGTTGTTGGTAGCTTCATTTGTATAAGTAGAGAGGCCTAGGGCCTCACTAGGGTCATATTTTTTCTTATGTAAACTCTACTCAAATTTCGAGCTTATCATCTTTGTGACAATTTCATGTAATCTTGCTATTGTTTTGAGAATAAAGATGGAATCCATTTTAAGTTAGCACTGAGTTACCTCAGAGGGCTGAAGCTCTTGGGTTAGGGCCCAATCCAAGAAACCAAGCTCCTATTTACTTGTATTTGTATGCCTTGTTTCAGTTTATAGATTAGTTTGCTATTAGATGTATTTATCTTATGGTTAAGAATAGGTTGCTTTTGATGATTTGGTAGTTTGCTTCCATTTGTGCTTTCTATAGTAGGTTAAGCAGTGATAAAGAAAAGATTCAAAAGGCTAGAAATAGTGCCTTGGCCTCTCTTGATTCCCTCTGGGACCATGATTTGAGGCAAAGACTCTCTTGCTGCTCCAAAAACACAGATTTTCCTCATTCATAGGACTTCTAGTGTTTGCAGCTTTTTGCTAGGATAATAGTCTAGTTCTGCTTTGCTTCAGATCTTCTTCATCATGCTCATTTCCTGATTTGCAATAGTCTTCTTTCATGTTGTCCTTTCTTGCAACATTTCTTAGCATTTCCTTTCATAGATCATAGTTTAGACTTGATGCAAAACTATGTTTTTCTAGATGCACTCATTTCATTGCTTGCTTGATCTTATTGGTTGACTGTCAGTTCCTTTGCAACAAATCTATTCTATCAGTAGGCCAGCTTATCAGCCATCACATCCTCCATTTGATCCATGCCCTATAGGTCGCCCAAACCTCATATCAATTTTGCCTTAGTTTCCTGCATTTCCCATAGAACTTCTTCCTCTCTTCTTGAGAAAACCCAATCATCTTTCTCTCTCATGGTGGTTCATGGTAGACCTTAGGCACCCTAACACCTCATTCCAACCTTCATCCACCTTTTTCACCCACTCTCACACCCTCAAAAAAATGAAAACTGCTCTCAGCCTCCTCTTATAGGCCTCCTGTAGTTTCCCTGTTTTCCTCCTATAGATTTCCTGTGTCCTCCTATAGATTTTCCTGTATGATTTGTTTTAAAGGTCGAGTGTGGGAAAAGCCTCCCGAAGGCCACTTGAGACCTCCTATAACCCATCCACACCATCCTACATCCTCTCAAGTCCCAAAACCACCCTTCAACGCCACCTATTCTCTACCACATTCACACACAATAAATTGCATGCATGTCAAATTCACATAAAAATACATAAAAATCCAAAAATATGTTTTTTGCTTATTTACTTCCAAAAATAGCTTATTTATATGTTGTTTACTTCATTGAGTAGGTAATGGCATTCCTTTCATGGTTTTCATAGTGCTTTCTGCAAAAGTAGAATTAGTTGGTTAATTAGGGTTCACTAGGTTTGCTTTACATTTCAGTCTTTCTCCTTTCTGCAATTAGAATAGCATCTGTAGAGTAATCTTTCTTTCCTTTCATCACATATAGAGCTTCTTTTGGAATCCATAGAAGTTGGCTTGAGCTCCTAGTGATCTTGCGCCGGCTGACCAAGTGACAACCTGCAATGAGAACTAGTACTTGTGCATACAACACCGACGCTTCCAAGTTTGTTACGAACTACCAGGTTGATAAGAGTAAAGTAGGCAGCCCAGAAGTTGCAGTATTATTGCTACAATACTAGTGCTCACCATCAGGGCAAGGTAGCAAAATATCAGACTTACCTCACAACTTGAGACAAATGATGTGCAGAAAGTGGGTGGTTGTGAAGCATATGATGGTGATAATATCAATCTAGAATACAATGAGCCAACCTACATACACAAGTACATAATATTTTAATTGTTTATCCAAAATAAGATAATAAAATTCACATCTAAAAAATATTTAGCTTAGCACATGATACCTAATAAGGGGGTGATAGGTAAATCCTAAGTGAACATGGTTCATCACAAGATGACAATGAATTCTATAGAAAAATTAAATTAAGGACATAATTATAGCCAAACTAAAAGAACATTCAAATTAAAAGCATCTAGAATATGAACTGAAAACATATGACAATGTTCATTGTTAGCAGTGGAAATTTTGAATACATAAGATGATTAATCTTTAGGACAATAATTCATAATCATCAAGAATTCTTGTATCAGTAAGATGAATCCTAATCATCAAGAATTATTATACCAGTAATATGAATCCTAATCATTAATAATTCTTGTATCAATAAGATGAATCCTAATCATCAAGCATTCTAGTATCAGTGAGATAATAAAGAAAATGACATAACATAAATTAAATGCAAGGAGATGGAAATATAAAAGGGTTCCTCGGTGTACCCTTGGGTGGGGTTTATCCAAGGTGCTCAAGGAACATAAAAATATCAAGTACTAAACTAATTGATGATAAATTTTCTTCATCAAATTAATAGAAGAGTGGAGTACATTGTTCAGTCTTAAAATAATTTATTCAAGAGTTCTGGGGAGCTATAAATAATTTACAAAATATATTAAACCCTATAAGACTGAGCCTCAAACCTCTTATATATATATAAATTAGGGACTATCACCCTTGATATGTGGATCTTTTGCCCCTGTAAACCCCAAAATAATAGGGCATTTTAATAGATTTCGTCTCTTTGCTAGTTGAATCATCTTTGAGTGATCTAGGGTTGTGTTGGATAGAAAGCCATCTTTAGAGGTGGAAAAAATCCATACTTTGTCTAAAGTTTTCTAGCCATAGTTATTTTATCCCATCCTACCATGTCAATACACTGATTGTTCCAAAAATTGAGTGAAATCATGAGCATGACCTAGTCAAACAAACAACCTTGCTTGACTAATGATTAGCCTACAAAACAATGATATTGTATATCAACAAGGTTAAATTATGTGTATTTTGGGTGAAAAGTGTTATTGTTGGTCTTGTAGATGGCCAATGTATGGGCCCATTGCATAATTATCTTAAGGTGTATAAAACTTGACAAATTTAAAATCCTACCAGAAAATGTTTGGAAACATTTTTGTAAAAATATTCAAATTTTAAGGATTTCATGTAGTTTCTAGAAAATTTGGGAAATTTTCATAGAAATATAGTCTTATCTTATAGAATTTTGGTGAATCATTTTAGAAAAAAATCCAAATCAATGAATCTTTTTTTAGAAGACATGGAAAATTAGCCCAGTGGTGAAAGTTAGCCTCTAAATTCCTTCTGACATGATGAGATCCATATCCACGTTGTAGATCATATTCAACATTAATAATAAGTGATGGTTCAATTAATATTCCATGGTACTTGAACTTGAGAACCAAGGTTTAGGGAGAGGATCTCGTTTCCCTCCCTCCACTGTCATGAAGAACTTAGGATCCATCAAAGATGCCCAAAATCTCATACAATGTTCAACACAAATACTAAAAACTCTCTCACAAGGGAATGTGTCATCATGTATAGGTCGTATTCATGGTGGTTGAGCTTGGAAATGTTTAATTAAGATTATAGTCCTTGTTTTTTACCCTTGACCATGTTTAGGCCTTGATGTACCTATTTCCATTTCTCAAAACCTAGTCATGGCACATATATCCCACTTAAATTCCTACAAATGACCCCTACAAAGGACTCATGCACTGGTAAGAGGATTTATCCAAAGGCCCTAAGCCTTAGAATATTTAATAATATCCCAAGGAATTTCTTTTCCTTTTTCACCCATGGTCTAGATCTTGTGGCTCATTCTTAATACACAAAACCATCTAAAGGCACCCATTTCTAACTCTAATTCCAAATATTCCCTAAAAAGTGCATTTTTTGTGGTTTGTAGGGTAATTTTCATGTTTATCTAACTTGAGAAGATACATGGTGGACTTTATACCCTTGTGTTTTCATTTTATAACCATGAATATTAAGCTTAAGAAGTTTCATTTAGGTTTTAAGCCCCTCTTTCCCCACCAACCATGCTTATCCATCAAGAGCCATATTTTTCAATGCACAAAACCTACTCATGGTACTTGTATCCCACATAGATGTTAATGAAACCCAACCATAACCTTGATAAACACTCTTGATATTCCCCTAGGACACATTCAATTTGAGGTTATATTTTATTGTATAATCATGCATTCTATATCCCTTTAGCAGGGCAAAAATACACTATAGGGGTCATGTGTGGTGGTTCAAAGATAAATTCATGGCATTATATAGTATAAGAAGCTTTATGGGTTGTAGTTATTTTTCATGGTGCTTAAGCCTGAGATGCTTCATTCAAGGCATGAGGATCTTGTTGTCCTCCATTAACCTTCTTTAGACCTTGAGACACATTCTTGGTTCACTACTAACTTGGTGGCCATATCCAAATTGGAGGTGGATGATATGCTTTAGAGGTCATATGTATTGGTTTAAGGAATTTTCCATAGTGATTAAGCATAAGAAACTAAAATTAGTAGTAGAGGCTCTTGTTTCTGTCCCTCGGCTATGATTAAGGACTTGAGACCTAACCATGGAGAAAAAAAGATGTAAGGATTTCCGCTATGAACTCAAATATTAAATACTCCATATAAGGTCGATGTTTCTCTTCTGATTATGTTTATGCCTCAACACATTTTTCTAGTGCACCAAATTTAGCCATGGTGCCTAAATCTCATTAGAATCCTACAAGGAACCTGTTGGGTTCAAGAATTTGCATATCTTTATCACCTTTTTCTTTACCTTTTTGTCTATTTTGTTCTCAATAGTCACATCCTTTCCATCTAATATCCCATCTATTGATTCAGGTATGCCAGATATTTGTGTCACTCTAATCCACTAAGTGTTTTTGGTGTTTTACTGACAGTATGTTGAGGAAAATGTCTATAGGATGAACCAGTTGATCCAGTATGTTGTTACTCCATCATTTTTAGGATGTTGTTACTCTGAGACTTCATAATGTTTTTACTCCACTTTGTTGTTACTTCGACACACATGGATGCCACTACTGCCAAAGTCTTAGTGCTATTTACGGTTTTTCTCATGTGTGTTATTACTTGACAAGGTCAACACAATTCATTGTGACAATAAGGATTTCATTCTTTCTAAACAATGGGGCCAATTTGGCCACAATGGTTATGATCACCAGTTTTTTTGTTACTTTCTAGTTAAAGTGGCATATTGTGGCAACAATCTTATCTATATACAATTTGTTGTAATTAGCTATTTAAAAACTTTAGTTAACTTTATTCGAAGAGCTTGAGAATCGATAAATTCTCAAGGTTGTTCATGTTTAATTTAGTACCAAGATTAGATGTAAGGGAAAAACCTATAAAAGGGGGTCTCCCTGCCCCAAGAAGGGGGGCTAGCATCATTTTTCTCAGACTATGCATATGTATATTTTATTTACAATTAATGCAATACTCAAAAAGTTTGTGGCTCATTCTATGAATTATTGTGTTAGCCTATAGACTATGAGATTTTCTCCAACTTCTTAATGAGGAAAAGCCTCCTCTTTAGCAAGGATTGTTGTAACTATAGAGATATCTTCGTTGTTTCATTTAATTAGCTTGTGTGTTTTAAATTATATTTCTGGAATTTAATTTAATTATTGTTATAGATTGCATGTATTGAACATTGTTTTTATTGTTACTCATGATAGTTTGCAGGAATTCTTGAATGTATTTCATTGTTACTCAAACATAGGCATCATAGATCTTTTCCAAATTTTTTTGTTGTTGATTACGTACAATTGTTACGGATTGTTATGATTTGTTACTATTACAGAGTGTCAATTGGATTGTTGTTATAGATTGATAATTATTTCTTGATGTTAATTAATTCTTGTTACAAATCACTATTGTTAATTATTATTGTAGGTCATTGTTACATATTAATTTTACAAATAGTTGTTACAGTTTATTATTGATATCTTTTATTGGTCCCAGCCCAACATTATTAATGCAATTTCAATAGTAACATTTCATTTTCAAAGTGGTTATGTTGTTTGAACGATTTCATTCCTCGTATGATGATGTAGAGATTGGAGATTAATTTCAAATTGGTTGTGTTGTTAAGTGATTTCATGTTTGCAAGGAAGGACCTCGTTTTGTTGAGTGCCATTTCCTTTCTACAAGAGTGACTAAGTGTTGTTTCCTTCCCACAAAGCATGCTTTTCATTTCCAGAATTGTTTGTAGAGAGCTCTTATTTTCATCCAAGTGTGGTTTTAAATAGTGATGTTTTTAATTCCAGGATTTATTGAAGAGTGATTTTAAGTAAGCATTGGGATTTCATTGAGGGTTTTGTTCTTGTTGATGAAGCATAGTAGAATAAATTACAGTAGGAAGTAGTCAATGTTAGTTAGTGATTGTTATCTGCACATATTGTTTATAATAACCTTGAAATAAAAGGAATTTCCCTTGTTGATAATTTATAATAGAGTGGATGCATTGTTTTAACAAGACAATAAAAATCACCAACAAAACCCCTATAAAGGACTCATGTGTTGGTTCAATCACTCGTTCAATTGTTCTTCAGCGATATAATATTCATCCAGATCCTAAGCCACTTTTATTACTTTTTTAACCATGTTTAAGGGGCTATGACCCGTCCTTAATGTGAAAAGCCTTGTAATGGTGTCCATAACCAACTCCAATGCAAAGATTATACAAAAGGAAGCCTCGTGACCAAACATGGAAGTATGGCATATGGTGCCCTAGATATGAAATGGAACTCACTAGTCACTCATTAACCACTATCACCTTCACAAATATTAACTACATCTTAGAAGTTGATATTTCTCTTATTACTAAAAGTAGTAGCTCAATTCCTTTTCTGTATGGTTGTGGTTTGTCACTTTAGAGAATAAACAAAGAAGCAAAATTTGTATTATATTTTTTCCACAATGATTTAACACACTTACAATATGATACTTTATCAATTGTGATGGTGTTTCCCTCCTCTATGACCACAATCTCTTAGTTATGACACCTTGTAATACTTATAAGAGTCAAAGCATGAAATTGAAACAAAGTTCCTTAAATGAGTCCTATTCATGATAGATAAAAAATTCATCAATGAATGATCTAACAATGAATGTCTTAGCTAATGATAGATATTCGCTAGCAAGTAATCCATTCAGTTACACAAGCTACTCTAAGGAAACATATGTTGTTGTATGCACTATGGTATCAACTTGGGATGATGGTCATAGAGTGGGGCGGTGGGGGGGCAGAGTGGGGGTATAGAGGGCCATGTGGTGAAACCATAGCAGATGACATAATGGTGGCTATGACACGGGGACTAGTTGGTGGTGTACTACTACAACCACTATGGATGGATGGGATGACAAATGTGGTAGGGGTGGGAAGCAATAAAGATCCATCAGTTGTAAAAGAGAAGGAAGTACCCCATGGCATAAAAGTGGTATCCTAAGAGTTAGGGCAAGGTGGAAAAATACCAGACAAATGATGTGAAAAACGTGGGTGGTTGTAAAGCATATGATGGTGATAATATCAATCTAGAATACAATGAGCCAACCTACATACACATGTACATAATATTTTAATAATTTAGCTGAAATAAGATAATAAAATTCACATCTAAATAATATTTAGGTTGACACATGATACCTGATAAGGGGGTGATAGGCCAATCCTTAGTAAACATGGTTCATCACAAGATGACACTGCAATCTATAGAAAAAATAAATAAAGGACATAATTATGCCAAACTAAAAGCACATTCAAATTAAAAGCATCTAGAATATGGACTGAAAACATATGACAATGTTCATTTTTATCAGTGGAAATTTTGAATACATAAGATTATTCATATTTAGGACAATGATTCAAATAACAAAGATGTGGAAATAAACAATAGATAAATGATATGTGGGACCAAAGGAAGGAAAGGATAGACTAGCTACAAAAACCTTAAGAGGACAATAAATAAAGGAAACATAAGCTAAAACCTAAAACAATGAAAGTATATACTAAAGAACAACCATAACAATACTAAAGATGTGCATTACAACTAAATAATAACAAAAAATCCTATAAATAATAATCAAATAATTAAAACTAAAATATATCAAAAACTAATAATTATAATAATTATGTAAACACATTAACTTTAATAATTAAGCATATGATAACAATATCATAGGATGTAATAATAGTAATAAGTATAATATTAATAAAATATAAGATGTTACTAATAAGCCAAAAGAAAAAAGAAAAAATGTATAATAAAGCTACTTAGTTATAGTATAGTAACTTATAACTATACAAAAAAATTTATTAAATAACTATATAATAGTAAATAATAATATGAGATAGGCTTATAATGGTCAAATTTGAATCATATTAATAATCATAGAATTATCAAATTGTCAATGCCTCTCAAATGGGAGCTATGAGGCTGTGAGATGGGTTGCAGTTCTGGTGGGAATCGATTTGAACTTGCAATCTTCCAAATGGAAGCAGCAGAGGGGGCCTCCCCCCTCCCCCTCTGGATGTTGACTCTGCCTTCCAATCAATGGTGGCCTCCCTTCTGAAGCACCCCCGACCTACTGCGGCTGCGTCCTCCAAATTCGTCAAGAAGAACTCAGAGGTGAAGGATATCTCCGTGCCAGACGGTGCTAGGCATACTTCTCTGGTATATTTTGAGAGGGCTCTAATCGGGAAATTTACTGGTATGTGGCCTTCTCCTAAATCTATGGAGACCTGGATAAAGAAAACCTGGACTCCTATGATGATAGGTGAAATTTCTCTCTTTGTTGTTGGTAATGGATTTTTTATGTTTTTATTTGAAAATATAAAGGATAAGGAGGTCATGTTTCGCAATGGAACATATTTATTTGGCTCCAGAGGGATTTATATAAATAAATGGGCTCTAGATTTCAATCTTGATGAGGACATCCCCACTTTCATTCCAGTCTGGGTCAATCTCCCTCGTCTTCCTATCTCTTGCTGGAGCGACGATTTCCTTCGAGCTATTGGTAATGGAGTTGGGAAATACTTGGACAAGGTTGAACCAAAAGGCTCTCAATTTTCCTGTGCTAAAATTTGTGTGGAAGTAGACTTGGAGAAAGGACTTCTAGCTAAAATAAATCTAAATTTGGGAGAATGGAAGCACAAGAAAGTATTAGACTATGAACAAATACCATTTAAATGCAGGCATTTCCATGATTACGGTCACTTTGCTAGAGACTGCTCCAAAAGTGGAATCGATAAAAGTCTGGAAGTCCAAGCAGCACAGGAGGAGCAGTGGAAAAATCCCAAGAAAGCTCTGAAAGGCAAAGGAGCGTTGTTAAAACCTTGAAACTTGTCAGTCCCCAATTTGGTTCCTTCCTCTTCGAACTCGTTCAAAGTGCTAAGTGATGGGGACATGGAGATGGAAGTGACTCCCCAGACAATCATGGATGAGACACAGGAAAGAGAAGAGGGAGAAGTAGCAGAAAATAGCCCGAAAGGGGTGGGGGGTGAAGTTTCCCCACCAAATTTTTCTCCTATCCCTGAAGCTCCACCGAGTATTTTGCACAAAGGTCTAGACCATGTGGTAACTCAGAACTTATCCCAAACTCTAACCTAGGTTGATGAGTGCAGAAACCATGAAACTGACTCTAATAAGAAAGATGGAAGGCCAAATAAAAGGACACGGAGAGAAAGGGAAGCAAAACAAAACAAAAAGGTGTGGAATGAAACAATCATTCCAGAACTATTGAAAGGGAAAAAACTGATCAAATATGGTAAGGATGGTGTTCGCTCTTCCCCCACCTCTAATTAATGAAAGTTATATCCTAGAATATAAGGGAACTAGGAACCCCTACAAAAATCCTAGCAGTCGAATACTTAATAAAATAAGAATCCCCTTCAGCAGTGTTTCTTCAGGAAACAAAGTTAGAAGAAGTTGAAATTATGAAAGTAGCAGGAAAATTCTGGAGAGACAGCATGGGTTTAGCTCAGCCCTCATGGAGAGCTTCAAGAGGCCTAGGAATATTTTGGTTGAACAACAAATTTACCCTGGTAGAGGAAATAAAGACAAAATCTTGGATAATGGCTCTTTTGGAAGATAAGGAGACAGGGAAAAGAATACCCTTCATAAACATCTATGGTCCAATTTTGCACAGTGATAAGGCAGATTTTTGGGCCTCTTTAGAGGCGTTAAAGGAAGGGAACCACCACATTAATAGCATAATGGGAGGGGACTTTAACATAGTCCTGAATGCATCAGAAAAAAGAGGTGGATCTTCGACTAGGGATTCCTTCCGAGATAGAATGGAGGAAATTATGGAACGTTGGGATCTAATTGATATCAAACCCAAGTCCAGGAATTTCACTTGGTCGAAAATAAGAGTCTGTGATAATTTCATCGTTACCCATATAGATAGGTTATTCCCACACAAAAATTGGCTCCTTAATGGTTTGGATTGCTCCTTGTCTACCGAATCTCTAGGAGACTCATATCATCGCCCCATTATGATCTCCATGGAAAAGGTAGAAAACCTTGGGCCACTACCATTTAAATTTAATGCAGATTGGTGCCTAGATGAAAAACTTGGGAATATGATAAATAAATCATGGACTCAACAAATACAAGGTTCCCCCAACTTTGTATGGGAATCAAAGTAAAAATCATCAAGAATGAATTAAGGAAGTGGCTCAAAGAAAACTATTATCGTCCTCGGAAAGAAAGGAAAGAAAAAGTCCAAGAAATAGAAGAACACTATAATATGATGGAGAAAAGTCACATTTAAGAATCACATGTTCAAAAATAGAAAGAATTCTCCTCTCAGTTATTTAGTCTAAGAATGAAAGGGTAAAATTTGTGGAGGCTCAAATCTCTCAGTCTATGGTTGAAAGCTGGAGACTCTAATACTTCATACTTCCACAAACAAGAAATGGTTCAAGAGAACAGGAATTGAATCAAGGAAATAAAGGTGGCGGGTGGGCATACAGTCAACACCTCTTCAGAAATTAAACAGGAAGCATACAATCATTTCAAATCTCTCCTCAATCCGGAGTGAAATTATTTTGATGGAGCTCCTAAATTCCTTCAGGCTCTCCCCCAGGTTGCCTCTCTGCTCTCTAATGTGTCTCTTTTTGATGTAAGTTTAGAAGATTAAGTTCACAGTATTATATGGCATCTGGAACCTTAGAAGGCTGTTATAGACAATTTTGTGCCTTACAGCAACAGGCATGAATTGTCAATAATCCAAGGGATCAAAAGTTCCCTAAACATGATGTTCCTACCCCTAGAGGAACAAGGTCAGCAAACCAATAGCTCTCAGATCAGTTCTCCACCTGAAAACACTCAAAAACAAGCAATCCTGAAATCAAAGCAGGTGCTCCACTAGGCTTCTGCGCTGAAACACAACTCCTCCATGGTGTACCTGCGTTGCAAAGCAGGTAGAACAAAGGCCACCTGCGTTGAGCGAGATTGGACAAGTGGCACACTGAGTCATTGCTCCAAAAATGACACTTGGATCAGGGATTTCGCCTTGTGATGAGTGAGAGGCTCTGTTTCTCCAAGTGGAAGCAAGGTTCTCCAAGTGGACTCAAGAACTGAAGATCAACTGAAGAGAGAGAGGACACAAGGCAGCTACACATCAGTTGCAAGCTGAATCATCCTTTCTCAATTCATCTATATATTGAGCTCTCTCCTATGAGCTCAGGAGGCTGGAATTTTGTGTAAAGTAATGATATGTTGTTGGTTTCACTATAGAGCTATTGGGTGATTGATTGAGGGAGGTGAAGAGGAGAAATTCTTTCTGCTGGGAGGTGTTGCTGGATTGGGGCCTTCAATGGTTGTAACACTCTCAGAACCTTTACTTCTTCATTAATAAAAGCTATTGAGGTTCTTCTATATGCTCTTGTTTCAATGATATATTGTGATAATTGTATATTTGGTTTATACTAATCCTTGAACCAGTTATGATTGCATGCTTCTTGTAGTTTCCTTCTTTGTTATTTTGCAGGATCTCATTGTAGCTGGGCCAGCAAAAGAGCAAGGAGCTAGGAGCAAGCAGCCAAAGAGAAGAGGTTGGATTCGACATTAAGCACAAGGCAACGGTTAGTGCATTTCCTCACTCTCTTTTGCTTTCATAAAGAAGTAAACCTTAAGTAGTTTTCCTTACAGTTGTTGTTGAGGTACTATCACCCTTAGAGTGGGATAGGGTCATCCGAATCGGATACTTTTCCCTACAACAAACTGGCGACTCCGCTAGGGATCGTATCTGTTTGATTGTGTTTGTAGTATTTTGCTATTCATTTCCTGAACAAAAGAGTACCAAATCGAAAAGCTTTTGACTATATCAAAAGCGAAGTAGAGGGCAGCTACTCTGGCTCATTTCTGAGCATGTTCATGATTTGAAGAGCTGATCTACAAGGATCCTTGTAAGCTCTTAGTGATATCTTTTCACCTTCCTTATCATCCCTTGCTGTGTGCTTGACTGACTGCTTCTGATTTGAGCAAAAACTGTGCATTTTTGAGAAAATTATGACCCGGAAACTGTGAAAACGCAACTTTCGTTTTCCAAAGCAGGTAGTACACAGGCTACCTGCTTTGCAACGCAGGTCCCGAAGGGGCTACCTGCGCTGAGAGCCAGACTGGCTGTGCAGCACCTGCGTTGGCCCAATTTTGCCTAGTGCAGTTGGGGTTTCCTCCCTTTCTCTTGCCTGTTTTCACTTAGATTTTGCTGCAAGTTGTCTTTCTTGTACCTGTTCTGAAACCAACATTACTTGCCATCATTCCGCCTCTGTTATATAACGAAATTTTACTTGTTCTTTTGTATTTCTTACTTCATTTACAATTTCCCATAACGAAGAGTAAACTAGTCTTGCTTTGGCCTCTTAGATCTGAACCTGTGTTAGGCGTTTTGCTGGTCTAAAGAGTTAGCTTGTTTGCTGTCCATAGCTGATTAGTCGTTTTACTTTCGTCATTATGGTTTGATTTCATGCATTTCCAGTGATTAAGCAAGTAAATCTTAAGGTGTCTTTTGATTTTGGACAAGCTTGTTTACTTTCGCTTTAAATCGAAATCAAAGTTATATAACAACTTTCTTTTTGTAACCCATCAACATTAAGAAAGGGAAAAGAAAATACATGCATTGTGCATTTTGCATTTGACTGTTTGCATGACGATTTAGGAAAAATTGCATTAGTGTGTGCTCTATGATCTGTGTGAAAAGATTTGCCTTTCTTTTCCCTCAGTAGTTAAGATTTTCAAAGTTGAAAGATTGAAAAGATTGCTTCTCATCTTAGACTGCATTCAGGAATTTGTTACATACATCTCGTGGTGATCCTTAAAGGCAAACTGCTAAACAAGATCAACATTAAAATAAATTCAATTTACATAACAACGCTTTGTAACATAACGCAAACACATAGAGGTCTAGGTAGAGACGTGTTCCGGCATCGTTAAACATAGTGACTGTCGATCTCTACGAAGGTGGGTGATTCCTCCTGAGAGTCGGTGGCACTAATACGGACTTGTGCTCCCACGTACCGTCGCGTATATATTGGGAGACCCCTATAGGAACAAAGCCTTTATCCATAGGAAGCCGTGTCGACCGCCCTACTGATCGCGATGCAGTGAACACAGCATTCACGAAGATCGACCACCCGTACCATAAAATGTATTCTGTGGTTTTGCGAAAAGTTTGGCACACCCTCTGCCTAGAACTCCAGAGAAGTTTCTTTTGGCCTTTTTCAAACTCTATAACTGAAAAAGTCCATCCGAGCATTTGTCACTTCGGGCTCGTTAAAACATCGAAGGAGACTAGAGTCATCTTTAGCTTTTTCTCGACTCTTAAAACATGAAAAAGCAAGTTTGTGTCTAAAGCGTCGTTAATAAAATTTATTTTAATCAGAACATAATCACCTGTTATTCCCACGTTGATCTTTCAGTTGAAAAGTATGGAGCCCACCAACCAAGGAAGTAACCTTGGTGGAAGTCCCAATCCCTTCTCCTCTTGGGGAGATGTTGGTGCGCCTCATATGGCCACATTATCACTTCCAGGATTGACAATTGGCCTACCTGTATGGCTCTTTTCAACTAATGTAGTGCAGATCGCCACTAATCCTGAGCAGTCGAATCAACAGTCAGACCAGTCTAGAACTACCCACCAGCCTTCCACTTCTTACAATTCTTCCTCTGATCCTTCGTCTTCGCAAGGTAGAGCCGGCAAAAGTCAGCCTCCCATGGAGAAGAAGGAAAAGAAGAAGAGAGAAAAGAAGCAGAAGGGGCCTATGGCGAAGGCGACTGGGGGCAAGCAAAAGACATCTGACAAAAATCCACACACTGCACCAACCGGGCCTAAATCGCCATGTGTCATTTGCAAAGGGACCCACTTCCATCGTGATTGTCCTTGTATTCCCCGGATACTAAAGGACTGGTCCCCCAGGTTGCACAATCCGGTAGCATCAACCTCTGGTAGTCATGTTGATTGCAGTCCGTCGACTAGCGAGAGTGAAGGACGAAGAGGGAGACCAAGATCACCCTATATGTTGTGTGAAGGCGATCACGCCATCCACCGATGTCCATTCTTAGATGAGGCAAAGAGAGTTTTGGAAGATCGTCCAGTTTCACCGTTACGACTTCCTCCTGGATACCAAAAACTCGCGCCTAATCCCTCGATAGTTGAAAATCCAGCTGGCCCGCTCAAATGGTCAGCTGAAGTGTCGGTCATTGAGAATGAACCTACTGAATCCAGACCAGACGAAAGTCTAAAGGTCGAAACGGCAGTTGACCCGGTTCTTCCCTCAGAGGTTTCATCCTCAAATGACACCGTCGTTGAAGAGTCATCTTCAAGCGACACCCTCACTGAAGAGAATAAGGATTACATCGTCCATATTCTTTTCATCAACACAGACTCTGATGAGCATCAGGGCAATGCGCCCATTCCTTTATCGCAGGAAGGAACATCGTCAGGGTCGTATCCGACCGTATATTCGGTCCCACCACCAAGCAACCTGGTTGTATCCTTTGATTGGAATCAACTAGGCAGACCCCGGTTACCAGCCAGTATCCCATTCAGAATCATAGTCCAAATCTACAGAATGGTAATGGCTAGAACTATCATTGATGAAGGGGCGTCTGTGAGTATCCTTTCCTCTATTGCTTGGAAAGCACTGGGTTGCCCGGCGCTTTTACCTGAGATGAGAAATCTATCAGGTTTTGATAAAGGAACCAGTCACCCATTAGGGATTCTCCCCAATGTTCCAATTACATTGAAAGGGAAGACAGTTCATATGAACGTCATGGTTGTCCAGGGACCCTTGGTGTATAACTTACTCCTTGGACGAGACTATATATATTGCATGGAGGCAATAGTGTCCTCACTCTTTAGAGTCATGTGTTTTCCGCACGAAGGAAGAATGGTCAAGCTCGTAGACCAACTTTCATTTCCAGGATCACACATCGCAAATAGTCAAATACCATCCCTTAACGGTTTATTCACTCAAGGAATGCCTCCACCCCCGGTTCTACTTCCCGATGAATGCGAGTGATTCGGAAAGAAAGAACTAGGACCCAGGGGGCATGCACCCTGGCCTGCCTTGGGCAGAGGAAACCTTGGGTATAAAGTTAATTTCCGCAGAAGAATGGACTAGTCCGTACCCCGTCCGAAAAAGGAAGAGAGGGTTGTTCTAGGATAAAATTCTTTTGTCAAAGTTATGTGAGCGAAAAGATCGTCTCCCTTTGTCTAAAAAAGTAGGCTCTCCTAAGGAGGAGATCCATTTGTGGCAGCAAGTAGCCACCATCATTGAATGTCAAGCCTCACGCATTAAAACATATGTTTTGAAGGATAAGTAGGGGCAGTCTCCAAAGAAAGAGATGAAATTGCTGCAACAAGTAGTCACCATCCTTAGCAACCTAATGATAGACATCGCCGAAAAGAGAGTTTAGCTTGCGGTAGCAAACAAAACCATTTTTCGGATAATAAGTAAGAGGAAAGAACCTTGAAATTATACTTTATACCTGGGGGCATGCAAACCTTTTGGAGTGCAAGCACGGGACGACTATTTATTTTTTTAAATTTTTAGGTCCTCCCTTTAAACCTGTAGATCTAACCCGTTAAACTCGTAGGATTAGCCGTTTCCAGCTTGCATAAAGAAAGGATGTGGGGCAAAATTTAAAACTTGCCAAATTGGAGTAATTAGTGAGGTATCGCCCCTTAAATAAGATTACCTCACCTGAGGCATTCCTTGTATTAAGACTGGTATAATTGAGCAAGGTTTGAACGCATTCAAGCTCGTTAAAAAATGAACTGCCCCTTAAAGTTTAGGGGGCATATGCCTCGTCTGCATTATTATGCTGGGAGCATCCATAATCGAGCAGTTTTGTACGGAGTTCATGCTCGTTAAAAAATAAACATAAGTTGTGAGCAATCTTTCCGTACAGTTCAAGCTCATCTAGAAAAAATGAACCGGTAAATAACCTTGAGAAATGTAACCTTTGACTGGCATATTAAAGCCCTTGGTCGTGTTTATATGCCGTCACCTCCATCCGTTCATTTGGCCAATCGTTCATCTCCATATGTTTGCTTACCCATTTTGAGGAACAGCTGCGAAGAGTGATTTCACTTAGCCATCCTTGTGACACTGCCGTGATTGGAAAATTCCAACCTGTACCTGGAATCTGCTGCTATCCCTGTTTATCACTCGTTCCTCAAAAGACGAGTCTTCTTTGAGCTCTTTTCACTGACTCGTAAAATATGAAAAGTTTGCCGAGTTTTGGCCTTCCAGCTCGTTAAAACGACCGGAAGAGCTATCCCTCCTCTAGATTTTAATCTTTTTGGACCTGAGGGATTATTGCACAAAAAGATCGAGCGCTTGTTTTGTTCGGCTCGTTAAAAAGATCGAAAATTCATCCCTTCTGTATTGTTTTATACTTTTTCGGACTTAAGGGATTAGATGACGAAAAAGGAATTTTGGAGTTGACTTTATGTACCTTTTCAGACTCTCTAAAAATGAAAAGGACCGAGTTATCCTTGTCGTTAGACTCATTAAAATTATTAAATAGCGACAAACTTGTCTTTAGACGAGAACGAGTTTCCCTATCGCTAGGCTCGTTAAAACATAGCGATGGGCTTGCCCGAAGGGCAGGTTATAGAACAAGCATATGTTATCCTCCTCAAGCTTGACAAAAATAAAGAGGTACTAGTCAGCAATGACTGGGGAAAAATTGGGATAACCTCACAGCTTTAATGGTAGCAAGTCACTCTTGAACATGACACTTTGTCCTCCGTATCACATCGGGTTGGGTTGTTTCATTCACCGGTCTCATAACCATGGTCCTCGCCACACCATCCACATTTGGGGTAATGCTACCAATCCATCACATCAGTGTCGTTATATGTTCAAGAGATGTTGTTCTGCAAAGAGTCAACCGTGTCCCATCCACTGCCATACATTGTCCTTCATCCATTTCATGACCGCCACCCTGAATCATACATCACAGTTTGTTTCCACCTCATCACAATCACTAGCTCCGTTCCGTGTCACTGATGTGGGATTCATTAAGGCCCTCCTTTGACGGATCGCTCCTTGTCGACATCAGCTCATTATCCAAGGAGTTGATCTAGGAACACCCCCTTCAGTACTTTGAAGCTTGCATGCCTCAATGGCAAGTTTCTCACTTCCGGCGACAGGTATACATCAATGACCTTCGACCAGAAGATTTTGCATGGTGGTCGACGCCAAGTCCTTTATTCCCACCATGTGAATTGTACTGCCGTACCTTGAGGGTCATCATCCTTATCGGTGATTCCTCTCGCGCTTGTTAACGGTTTACATCATTGACTGGTAATCAAGCGATGTCTTTCCATGTTCGACTTCAAGAAATTCTCACATGGATCGACTTGTACATCGAGTGAAGATCGGAAGAGATTGAAGACCCCGGATCTAGTTTCATCCATCCGGGCTGCGATATATATTCAGGATATAAAGACATTTGATATGTACATCATTACAACAGATGATCATCCTTCTCAAAGGATGATAATTTCAGCAGAGAATTATCAGTCTACCATCAGACGATCGTCTGTTCTATGTACCGGAATGTATTTATAAAGCTGAGCATGGGAATGCCCGCCTCAGCTAGATCATGAAAATGTATGAAAAATAATGTATTGTATTGTATCTTATTACAGGACACTTCTCAGCAGATTGAATGAACTTCGGATCCTCTCAATAAAGCATTTCACCCGATAAACGACCTCATACTTTAGGGGGCATCTGTTATAGACAATTTTGTGCCTTACAACAACAAGCATGAATTGTCAATAATCCAAGGGATCCAAAGTTCCCTAAACATGATGTTCCTACCCCTAGAGGAACAAGGTCAGCAAACCAACAGCTCTCAGATCAGTTCTCCACCTGAAAACACTTAAAAACAAGCAATCCTGAAATCAAAGCAGGTGCTCCACTAGGCTTCTGCGCTGAAACACAACTCCTCCATGGTGTACCTGCGTTGCAAAGCAGGTAGAACAAAGGCCACCTGCGTTGAGCGAGATTGGACAAGTGGCACACTGAGTCATTGCTCCAAAAATGACACTTGGATCAGGGATTTCGCCTTGTGATGAGTCAGAGGCTCTGTTTCTCCAAGTGGAAGCAAGGTTCTCCAAGTGGACTCAAGAACTGAAGATCAACTGAAGAGAGAGAGGACACAAGGCAGCTACACATCATTTGCAAGCTGACTCATCCTTTCTCAATTCATCTATATATTGAGCTCTCTCCTATGAGCTCAGGAGGCTGGAATTTTGTGTAAAGTAATGATATGCTGTTGGTTTCACTATAGAGCTATTGGGTGATTGCTTGAGGGAGGTGAAGAGGAGAAATTCTTTCTGCTGGGAGGTGTTGCTGGATTGGGGCCTTCAATGGTTGTAACACTCTCAGAACCTTTACTTCTTCATTAATAAAAGCTATTGAGGTTCTTCTATATGCTCTTGTTTCAATGATATATTGTGATAATTGTATATTTGGTTTATACTAATCCTTGAACCAGTTATGATTGCATGCTTCTTGTAGTTTCCTTCTTTGTTATTTTGCAGGATCTCATTGTAGCTGGGCCAGCAAAAGAGCGAGGAGCTAGGAGCAAGTAGCCAAAGAGAAGAGGTTGGATTCGACATTAAGCGCAAGGCAACGGTTAGTGCATTTCCTCACTCTCTTTTGCTTTCATAAAGAAGTAAACCTTAAGTAGTTTTCCTTACAGTTGTTGCTGAGGTACTATCACCCTTAGAGTGGGATAGGGTCATCCGAATCGGATACTTTTCCCTACAACAAAGGCTCCAGGAAAAAATGGTTTTTCTATCATTTTTTTATCATTTATTATGGAATGTTATTAAAAAAGATCTAATTCGAATGTTGAACTACACCAGAGTAAAAAATAAGCTAGCGGGTAGCACCAATTCTATGTTCCTTGCCCTAATCCCAAAAGAAGCTAATCCTACCTCCTTCTCCAAATTTCGCCCTGTCTGTGTTTGCAACTCCTCCTACAAAATTCTGACGAAAATCAATACCAATAGAATTAAACCCTTATTCCCCTCCATTATCTTTGAGAACCAGGGTGGGTTTATGCAACACCAGAATATTTTGGATAATATCATCTTGGTACAGGAAGCAATGCACTAAAGTAATGAAGAGGGATAAGATGGAATGGTTATCAAACTAGATATGGCAAATGCTTTTGACCGGGTAAATCACTCCTTCCTCTTTTTTGTTATGGAAAAATTACGAATTAATGTCAAATTTATCTCTTGGATCAAAGCTTGTATTAGATATCCTTGGATTTCCCCTCTTAGCAATGGGCATCCTGGGGCTTTCTTTTCCACTTCAAATGGGGTGCGACAAGGATGCCCCCTCTCCCCTCTTCTCTACATAACCATGGTTGAATCTCTTAGTACCAACCTTGAGGTTGGGCGGCTGGATGGATCCCTTCCAGGTCTCAACATTGTAAGAAATGTTAGAGGAATTAATTACTCCTAGTTTTTTGATGATACTCTTCTAATTGGTGGAGCCTCCTTAGTGATTGCATCAAGATTTAAAAAATTTCTTGATGGGTTCCTCCTTCTCTATGGGGTTTTGATCAACAATTTGAAATGTCAGTTAATTGGTTGGAATTGTGAAGGGGACTCGCTGAATGTAATAGGTTGGTCGTTGGGAATCTCAGTGGATCTTCATCACTCTTCCTTCAAATATCTTGGGATTCCTATCTCCCTAAAACAATCATTTGCGAATGAATGGGGGAATTTACTTCAAAAAATCAAGAACAGAGTGCAGCCTTGAGGTGTTAGATAGCTCAATCTAACATGGAGGGTCACTCTTACTAAATTGGTGCTTTCCTCCCACCTGGTATATTTGGGTGCTTGCCTATTACCACCAGGCTACATCAATCAACAAATAAGCAAACTTATCAGGAAATTCTTATGGCAAGGAGGAAAGGGTAATGAGCACAAATTTCATCTGGTAAATTATAATTTGGTCAAGCAACCTAAGAAGTTAGGAGGATTGGCAATAAAGGATCCTGAATTAATGAACCTGGCATTAGGGATAAAACTAGTTTGGAGGCTCCTTTTGGACTCTAATGAGTGGTGGAAAAAATCCTTTATTAGGAAATATTTCCATAAAATTCACCTCGTAAGGCCGGAGGACAAATCCTGGGAAAGGAAAGGATAAAAAAATATGGAGACTCTGCAAATCCTCATTCTCTCTCATCCTAAATCATCTTGGCTGGCTCCCTGGAAATGGGAAACGCATTCAAATTGGAATTGACTGTGCAAATGGTATAGACCCAGCTCTCTCTGGATGGCTAGTTGAGCATGGGTTCTCCCATCTTGCGGACATCTCTTGCTGGGATGATCACGACATGTGGTGTGGGTGGCTCTCTCTAGATTTACCTGATCACCTTCACACTCAGTGGAATCTTTTGATCGAAAGCCTCTTTAGGTTTTCTCCTATATTCACGAGCAAAATGGAAAGACATGTTTGGTTGGGAGGAAAAGGAAAAAGGTATTGCGTTAAGGATGGGTATGCCCTTATCTCCAATCCTTCATGCACCTTCTCCCTTCTAATCTATGGGGGGGGGAATTGGAATGGTGATGGTCTTCCTAAGATAAACATTTTTTGTTGGGAGTTGGTTCATGAGAAAATTCTGATGGAAAAAAACTTTTAAAAGAGGAAAATCAATGGTCCTTCCAAGTGCGTATTGTGTGGCAATGTGGAGGAATCAATTAAGCACTTGTTTTGTCACTTCCCTTTCTTGTGGAAAGTCTAGAACTATGCTCTAGCTCCTTTGGCCCTTATTCCCCAAATTGTTGATGACTAGAATGATATGTTTATCCATTGGGAAAAAAAATTCCCTTGCTCTCCAAATCCTTTGTTAAGGCATTTTTGGATGAAATTTCCTAAATATATGTGTTGGTCGATATGTTATCATTTCTTATCAAGGCTTCAATGCTTTAAACATGAAAGAATTGTCTAGTTCTAAAAAAGGTTGGTTCAAGATATCCCCTCCCACTCTAAAATCCCCTTTGTTTAAGATCTCATGAAACCCTGAAATATTGTATTAGATTGAAATGAGATGAATTCACTGAATGGCAAAGAAAAGTCGGGAAAAGTCAATTGTATTTTGATGGAGCGTCGAAAGGTAACCCCAGGGAGGTTGGAGAGGGAGGGGTAATAATCAACCTTGGAGAGGGAGGGGTAATAATCAACCTCGAAGAAAATATAGAAGTAAAATATGCATGGGGACTTGGTGTTACAACCAACAATCAGGTCGAGGCTCTTGCACTTTGTCAAGGAGTGAAAATATGCTTGGATAAAGGTTTCAAAACTTTGAATATAATGGGTGATTCCAAGCTAATCATCCAAAAATGTATTAAGCTTCTCGAGAATGCCACTCACCTAGAAGAAGAAACTTCCTCAATCATGGTAAGGATCACATACATGTTAAAAATTTTGAGAAAGTTCACTTGTTCCACGTGTTGCACACCAACAACCGTCTGGCGGACAATCAGGCTAACACAAGAGTTATATTAGGAATCGGTTGAATTTTCATAAACCATCATATTACATCATGTCCCATCCCTTGATCGAAGGCTTCTAGACGATGTTGTATACTGGGGGTACAGGTCGTCAGAGCATTAAGGAAGTAGTTAAGGAGGCCAACTCTCCAAGGCATCTTAGTGTGATGGTAGTTAAGAAGGATAGTCCCCCGAGGTACCTTCGTTGTATCTTGGATACAGGGTCAGTAGGTGGTGAGTTAATTCACAGGTGTGGCGTCGTCAGACAACAATTCATGTATGTGGACAGGTGGGTGATGAGGCATCATTTTCTCACTGGAATTTTCAACATAACCAATTCCCTTAGGGATGAAGGAACCATCATTATTTGATTCTGGTTTCGAACGATGGAAAATATGGAAGGAATAGGAATTAACAAGACTCTACCTTGTTTCGCATTTATGAAAGGTAGGCTCAGGAGGAATGTCAGGATGGATCATGTCGTTATATATCTGAGTTGGCTCCAGCTAGTTAACCACAATATCTTCATCATGCAGAAGCGTCTCATTGCAAAAATGTCATTTGCGAGAAATGGAAGTGGGGGAGAATCTAGTCTTAGAAGCTCAGGGCCCAGCCATTATGCAAGGCATGTAATATTTGAGAGCCTGGTGGAGGGCTATTGCAAGCAAGTGGTTAAGGAAATTGTCAAAGAATTGAATGAAAACATGGTGGTCATTTATGCCCAATTATCTGGGTTGGGTAAAGACTGGGAACTAATGCAGAAAACCATGGAAGGCTTGCGCATGGATGTTTTGAGTGTCTAGCAGAAGGTTGATAATATTGAAATCAAGGTGGAGACAACCACAATTGGAGTTTTAAAGGAAGTGTTCAGGGTTGGAAATTCATCGGCCATCAATGCTGATAATGTCGAGGAGGTTGTTGCGAGGGCTCTGGAAGAAGATGAGGATGTTGTTGCTACTGCTGCGAGGATTCAAGAAGAAGAAGAGATTGAAACGGAGGAATTGAACAAGTTTGTGGATGAGCCTACTCGTGATGATGCCGATACTGGAAATAGCTGATTGTGTTTTTTTTAATCTCCATTTATGCAATATCGTTGTATAGAATATGCAGGAATTTTTTGGAGAATATATAGCTATAATTTTCCCAATAGAATATATGTAAATAATAGGGGTAGCAAGAAGGTCCATACTCAATGTAGGGAGAGGGAAGATGCAGATAGAACAAGTCTGAATTTTGTAAGGGACCTGACCCATTTCCAGTCATTATAATGAAATGTTATCTGTTCCTTAATAAAAATCATAGAATTAGCAATAATAATAATAATAAATAGTTTATCCATGTTCATGGAATTTTCCAAGGTAGAAAGGAATATGTTCATTGTTGAGGTTTTTGCACATATTTATCATCCTAGAAATTAATAAATGGTACATTCTAGTACATCTCCAACTATATTCATGTACATGTAGATGCAAGCATATGAAGTGTGTCACCTTATTCACATGACTTTGATATCAAAATAAATGAACCAAGTGTATTTCGGAGCATTACCTTCTCTAATATTCATAAGAGGGAGAATATAGCCTAATCCCAACCAAAGCTCTAATGAAATCTTCCTTTTCTTTTTTATAACGGAAGTGTTGTATCAAATATATCAATTGTAACCTAATGAAATTGAAGAGATAGGGACCCTATTCAAAAAGTGTTCCCTTGTCTTCTACATAGGGAATATTGATAGTAAAGAATCCTTTGGGGAGATCTATCCATAAGTGCTTTCTTTGATGGGTAGATGCCCATAAATTTCTCAATTATTGTATGGTCTTTCATGTATTGAATGTAGTTACCTATATTGGGTGAAGTGATTGTGTACACAGGGGATTTGCCACTTTAGATATATATCCATTTTTCCTCTGATTTTTTGGGGTTTGCCAACTTCCTCTACATACATATTTAATTATTTTTGTTGGATTATTTTCCTATTGTGCCCATTTCTACATCTAGACCTTCTAAGTGATTCGGGCTTATGCCTGCTTCCATAAAGATTGGCTACTATGCGAGCTTCCCTAAATGATTTGCTACTTGGAGAAAATAGTGGTTTCTTCATCTTACAATGATTGAATTTATTATCATTACTCGTGTCAAAATCTAAAAATAAACTAGTAAAACATAAACATTTTTTTCATTGATTATATCCAAATAGCAAATTCAATATATATAATTAGTATGCATAAAATAATTGATATAAATTTATGATATGTTTAAATTTTTTATTCATTAAAAATACTATAATTTACTTTTTAAAAAAGCATTAATTTTAATGTCTTACATATGTTAAATTAATTAACAAAAAATTAAATTTAAAAAAATTAAGAATATTCATAATAAATTTATTTTTATTAAATTTAAATATTATATATCTATATATGTATAAGAGGTTTACCATTCCTTTTTTTCCAAATCCTTTTTATTTTGGGCTTAAATATTAAAAATTGAGAGATGAACATAGAGAGATTGCACAACACAACACAAATCACACTATTATGAACAGTTACATATATATAGGACCTAACAAACTGACTTAGACATAGAAACCTAATATTTCTAGATTGACACCTAAAAAATCACAATGACAACTCACAACACATGGAAGCATTACTTCCAATATAAAATTAAATCTTTATTATTTAATTAGAAACTTGAAATTAGATATATGATATTTAATTTAATAGCAATTTTAAAATTTTAAATTATTTATAATCCATTCTTTTTATAATATAAAAGAATTGCATATTTTTTTAATATTTTATAAAAACTAAAAGCAAATTAGTATTAATAAATTTAAAAATGGTATTTTAACTTTTTTGAATTATAATATTTATATTAATCAAATTAGAAGTACCTATTACTAAACCGATAGATTCACTTATTGTTATTAAAATTCGTAAGGTAATTACAAAAATATAATATTCAAATAAAAATTAGGTTAATTATGATATTATTTTTAAAAAAACTAAAATCATTTAAATATATATAACAATTTTATTTAATTTTGATATTATTTTTAAACTTACTAACATTTTATATATATATATATATAAAATAAGAATATGTGTAATTGTGTTTTTAATTACACTTACAAATATAAAAAATAATCCTTAAATCTTTAAATTACGACAACTTAATTAATTTAAAAACGTCACTTTTTATTATTAAAATTATGAATATAATTATAAATATATGAAATATGTTATATATAAAAAGAAAACTAATTATCAATATAAAAGCTGTAGCTTATTTTAAAAAACATAGTTTAACGCGATTGTTTTTTGTTTTAAAAGCTATGGAAATTAGGTTATAATTTAAAAAAATATAGTAGGACTCAGTAAAAATTGTCGAAATTCATAATTTTAGGTGTCTAGAATTTTCACCATCACAAATATAATTCAAACACTACCTACACAAAAAATTTTAAACTTTTTTACCCAAATTCCAACCACTACCATCGCCCATCCGAAACAATTCCTAATCCTGATCGGTAGAAGACTTCATTTTAAAAATTCAAACTTTCAGATTTACTCCACTTTCAACATATAAATAAAATACAAAGCTACTTATAATAGGTTTCCCGCTAATTTTAGAAATCCAAGCTTTCATATTTACTCCAGTTTCAACAGATAAATAGAACACACAGCTATTTTTAATAAGTTCATTTTCTTATTATAGAAATTGTGTTTCAGTAAAAAGAAAGAAGTACGAACTACGAGAAACCAAGATAGCAAATGGTGTTTCAGTAAAATGAAAGAAGTGCGAGAAATTGTGTTTCAGTAAAATGAAAGAACAACGAGAAGCAAACGTCGGAACTAGCAGAAAACAGCAAAAGGAGCACTCAATTTGGATGGCTAAAAGTAGCAGGAAAAAACTATTAAAGCCTTCTCATTTAGCATTTTATTCATGCCAACCCCAGAATTTCATTTAGCATTCTATTCATGCCAACCCCAGAATTTCTGTCTTTCTCATGCCAACCCCAGAATGTCTGTCTTTCTTATTAAACGCCCTCCTCTTCGTTGCATTCAAAATTAAATTCCATATCGCCACTTGAAGCTTTATTGAAATTGCACTTCAGATCATTAGAATTCAAGCATGTCTCAGAATTATCTGCTTTTGAATTCCCTAGGCCATGGCACATATCTGCTTTTTAATTACTTAGGGCATGGCACATATGGCGTTGTTGTAAAGGCCGTGAATGTTGATACAGGAAAGATAGTGGCCATGAAATTTTCTCATGACTGTGACGTGACGTTGAAGGAAAGAGGTCTGTTAAAGTTCCTGAGCCCAAGTAAGTATGTGGTGGGGTTCTCTGCGTGTGAAAAAATTAAAGGTTGTGATGATCACCATACAGACCCACCTTTTGTATACATTGCAATGGAATATATGGATGTGTCCCTGGACAAATTCATTCATGTTCTGCATGTCCGATGGGGTTCATCCATTTTTGGGTGCCATTATAGATTAGGGGTGATGAAAAGGTTACTATGGGAACTCTGCAACGGTGTGGCTTATTGTCACAGCAAGGGTGTTGCACACAGGGACCTTAAGCCCTCTAACTGTTTGATAAACATGGAAGCCACTGCCCTCAAGATTGCGGACTTTGGCATGGCTGTCAGGGTGGAAGACTCTGAGCATGGTGTTATTGAGAACAATAAATACCAGGAGTACGTTACTTTGTGGTACAGAGCTCCCGAATTGCTGATGGGACGCACCTCATACAATTGTTTTGCAGTGGACGTTTGGTCAATGGGATGCATATTTGCAGAATTGTTCATCGGTGAGCCGCTATTTCGTGGGCAATCTGTAAAGGAGCAGTTGGATATCATATTTCCAAATCCGGGAAAGCCTTTCCCATCCCTCACAAGATTTGTTAAAAATGTTGGGTGTCTAGAAGGTGTGGATTTGCTGAAACAAATGTTACAAGTGGATGGAAACAAAAGAATAACAGCTAATGAAGCTTTGCAACATCCATTCCTACAGGACTATAAACAGCTGCCATAAAGATTAAAAATGGAAATCAGCTACAAATCTCTTAATGACAACACTATCAAGATAGAGGCCGATGCTCTCTTAAAGACAGAGCTGCTGGAAATGGAAGCAGGTGCTATGAAGCTGACACTAGTAAAAGATGGGACAGCACAGCTTCCCATAGTGCATCCCACTCCGGGACAATCAGTTTTTTGATGTTTTGCAGATTGGGTTACAGTCTTGCAACTTGTTTTGGATTGGTCACCAACCTGATGTTTTGCTTCTAATTTATTTTCATCTGGTGATAAACAAAGTGTCAATTTTTTCTCAGGATAAAGTAGTATTCTTTACAGATATATTAACTTGGCTGAAAAGTCCAGGACAATATGAACATGACAGCTTCCAGGTTTTTTTGAAGATTTCTCCTATCAATTTACTGCGGGAGGGTTTTCTGTGATTTCTTGCACTTCTGAAATTTAATCAAATTTCTACTTGAAATAAAAGTTCAGAATAGACTATATCACTAATGCTAAGCACACATAATTGAGAAGCCGATATGAAGCATTGTTTTTTTGGGTGTGTTACAACTTTTGTGACCATGCAGGTTAGTCATTGCATGTTCAGTTTGTAACTCCACCTTGAAAGAGTGAAATGTGTGGTGTAGGATAAGAAGCTCTCTGTTAAGGCGCAATTGTTTTTCCCCAAAATTCTAATATCTAGATTCTATCCTGTTCATGTCTGTGTCAGGTGATGTTTCTTTTCATGTGCATGTGTTTAGTCAGATATAAAATACTTAAGTTCTCACCAGCCTGGGCTACAGTGTCCATTCTGATGATCTATTTCATACTCATTGCATTTTTCTAATAAAATGACATTATATTCATTTAAATTATGTGATTGAAATAGGGATACAAGAGCTTATTTGTATTTGAAGGTCTATAAGGCAGAGTATAAGCTCACACCAATCCTTGTTATTCTCTGCAAGAGAAAATCAGTTTCTATTTCACTCCTCAATAACACTGACTAAATCTCAGTTTGAAAATCAGTTAAATTAAGAAGACTAAATCCCAGTTTGAAAATCAGTTAAATTTAGATGAAATTACTCATTCAAAATCATTTGGATGAGGAAATTGTCAAATAATTGTAAGTTGTCGTCTTAGAGAACATGAAGGGAGCACATTCGTCATATTCTACCAACTGCAACATACCTACCTTCAATGCACTCTCTGTAAGGACCATAACGGGAGCAAATGTGGACCCATGTACAAATTTTTACTGCCTCAGGGTTTGTTTCGTCCTGTGACTACTAGGTTCGTTAGTCCTTCACATAACTCTCGAACAAAATCAATCCAAGAGTGGAATATAGACTCTTCACACGCAATTTATTTTCTAGAAAGTCTATACAGAGAAATGAAAGTTGCAAGTATAAGAATTATGGTTCAAAAATGAATTTTCTTGTGTAGTGAGCTATACACAAGGGTATGCTTTTGCAAAGTTTTATAACAGAAAAATTTGTCAAGAGGAATTTATTAAGGAAATCTCTTGTTAGAAATGAAATCCAGTTGAGTTGAGATAAAGTCCATAGTTACAAAGAAGTATTGTTGTGGAAAGCAATTCCATTATGACATTCCTGTACATTTTAATACAATATAAACGGAAATTGATGTGATTTCCAAGCTACTTGAATCCATTGAACACAGAGAGAATCAGTTGAGAACTGATGAATGAACATGGAAATCGATGTAATTCCTAACCTACTTGAATCCATTTTGAACACAGAGAGAATCAATTGAGAACTGATGAATGAACATGAGCTGAAGCAAATGGACACTATCATTAAGCTAGTCGACCCTGAAATTGAAGAAAATGATCATGTCAAACAAATCTACTAGCAGTGTACTAATAACGGTAAAATCGACTTGCAAGAAGAAAGTAACTTAAATACCACATTTGTTGGAAAATGAAATCAATCAAAAAATGTTCTAACCAGAGATGAAGTTGATTCAAATGAAAGAAGTTCAAATCAGGGTGAGGTGAACCCAATAAATGAGATGTCGATAATCCCAGGAAAAATCAACCAGCAACAATGAAGGAAATCGATTGAAAATAATTAGTTAATTCCATTGTTAAGATTTCAACTTGGATATCATTTGTTGCCCAGGTACATTCTCTTGGAGAAATCGACCTGCATGTTAGGATGTAAATAAGTTCCAATTAAACAGAACATTTTTATTTGAGGGGAATTGAGGTCCAAAAGAGCAGAGTTCTTGGCAGAGGAACAATATAACTGCGAACACCCATTCAATATCTATGACTGTAGATTGAAGTTCTGTGACCTTGGAAGCACTATTGAGTACTTAACCAGAGCTGTAGAATCATTGGTACTTTATTAGATTTGATATGCAATACAATGCTTGATTCGCCTGGTGTTCTAAGGACAAAGACTGGTGCACGCTGCCAAATCCTTCAGTTAGATGGCCAGCAATCAGGAACAACTCAAATGCTTTGTGAGAGCTAGTCTAGAAAAAAGAATTAGAATTCAGTTTAAGATATGAGTGCAGAGTTTAGGATGAAAATTAGCTGAGGTCTCGCATAAAGAGAATGATGGACCTGCTGGACCTGCTTGTGAATCGTGCTAATGCCCCAATATATATCCACTAATATGTTCTAACCTGAATATTGTTGGAAATAAATAGAAGGTATAACTGAATTTGGCTTTGTGTGATAGCCTTGTAATTTGTAGCAACGAAACTGAAAGGTTCTTCTTGACATTCGCCATAGGGCATTGTTGGAAGGACAAGAGTTTAGTAAATCACCCTGTAATTGTTCAAGTTCCAACAAGGGAGCAAATGGTAAACAGGTGTCAGGAACCCTTGTAATCTGTAATTTATGAATTTATGAAGAGTTGATCAGCGTTTTCTAATTTATGAATTTATGAAGAGTTGATCAGTGTTTTCTTGTTGTTGGTAGCATTAAGTGATTAAATTGCACTCACACCTAATTGCACAGAAGAAACAAAACACAGACATAAAGATTGTCGTGGTGGAAGATTGCCATGGAATTATTGAGATCAAGGAGTGTAAGGAGTTCATTAACTCTTACCGTTGTTGATGAACATACTATATGGTTGATTTTAGTGGATATTTAGTGAGTGTGATGAATATTTATAAAAATGCTAATAGATTAGTTTTTTTTTGTTTCGTGGTTATCTAGACAATATTACAAATATTTGTTTTTTTAATTGAGTTATGGATATTTAGTCAGTAGGATGAAATGATAATAGATTAGTTTGTTTTTGTTTTGTGGTTACTAGGAAATATCACAAATATTTGGTTTTTTAATTGAGTTAAGTGAGAGATGATATTTACAAAAATGTTAATGGATTATATGTTGTGTTGTCGATATTCTGATAAGTGGTTGGAGATTATATTTTGAAATGTAGTAGGGCTTTTTTATACTCATATTATGCATGGTATGATTATTTTTATAAGATGATTGAGTTCCATCATTTAAATAATATATTTTTCCACTTTCAAACTACAACACTATTATACACAATATCTTGAAAATGATTAAAAGTCAATAAATAATGGTCTATTTCAAGGTTTTATCACATGTAACACCTTTAATTTCAAAGTTTTGCGGACAGAACTTTTTGAAGGAAGAGCCCCCAAGGTTAGCTCAATTGGTCGAGTCCCCATCATTAAAGCGCATTTGTTGTTGAAAGGTCACGAGTTCAATTCTCTCGACACTCTCAGGGTCAGGCTTCATGGTTGAGCCGACAGGAAATGATCCCTTTGGGTCGATCTTCCTAGTACAAATATTCTATAGATGTAGCGGTTACTGATCTTCAAGATTCGTGAACCACATAAAAAGACACTTTTTAAAGGAAGGTATCATGATATGACCCTCGAGGGATACATGGGATTTGAACATATATGATATAACCTCTAGTGGGGGGCATATATGGGGTTAAACGTGTATGTAATAGGGTTAGCCTAATAATGAAGGGATCATGTATGCAATGTGCGAATAGGTATATATGGAGATCATGTAATCATTATCAAGGTCATGTGATTTGGATGTATGAAAGTATTTGTGTATTTTAACTAAATTTTCCATCTCTTTAATGAGTTATTGCATAACTTATTTCTATTATCTATCTTGGAGTTGTACTCCGCATTCACATTGGTGCACATGTTGTGTACTTTTGGTTTCTTAGGATATTTTAAGGACTTGGTTCATAACAAACATATGATGAATTAACCAAGTTTAGACAATGCCTCAAAAGGATGGTTATGAATATAGGTTGTATGTAGAGTGTGGATTTGCTAACTAAAAGGTTGGAAGTGAATAAGAAAAAGACAATCACGACTAAAGAGGCTTTGTGACATCCATACTTTTGGTGTTGATCAAGTTCAACAGGAAAAACCACATACTGGAAAACAAATTATGCATACGAAAAGGTGGGTGGAATGAAGGCTTCCATGCCTATCGCACAAGATTGGGGGACAAATATCAAACTTAACCAAAGATATGGAAGGCAAGATATTATTACTGGATACATGATAATGTTGTTTGTTAGCATCTTGATTATAGGCCCTTCTTGTGCTAGTTAGAGGTTACACTAGAGCATAGGAACTATGGGAATTATTTATGTGGAAACATGGTGGCTAGGTTTCATATCTAGTTTATGAATTGATATTTGATCCTACCCTTTGATATGGTCTATTATCCTATCACCATGGGGTTTTTAAGTGTGTTATTAATTAGAAAAATTTATTTGTGTTTATGCATAATAAAGGAGAGACTCCATACTATTACCTTGTTGTGAAAGGCACTTCACAATGTTGACCAATATCTTACAACATTCATTCATTAAGGGGATTTTAAAATTGTGAAAACTAGAGTCAATATATTGTAATTAATGGAGTAGGGGATGTGGGATAGGAGGAGTTTATAAATATTTGGGGGTATAAAAAGGGGTATTTGGTAAAAATAGAGGATATATACTAAACATGTGGGTTATTTCTATTAGAAAAATCTATTGGGAGTGGATTTCAACAAAAGGATTTTGGGAGGTTTTTATTAATATCTAGTGATATTAGAGGTCTTTAATGTCCCATGAGTGCAGATGTTATGACACGGGATAATTAAGTGGATACCTTGTGCTTATTGTTTCCTAGAGATGTTTTCATATAGGTGGTAATTATGGAAAATGTTCTAGCAATAATTGATGAAAATAAGGGCCTATTAAATTTGTTTAGAAAACCTAAGTATGCAAATCTCTTAGAGAAAAGAAATTTTGGGGGAAATATTTATTTGGATTCTCATATATGACCATAGGTAATGATGAGAATGTTAGGGTTTCTAATAGGTCATGTCCTTCCTCAGAGTTAGATGAAAATTTAAGCCAGATGTTCCTTTGATTAAGTGGGAGTTGGTGGGAAGTGAAAAGGTTGTAAAGAGGGCCTCACTTCCACTAACATCCGTTAATGACATAGAATTTGTAGCCATCCAATGTCAATGTTAGTAGTGTTGGGAATGTTACAAGAATCCAAGAAATGGGGTGACAATCAAGATTTTTGAATCCAATTTTCCTCTAAAATCACCACTAAGGTCAATGAGAAGGGGAGGTTGGACAATACATAGTGTGGCAAGGAAGGTGTAAGAGCCCTATCCTAGGGTCTGCTGATGGATCTAATTTTTCTGAATTAAATACGATAAGAGGTGATAACTTACTTACTTACCCGACTTTTAAACAAATACAATTTTGTCATTTACATTATAATCAACATAAATTATGGTGAGCATTCCATTGATATCAACTTAACAAGAGTATTCCATGGAAAAATACCTGTTCCGGCGGTTGATGATGATACCTTTGTCTTATAGCTCTAGCCGAACGCTCCTTCTGACCAACCCAACCGGATTTACCTCCCAGCCAACTAGGAAATAAATTCTTAGCCCAGGAAACCTCCACAGGTTCCCTAGCCCTCCGTGCCCAAGTCCAACCAGATATAGTGTGTCCTCAAGAAGAATGTGCAAAACTAGATAATGATACTTTCCTCCTCTCAAACCCAAGAAACCTCCACTGGTTTCCAAGGTCTCCCAAAAATCATAACAAAACCAAACAATCACAGCCAACCCCCACAATCCTAAGCAAGACTCCAACTCCCCCCCTTTCTTCCTTCCCCCTTCCCTTTTTATACCCTCTTTCCTCAACCACCTCTCATTAATGTCATTAACTTCTCATCCATCCTTAGTTGACTTCTCTTCTCCCAAGTAAGCTAGGAGTACATTTGGAATTGTGACATGAATATAAAATTGAGAATTTAATGGGAAAGGATCATGTCTTCTCCCAAGTAAATCTGAAAAGTACATTTGGGAATGTGAAGTGCAATTACATGGAGAGGACCATGTCTTCTCCTTAGTAAATGTGAGGGTACATTGGGGAATGTGAAATGAATAAATATATATTGATGATAAGATGGAGAGGACTATGTCTTCTCCCAAGTAAATGTGAGGGTACATTGGGGAATGTGAAATGTGAAATGTACTTACATGGAGAGGACCATGTCTTCTCCTTAGTAAATGTGAGGGTACATTGGGGAATGTGAAATGAATAAATATATATTGATGATAAGATGGAGAGGACTATGTCTTCTCCCAAGTAAATGTGAGTGTACATTGGGGAATGTGAAATGAATACATATATTATGAAATAATGGAAGGAGACCATATCCTACATAATATTCAATTTGAGAAGGTAAGTGGGGAATTTGAATAATGGAAATCATAAATTTATATTAGACCAATATTTCTCAATATTTTCAGATAATGTAAATATTAACAAAATTTGTAGGATAAGATTTAAGTGGGGCATTACAGAAGGGGTGGTAAAGAGGAGAAGGAAACCTAAATGTGTTAAATGAAGAGTACAAGGACTGATATTAATATTTAGTAAGGATGTGGTGATGAAGCATGTGTAACTCTATCAATGATCTGAGTTGGATAATTATATTGTTTTTCATCCATATCGATGCATTTGGAGTGGAAAAAGTGGAGGAATCAGCTCAGCTGACCGTTTTAATCGGTGGGAACCAGTTTGGCGAAACGGGGTTCGAAACTTTCCTGAAGCGTTTTGAGGCATCAAACAATATTTTTGGGGGTAAAACTTTTCCTCTCAATTGTAGCACTTTTTCATGTTATTCTACACACATAGACCTTTCCAATGGTGCAAGAATTGCGTCAATCGGAGTCTGTATGCAAAATTTATGTCACTCATAAGTTGACCTTCCTATTTTCACACATATAGTTCGGGAGGATGTTGCGTCAACCCCCATTATTCATGGAAAAAGGGCTAGCCACATGTTTTTGATGTAAAATACTCTAGAAGAGTCTATTTTTTAACTCTATTTAAGATTTGATGTAGTCAAACTTAACCATTAGTAGGCTATCGAGTTGTGTTATAACTAGGCCACTAGGAGGAAGAGGCATTTCATTCTTTCATGAGCATTTTGTTGCATAGTTGAGAAAATATAGATAGGACATATAGGAGGTAGAGCACACAGAGAGGATCTGAGCATTGTTTTAGCCCACCGGCCACAGACATTACTTCTTTGTATCTGCAGCCATATTTCCAGACAGAGAAAGAGAGCGAAGCAGCCTCACCTTCCAGTTGGGTTTTCTCCCAAAAGGGTTTCCCATAGAGAATATCTTGTGTATTATGTGTGTGTGAGCTTATTTTTCCGTTCTCTACTTTTCTTCTTGATTTACTTTTACATGAATGCATTAATTACAATTAATTTTACACATCTAGAAATTAAATAAAACTGTAATAGTGTAGAATCTCATATTTTAATATAATATTATCAAATCTGTTGTGACAAATTGTCCAATGGAATATCCATGGCACTTTACAGATCAATCAAGAAGAAACATTGATGGGAAAATTTCATGGTAGAGTTATCTCTATAAAATCAATGAGATTTTGGGTGAGAAAAGGAATAGAAACAACAACTTTGGCTATGCTCCTATTTCCCATTCATTCGCTAGTTGTTAGATTACTTCTATCTTTCAAATAATAAAGAACAAAGAAAACATACTACATACTCAATGTAACAGCCCTGGTAAAAATACCACGTAAAAATATATAAATACCACGGATGATGGGACATGTATTGCAAGTTGAATGGTGGGCAGGACATCCTTGGGGTTGTTCATTTGGTTGTTTATCGCTAAGGAAATTAGCAAAGGCAATGGCTAAGGCATTAAAGAGGCAAAAAGGTATTTTGGCACATTTATTTATGAAAATAATGGAAATTGGGAGAAAAGGAAGGTGAAAGGTCACATTTTTCATGTGAGGAGGAAATTGAAGAAAAATAATGGGAAATGAAGAAAATGGACACCTCATTAATAAAAAAAGCTTATGAGGATCAGTGGGAAAGACTTGGTCATTTCAGTTTTGGAGCTCTCTCATTCATTATTCTCTCTCCCTCTCATACTCTTGGATACTTAGAGTTTTCTTGGAGCACTCTTGGAGGGTGTGGAATACTTGGATTCTTGGAGAAAGAAGGCAAAGGAAGAGCAAGAAAACACAAGAAGGCATCAGCATCAACAGCTACATCAAATTTTCTTGCAGGTACTGAGTTGCATGTATGATTTCTTCACTAGTTTTGGCATGCGTGGCACATGCATGTGGTTTCTTGGTTATGATCTGTCATTGGCATGGAGGATGGGCGGGATCAATAGTAGATTTCCTAGCCTTTCCATTTCCTGGATAGCCATGGTGATTGTGGGTTTACTTTCATTGCTTTGTTTTGGTTGGTTCTCAGTTTTCCATAGCTTGGGTTGATTTACTAGTCCTGGAAGCCCTAGTTGAATAAACGCTCTGGAAGTCCTGTAATAGCTTGGGTTGAGTTACTAGTCCTGGAAGCCCTGGTTGGACAAACGCTCTAGAAGCCCTTGGCGGGTTTAGTTACTAGTCCTGGAAGCCTTGGTTGGACAAACACTCTGGAAGCCTTGTATAAGTTGTGGGTTGATTTACTAGTTCTGGAAGCCTTGCTTGGAAAAACGCTCTGGAAGCCCTAGAATGCTTGGATGGAGACCAATCTGACGATGTTTTTTGGTGATCTCCAACCGTGAGGTGGAATCAGTGTTTGATGGGTTGAGGTGGGTGGCCTCTGGAAGCCCTGGATGATTTTTGATTGATGTGTTCTATGAGATTCCACATTCATGCTTGGAATATGGCACGGGGAGGATTGGATGAAGAGAGGCTTGGCTCAACCAATCTATGGTCAGGTGGAACGTGGTAGTCCCATCTCTAGTTGGTTCATTGCATTTATTAATGAAAAAAAATTCATTCCCTTGATTTTCATGTGCAAATGTACTGATGTACATATGGATTTTGATGGTTGATATGTTTATTGTATTTTTGTTCCTATTATGTTTTTTTTATATGCACATTTACCCTGGAGGTTGTTACAGAGTGGTATTAGAGCATGGTTTAAAAACTTGGACTGGATGGGCTCTATCATAGGTAAAATGAATAACAAATGTTAAATTTTTAGACCTTTCTATCATATCTGTTATAAATTTTGTTCTGTGGAATATTAGAAGTATTAAATTTTTCCATACTAAAAGTCAATTACACTGATAATGTGGTAAAATTTTCAGATATTGGTTCACAATACTTTAGTAATTATGACCTAAGGAAGATGACCTCCTGAATGCACCTTTAAACAGGTCACGTTGGCATTTCTATAATAACTTTTCTTCTGTAAGCTTTCAGAAGCTCAAAAAGATTCCATATTGAGGGGAAATACCAATTATTATGTGGTAGAAATTTCAGATATTGGGTCGCAATATTTTAGGAGATATGAGCAGAGGGAGTCGAGCCTTCTGAATGCTCCTAAATTCATGTCTCAAACAAGTCACGCTGGCATTTTTGTTATAAATTTTATTCTGGGCTCTCTCAAGAGTTGAATTTTTTTCCAAAATGAGAGGAAATCCCACTTATATTTTGATAACAACTTTAGACATTTATTCGCTATATTTTAGGATATATGACCAGTGTAAATCGAGCTTTCTGGATACTCCTAGAATTGTGCACCAAATAGGATTGTGTTGGTATTTTTGTTATAACTTTTCATCTATGAAATCTCAGAAGCTGAAAATTGAACTATATTGTTGTATAATTCCTCTGATCATATGGTTTAGTTTCCATAACTTTTACTACTACATTTTAGGATATATGCATTGCATCATTCGCTATATTAGTTTGCATGCAAAGTGTTTGATGAAATGCTTAAATGGTTCAATGATTAATTGCATATAAATTGTTTGATAAAATGCCCCAATAAGTATGTTGCTTGTGGTTGGGGATAATATTGATGTATAATAGTATTTCTGTAGTTGATATATTCTTACTTGTATACAAATAGTTTTCTATATTAGTTTGCGTGTAAAGTGTTTAAAGAAATGCTTACATGCAAATGTAATAGTATAGTAGTTGTTTGAAGAAAAATGTAAAAGTATGGTAATTGTTTGAAGAAAATGTTATTTTTTTAGATGGGATAGTATTGTGGTATGATAATATGGATGTAGTTGATCTATGCCTATTTGCATGCAAAGAATTTAAAGAGTTGCATGTAGGGAATTTGAAAGGTTGCATGCAAGGAATTTGAAAAGTTGCATGTAAGGAAATGGAAAAATGGCATGTTTTTAGTTATTATGTTACAAGTGGAATAAGTGAAATGTTTTAACTTAATCTCATACAAATGTAGGAGAAATAAAAATCAATTTCTTTTCAAGTGTGGTTAAATTTAGTAGAGTTTTGGGAGATCCCATTTCCATAATTGGACATTGGAGATTGGGCCATTATAGTAGCTTCCTCCTTCTACTTTAGTGTAGACCATGGATAGTAAGGGGTATGTTTTTAGGTTGTTAGTATTTTTGAATGTTGATTTCAAATTAATAGACACGATGTCTTGATTTTTGGAATATTTGACTCACTGTGTATGGATTATATGTCACCTACATGTTGATTTCATGATACCTACTTACATCCTTGTATGTTAAGTTACGTTTTTGAATATTTTGGATTACATGTATCAGTCTTCTAGGTTGATTACAAGATTTGATCGCTTATGTTCGACTACATACGTTTATGCGTAGGTGTAGTTGATTTGACATTGCTTATGGATATTGTTGGTTGTATGTGGCAATACATATATGATCAAAAGAAAAGCATTACCATAAACATCCAATAGTTGAGGGAATAAAGAAATGCTGTTAAAACACACATATATTTGATAATAGCAAAGGCGATCAAATAACAATTCATATAAAAAGAATGGATTCAGACATAGATAATAGTACCATATGAGCTGTGAGTCACTCTCCAATATTAATCGCTATTTGAAATTCCTCCTCTAACGCATAAATACTTTCAAACAAATACAGTAGTGCACATTTGCATAAAAGCTTCTTTGCCAAAATCAGAATGATTGGTCCAGTTTTATAAAAGAATATGCCTGAAGTACAGTAGTGCAACTTCAGGTTTTAAGTCAAGTACAAAACTTTACAACCCTTTCTAAAAACATGAAAGGGTCTATAAATATTGAATTAAACTAACTATCTATGAAACTGAAATCCTACTTAATTGGTATCAAATGATTTTGAATATCTCCTTCTCAGCAACCTGGCGGTCGGCGGCATGAATCATCAAGTAGGTTGTTTGTCTTTAAACTTGAGCTAACTTATCGCAAGCATTGGCTCCACTTCGGGCGGTCTGTTGAGGCGAGAGTTAAGCTGGGCGGCATAGGTGGCATCCTGAATATCGGGGATAATATACCCGATTGCATCTGTAAGGCATTTGAGGGCAGCTCTTTGACTGTGTGGTTTTACCAAGAAGAACCAATAGGTGTCCCATGTTAAACTGTTAATTCCAGCAATTAATCTCCCCTTTTCTTCTAGATTTGGATAACATGACTGCTCCAATGTTTTCACCGCTGTTAATTTACCTGGAGTGCATTGGGAGATCATGTTTGACAAGTAGAGAGTATTATTAACCAATTCAACCAAATTACTTGTGGTTGATTTGCACCTTGAAATTGCCCTCTCTGCTTTCATTAATTGGGACTGCCATTCTATAAACAATATTTCTTTATGTGACTCTAAAATTCTTGGTAAATTTGTCGCTTGTCCCTGATCGGTATCTTGCCAGTCAAGAAATTTAGTTAATGTTTCTTCAACTTGATCCAATTCTGTTCTAGCCTTTTCTGTTTGTTTACTTATTGATGCCGTCAATTCGCATAGTGGTTCCACCTGGGCGATTTGTTGACATAGAAGCTTGATTTGTGTTATTAATGCCTTATTTATCCGTAATGCTTCTAATTTGAATTCGGCTATCTGTGGAATGCCCTTTGTCTTCTCAAGCTGTGCTGATAGTTGAGCAATCTGCTCATCTTTTGACTTCAGCATTTGTTCATTTGCTACCCTCAGTTGTGTCAAGGCTTCAGACAACTCTTTCTGCTTCTGGATTGCACTGTGATCAATCCTTTATTTCTCTTCCCGCAATTGTTGAGTTAATTGATTATTTATTTGCTGTTGTGTTAACAATTTCTGTTCTGCCTGCTCCGCTTTCTGCTGTGCTTCTGTTAGCTGTGCTTGCAACAAAAAGATTTCCTGGTCTTTTGTTTTTAATAAAAGACTCACCTCTGATGCCTTGTCTATTTTTGCTGCCGAATAGGCTCCAGCATATTGTGACATTTTTGTTAGGTCATCAGAGGGGTCAAATTCCTCCTTCCAAACCACATTTCCCGTGACTGTCTATTCTGGGAAAAGGGAAGGTTGATCAGTCCTTCTTCTCTTCCTCTGTTGTTTTACCACGGCTTTGTGCCTTGGGCTATAGAAGACATCAAAGGGAGGAATTTCTTCTATCTGCAAAATAATTTGATCGGAGGGGTCCTTTGGAATTATTTCTACTTCCCTTGAACTGGGTAGGCTGCTGGTTCCACTTGGAACCTATTGTGAAGTGGTTTCCTGTGTATCTGCTACTTTCGAAGTTTCGGTGTCTTTTGAACATTCAAGACTACTGATAATTGAATCAAATTGCTGCCATTCCTGGAGCAATTTGGGATCAATTTGAGTATCCACATTCACCTCTACGTTGCTCTATTTCTGCTCTTTAGTCTGGGTTTCCTCTTGCACTTTCTCCTATTTTTCTGTTGTAACTGGCAGTTCCTTTGAATGTTGCTGTTCAGGCTCGCTTGATCCTGTTGCTGGGGTTGTTGCTAACAGATCCAGAGGCAGAGTTTGCAACCTCTGTTCTCTGAGTCTGTTGAATTCAACTAACCCTTCATCTTTGTATTCCATTATGTCCAACGATCTAACTTGATACATTGATTCAGCTGAGGAGAACAGGTCATCAAATTTATCTTCTATATCATCAAACTTGGTCAATTTGGCCTGTTCAAGAGCATTATAGGCGACTTTGTTGGGATCAAATCGCCTGTTAGGGAGAGTCGCTAGAGTTAATGAATTCATCTTTGTAGCTTCCTTTTCTGCATGTTTGAAATCATGCAACGTGTAGACACCACATCTCAGAGGAAAAGAGGGCCAGACCTGTTTCTTTTTATTCTTTAGAGTTTGTGTAACTCCTTCGGATGTAATCTAATAAGCTATCTCCCTCGCCAGCAATTTGTCAGGTATGTATAAAGGAAGGACATGAGGTTCGGCTTGGCTGCTGAAAATTCTTACATAAGTAAATTTCTCCTCTCCGAACCATCTTCCTATTGATGTTAAATCAATCCCTGCTTCGTAAGAAATTTTGGGAGTAGGTTTATTAAAAATAGAATAATGAATGGGTAACATGAAGCCGTTGCAGACTTGGTACAAATGGTGCTTATAGGAAGTCTTCCTCAATTTCTAATGGTATATGTGAATAGGCGTGGGGTCTTGTGGAGTCCACCTCCAGCCGAGTACAGGAAACTCAGAATTAAAACACAGGGTATCTAGTATATAAGCACTGTAGTAGAATGGGGGAATAATCCTTTCTGAGACGGAAGTTTTAGTTCTACAACTAAGAACTGTGGTCGCTAGCTTATCTGACAGTATGGTTGCCCAATCCATTATCTCACTATTACATGCGACTTCCATCAAGGGAACCATTTCTATAGTGAAATTAGAGGAATCATGCAACCCCCATAATCTACACATCATTATCCCAGCATAACAATACGGAGAACATAGAGAATCAACAGAGTACTTACTGGAAGTTTCATGCTTGTGTTTCGCTGGATTTTGCCTCCATTCCCGAATGGGTTCGGATTCAGTTTCGTTCTCATTTTGGAATTTCTCCAAAAATGCCTTGTTGTACTTCTTCTTTGGCTCAGGAAAATGATACATTTGCCTCAAATCTTTAGCCTTGAATGAACTGAAGATTCTCCCATCTCTGGTGCAGAAAGTTCTGTCTGTGATTGGGATTTCCTCAACTACCCACTTTACTACATCCGTGTATGGGAGAATTTGTTCCCAAGCCGCTATTCGATGAAGGAAAGAGTCGGCCAAGTCTTTCAAAGTACCATCAGATTTTCTACTGGAACCCACTATAGCTTGTACTGTCGTCACCTTTGGTTCTTCGGCTTCGATCAAATTATAGGTACTTTGCCAAGTGGTCTTGGCAAGTCCTGAACATGTAGTATCAGATATTAATCCTTTCTTTTTATTTGCTGGATCAGCGACGGCTTGTCCTGTGGTTGGTGCAGTGGAAGCGTTTGTGGTTTTCTTAGACTTCTTCCCCATTCTGCTTGAATCTATTACTTCGAAATAATTCTGCACAGTAGTGGAAATAAGCGTAACACGGAGAATTGGTAGCGAAAACCAAATACGAGTGAGATATATTGATCAATGCATGATGAGGGATTAACTTAAAAGTGGCCGCGGATACAATCTATGAGAAGATTTTTTAAGCTTACTATTTCATTAAATGGCCATTAAAACCTGCCAATCCTTTAAATGCTCATCATATCTCTTATCGGCCGCATGATTTGCTTAAGCGTGCCTTGGACGTTTTGGCAGTTGAGCGCAGGTGAATCACTGTTTGAAAGATAAGGCCTTAAATACGAATTAATCGTAATACATCTGCTTTAACGGCTTTTTGAAGTTTGTGCTTTTGGCTTTATCGAAATCGGGTGTCGGGAAAACTTAAATCTTCATATTGACACCTTTTGAAATCCCCGATCGTCGATAGCGATATCACATCGCATCGCATTGGGAGTATGGGCACTTTAAAAGCATGCATGGTATATCACTGATCGCCGATAGCGATATCGCATCGCATCGGAGCGAACGGGAGTTTATCGCATCGCATCGGAGCGAAAAGAATTTAATCGCATCGCATCGGAGCGGGAGGCACTTTTGTTATGGGAACTTATTATTGTCGATATCCGATAGCCTACTGCATGTCATCGCGTCAGAGCAAACCAATGGGTTTTTAAGTTATGCCTCCTTTGTCATTGTGATATGCGATCTTGCGATCGCTTTATCGCAATGGTAAAAGATTGATTATTTATATTATAAGACCAAAATTGGTTTGTCAAAAAGGTTTTTTGTAATGTTTTCATTTTGTTTTCGAATCTTTTTGAATAATACAAAGTTGATACCAATCAAAATTAAAAGGGATCCATTTCATATGATAGTTTTGTGAATAAAAATGATATGAAATGGGGGGTTGTTGTAGAGCACAACAATTGGCGATTCGCTGGAAGAAATAGTTATCTCTGAAAAGTATGGAAATACTTAAACTTTTTCAAAATAGAGTTCTAATCAAGGGGGAAAATTTTAATATAACTAGGTATATATGCATTCTGAGTAAAATGAAACTATATTTGCTAATTTCCTCTCTTATTTAAAATTAGATACATTCTAAGTTTTAAATAGGCCTATATTGGTTTATAATGATAAAACAGAAAACCTTTCTGAATCAGCTTTTATAGTTAACTCGTCTGTCATAGGTAGAGCCTCTGCTGCCAGAAAACATTCATAGTTTCGACAAGGATACCTTTTAACCATATTTTTGTCCATTATCCCATCCATTTAAGAGTGTGATTAACAGAATGAATTCAAAACATGTTTTCATATTTTGTATTTCCTTTCCTTTTTCTGTTATTGCTAAGATAAAAAGTCATTGTCCTAGTTTGGTGGCCAGTTGTTTGACAATGCCATTCACTGGTAGTAATCTAACCGAACAAGTTGGCTCGTGATGAGACCCTTTGTCTTATAATTCTAAGCCATTACCCTGTTTTGGTATGCAGTATTGGTAATGTCGGTTAAACTATTTCCAGATGATCATGGTAAGCAGGCTTGTAATAAGACCTCTTATCTTTTATATCAAATATTTTAGAATTACACTCTGAGTAACCATAAACTTTGGTGAATGGGATGGACAATTTTCTCCTTAAGAGTAAATGGATGACAGGGTAAGAGTTAAAGATGCTGAAATTGGATTAGTTTCTATTTTGATATTGATAACCTTTTTGTGACCAATTTGAAAACAGAAAATGATTTACAATACTTCTAAACTTTGAGAAGAGTTCACAAAAATTGAAATGTGGTTTTGGAATGCAATTATACCTAGTTTCCTAGAAATTGTTCCTCTTATCTAAGACCTCTATTATTTTAAAAGTAAATATCATCACTACTTCTGTTGAGCAACTTTTAAGTACAACAAAGGTCAATGGAAGATACCTTACAACTTTATTTTCTAATGGTCCTACAAACTACAAAATTCTATTAAAAAGGAGAAGGGGTTACCTTCTTAATTGAAGAATTTCTTTAAGATAAGGCCATTAACAGGGAGAGAATCTCTCAAACCTGATAAATCTTGTAATATGAAGTTCGAATGGCCTATCTTCTCACAAATCTGAAATGGCCCAAGCCACATCTTTTTGAACTTGGTGTGTTTTCCCTTGTCTTCATGGGCTTTGTCCCATTTCAGAACTAAATCACCGACTTGAAATTGTTTTGAACCGGATGAGACTGAATCAAAGGATAACTTGATGATTTGCTGATGTTTTGCATGAATAACCTTGGCTTTTTCTCTTTCCTCTTCTAATTTTAGAATTTGGTCTTGTCTAAGTTGAATAGAAGAAGAAGGGCTTTCCTCAATAAACTGAACTAGGGCTAGGGAAGGAAGAACAAGATTTTTTGGCAGTATTGCTTCTTTTCCATACACGAGATTGAACGGAGAAGATCCTATGGAAGCCTTTTGTGTTATCCTATCAGCCCATAGTGCGAATATTAAGGATTTGTGCCATTTTTTATGATTTTGTTCTATGGTTCGCTTAATAATTTTAATCAGATTTTTATTTGTAGACTCTGCTAAACCATTACCCTGGGGATAGTAATTAGCAGAATATTTTAATTTAAATACTCTTTTAATAGCGAAATCAAACATAGCATTGCCTGAAAAGTAAGATGCATTATCAAAAACAAGAGCATTTGGGACACCAAACCTGGTAATGATGAATTGATCTATGAATTCAATGATTGCCTCATAATTTTTCGTCTTCAAAGGAATTGCTTCAACCCACTTGGTAAAATAATCAGTAGCAGTAAGGATATACTTATGCTGTTTGGAAGAATGTGGAGTAATTTCTCCAATGATGTCCAATCCCCATTGCTCAAATGGCTGTTCAATGTTGACTGGTTGCAAAGGGAAAGCTGGTTTTCTTTTCCTTCCACTAGAAGTTTGACAATTTCGACATTTCCTTACATATTCATGAGCATCTCTAAACAGAGTGGGCCAATAATATCCAGCATGAATGATTTTATGGGTTGTTGTATCGGCTCCAAAATGTCCTCCTACTTGTCCATCATGTAATTCCTGCAAGACCTTTTCTGCTTCAGGTTTTTCTAGGCATCTTAATAAGATTGAATCATAATTTTGCCTAAAAAGCACATCATCAATAATTGTGAAATTTTTTGCTTTCAATCTAATGGCCCTTTTGTTTTTGTAAGACAGGTTAGGAGGTGCATACCCAATTTTCAAATAAAAGATTAAGTCAGCATATTGTGATTCTGAATCAGTAATACTTATCTGGTTGATTTCTTCGGTTTGATCTGTATCACCTGATTCTGGAATGTTGGATGCTCCTGCCAATAACCTGCAAAAACCTTGGCCTCTAACAATCTTTGCTGGTTTAATTTCTAAATCATATTCTTGAAGTGTTGTAACCCAGTTTGCATTTTTTTCACCTAGTTCTCTTTGGATTAATAGTTGCCTTACTGCAGGGAAAGGAACTATAAATTTTGTGTGGGCTTTTAAAAGGAAGGGTCTGTAATGTTTGACAACTTTATATACAGCAAAGGCTTGTTTTTCTACCTTGGAGTAATTCAATTCAGCACCCTGAAGATTTGAACTATAGAATGAAATGGGTGCTTCCGAATTGTGATCATTAAGTTGTGTGAGTACTGCTGCATAAGACAAATCAGATGCGATAGTATACAATGTGAAATGATTAGAAAAATTAGGAGTATTTAAGGCTGGGGCATTGATTATTGATTGTTTGATTAAATCAAATGCTTCCTTTTCCGCTGATCCCCATCTAAAGACTGAATTTTTCTTAATCATAGTTTGAAGTGGCAAAATGATTTGAGAAAAGTCTGGAACAAATCTTTTGACAAAATTGATTTGGCCTAAAAATGACTGCATGGATTTTTTATTATGAGGAAAAGGGATTTCAAAGATTTCTTTGATCCTATCAGGATCAATATAAATGCCATCTTTAGACACAATAAAGCCTAAGAGTTTTCCTTGGTTAAGAGCGAAGAAAGATTTTTTAGGGTTAAGTGAAATACCATATCTTTTGCAGCGTTGAAAGATTTGATTTAAATCCTGCAAATGATTGGACTTCTCCTTAGAAAATATAGTAATATCGTCTAGGTAGATGATTACTGTTCTGTTAATCAACCCTTTAAAAGCTATATCCATCGTTCTTTGGAACGTCGCTCCTGCATTAATAAGTCCGAAAGGCATTTTCTGATACGCATATGTTCCCCATTTTGTTCTGAATGTGGTTTCGAGTTGGTCATCAGGATGGACCAAAACTTGGTTATATCCTGAGAAACCGTCTAGAAAGGACATTAACTCAGAGCCTGCTACTGATAGTAGTATCTGCTCCATAGTAGGTAATGGGAAATTATCTTTTAAGCTTGCCTTGTTCAAATTTCTTAAATCTATACAAATCCTAATGTCGCCATTTTTCTTTCTGACTGGCACAATTTTGGAGACCCAGTTTGAGTGCCGAACGGGAAAAATAATCTTTGCTTTCAAGAGTTTATTAAGTTCAGATTTTATTTGACTCTCTAAGTTTGGATGTATTTTTCTCAACTTCTGCTGAATTGGTTTCTGTTCGGGAAGCATTGGAATGGTATGTTGGATGATGGATGTATCATATGTCTTTAAATCATCATATTTCCAAGCAAAAACCTGTTTATTTTTCTGTAACAGTCTAATGAATGCTTCCTTTTCTTCCAAGGAAAGTCCTAATCCTAAATTAATGTTTTGAGGAGTTTTCTCAGTGCCAAGGTTTATCGATTCAAACCTTAAGGTAGAACTTTGGAGCTTTGTATTGGTCACAGGTTTAAACCTGTCTTTAATATCATAAATATCCTCAAGCTTCACCACAGGCTTAGGGATTGAATTCTCCTCGGGTTTACCTCTCATTTGATGGTCATGCTCGTTTTCCTCAATGATTTGATCATCATAGGACTTTTCGAAAGTTAAAAACTGTAAAATGTCTTCATCGTGGTTGAATACTCTCCAATTAGTTACATTGTCTGGAATTGATGGCCTAAAAAGCAATTCTACTGAAAATCTATCTGGGCTATAGTCTTCGGAAGGTAGGAGCTTGGAAGAAACATTGGCTAGCAGGTCGGTTGCCGAATTTTGAGACCTGGGAATAGAAGAAATATTGAATGCCGAAAAGTGGGAGGTGAGTTCGTGTATCAGTGATTGATAATGTTTGAGATGGGTGGAAAGACAATGAATTGTATTCCTTACCTGTTTGATAATAATTTCAGAATCTCCAAACACTTTAAATATTGGACCTTGAGGCCAATAGATTTATATAGTCCTTGGACTAAGGCTTTTTATTCTGCTGTGTTATTTGTGCATTCAAATTCTAACCTACAAGACGACATTGTTTTTTCTCGTTGCGGGCTAATCAAAATACATCCTGCTCTTGAGCCCTCACTAGATTTGGACCCATCGAAATATAATGACCAAAATAAAGAAGTATTAACAATTTTATTTACAGTTTTCTCAGTATCATTGAAACATCTTGACCTATCTGTTTGTGAATAATTTTCGATCTGAGATGTAAAATGGTTTACTGAGAAAGGGGATGGTTGGGCAGCGAAGTTGCCAAAGAACGACTCTGATGAATAATTCCCCAAAATGTTGTTATTAAATGTTATTGGTTGGTTTTCTTGTTCAAATTCAGTAACTGTATGGGTCATATGCTTTTCCTGATCGATTCTTATTTGATTTGGCTTACCCTTATAGGGAAGCCACATATGTGACCAATCAGTAGAAATATACCCATGTAGTTTTTCAAACCAATCCCTACTCAAGATCAAACCATAAAATTCATGTATATCGGCGATTAAGATATCAATTCTTTGTACTACTCTGGGATCAGCAAATAGCCTGATAGTTACGGAGTTGATCTCTCCCAAAACCTGTACTTTAGTTTTGTCCAACTGTACAATATGAATAGCGGAATTCTGGGGTTCAATGTTTAGTTTGGAACAAACTAAAGCTGGCATTATGTTAGAGGATGCCCCTGAGTCAATCAAACAGTTATGCAGGTTTCTATTGTAGATTTCATAGGTTAGAAGGAAAGGTGGAGTATGAGAATTTGATTTATCTCCAATCAGAACTGCATCAGTAGCTTCAACCATACCAGGAGGTGGTTGTCCTGAATCATTTGCAACTTTAGCACTAGGAAGAGGTGAAGTAAGAACAACATTTAATTCTTTGAGAAGCAATTTTTGCTGATGTTTCAATTTACTAAGTTCAAACATGGTAATGTTTGCCTGTCTTTTTAATGTCATCAACAATATTGTAATCCATTGAATCGGACACTACCAGTGTCTTAGATGTTGTTGGGATTGTTGAGGTTGAAGGTTGGTTTTGTGGAATTGTTACAGGTGGCTTGTTCGAGGGTACCTTTTCCTTTGTTGTAGCAGCACCTGCACTCCTTTTCTTCAAAGTTGTCTGAACAGGTTCGGAGGTACCTTTACTCCTGGTAGTGACAAGAAATGCTTCTTCTTCATTTTCTGTATCGGAGTTAGGCAATATAAAGTCCCACATTCCATGACATTCAACAACTTCCTCTTCTTCATCAGTTGGTGAAGTTGTTTCTTCTTCTCCTTCTTCAATATCTGAATCTGCATTGAATATAACATTTGGTGTTTTTGATTCAATTTTCTTATAATTTCTAAAGGGTCTTTTGGTTGAGGTTTCGGCTACTTGTTTTTTTATTTCAACCATTTCATTTGACATAGTCTTGAGGACCTTTTGAAGACCTTCCATGTCATATGGATCTTTAGGGGTTTTCTTCTTTGAATCATCTTTAAACGAAACTTTTTTGGCTTTTCTATCTTCAAGGGTAGCTTTCTTCTCTAGAGCATTAATACGTTTCTCCACAGCAAGTGCTTCTTTCATGTTTTCAGCTAAAGTTGGTTTTCCAGCCCTGTCTACAAAAATAGCTATATTGGCAGGTAGGGCAGTTATATACCATTCGCTTTGGATTTGCTCACTTGGTTTGGAGGCCGTTGGGATTTTATTCAAGAGTTTATTCAATCACGTGTTAAATTCCTTAATTGGTTCCCTATGCTCTATCCTAAGATTGGAGAGATCATTTATTAGTGTAGCCAAGGACCTATCATCACCATACTTAGTAAGAAACTGTTCTTGGCAAGTCGTCCAACTGGTAATGGAACCAGAAGGTAAAGAAAAATACCAGGATCCTGCTGATCCTTGCAAAGTATAAGGGAAAAGCCTAACAACAACATTTTGCTCTGTTACTCCCTTCAAGTTACCTGCCAACATGAAGTTATTAATCTGTTCCTCGGCGTGAGTTCCATCATCCAGATTAAACTTGGGTAGCCATTTCTCAGGAGCATCAGGTAATGCATGCAATGGTGCAGGCATATTGACTGCACCAGGCCTGGTCCATGGATCTGCCATTATAACACCAGTAGTAGATGATACTACTATTGAAATTCCAGATGTCTGGGAAGGAATTGATGTTGCGGAGTAAGCAGGTTGGGATGTTGAAGTTCCTAATCCGTGATGAACAACAATATGTAATGGGGGAGTAGATGGTTGACTTCGCGCTGGGGAAGATGAGATGGAGGATGTGGATGAAAGTGTTTCACTATCAGATCCTTCAGTGTTTTTCTTTGCCTTTTTCCTTTTGGGTAAAGGGAACTCAGTGGGTTCAATACCGAGCTTTCCGCTTTGAAGTCTGGTGAGAGGGTGACGTAAATTAAACTGCGAAGTCGCACTGCTTTGAGATACCTCACATTTCTGTGGTGAAATTGAGAAGCTCTGAAGTTTGTGGATAAGAGACTGGACTTCAGGGGATTCAAGACTTATTGTTCTAGAGTATGATGGGTTTGAACTGTGGTAGTTGATTCCTCTTCTTCTTGTTTGGATACTGGAGAACCAGCATGCAATTGGGAAGTACGAGGTGATGCGGTGGGATAATTACTCTTAGAATGGCCTGCAGATTTGGGTTTTCTTGCCATTCACAGTTGAGGCCCTCCTTCTAGCGCCAAAAATGTTGATGCCCCGAAAATTGTTGTAACAACATTGGGGGATAACCACCCGGTCCGGACCTTAATACAGCTCCTTTTCCGCTTGGAATGGTGGCTCCGACTAGGGATAATGGGACCAGTTTCCCAGCAATGAATAAACGGAATGAATGAATGATTGATTGACTAATCTAATGATAGGCGAATAACTTAATTTATCAGCGAAATAAAAAGAATTACTACTAATCCCGGGAACTATTGTACTTTGAAGTGTAGCACTTGATGACCTATGTTTATTAACAGGCATGTAGATGACTCCATCTAATAAACATGGACATTTACTCATTCAAGGATTACTTTGCTTAAATAGTTAAACAAGGTGATTAACGCAATATTGCTACACTCATCATTTATATCATCAATACATATATGATCAAAAGAAAAGCATTACCATAAACATCCAATAGTGGAGGGAATAAAGAAATGTTGTTAAAACACATACATATATTTGATAATAGCAAAGGCGATCAAATAACAATTCATATAAAAAAGAATGGATTCAGACATAGATAATAGTACCATATGAGATGTGAGCCACTCTCCAATATTAATCGTTATTTGAAATTCCTCCTCTAACGCAGAAATACTTTCAAACAAAGACAGTAGTGCACATTTGCATAAAAGCTTCTTTGCCAAAATCAGAATGATTGGTCCAGTTTTATAAAAGAATATGCCTGAAGTACAATAGTGCAACTTCAGGTTTTAAGTCAAGTACAAAACTTTACGACCCTTTCTAAAAACATGAAAGGGTCTATAAATACTGAATTAAACTAACTATCTATGAAACTGAAATCCTACTTAATTGGTATCAAATGATTTTGAATATCTCCTTCTCAGCAACCTGGCAGTCGGTGGCATGAATCATCAAGTAGGTTGTTTGCCTTTAAACTTGAGCTGACTTATCGCAAGCATTGGCTCCACTTCGGGCGGTCTGTTGAGGCGAGAGTTAAGCTGGGCAGCATAGGTGGCATCCTGAATATCGGGGATAATATACCCGATTGCATCTGTAAGGAATTTGAGGGCAGCTCTTTGACTGTGTGGTTTTACCAAGAAGAACCAATAGGTGTCCCATGTTAAACTGTTAATTCCAGCAATTAATCTCCCCTTTTCTTCTAGATCTGGATAACATGACTGCTCCAATGTTTTCACCGCTGTTAATTTACCTGGAGTGCATTGGGAGATCATGTTTGACAAGTAGAGAGTATTATTAACCAATTCAACCAAATTACTTGTGGTTGATTTGCACCTTGAAATTGCCCTCTCTGCTTTCATTAACTGGGACTGCCATTCTGTAAACAATATTTCTTTATGTGACTCTAAAATTCTTGGTAAATTTACCGCTTGTCCCTGATCGGTATCTTGCCAGTCAAGAAATTCAGTTAATGTTTCCTCAGCTTGATCCAAGTCTGTTCTAGCCTTTTCTGTTTGTTTACTTATTGATGCCGTCAATTCGCATAGTGGTTCCGCCTGGGCGATTTGTTGACATAGAAGCTTGATTTGTGTTATTAGTGCCTTATTTATCTGTAATTCCTCTAATTTGAATTCGGCTATCTATGGAACGCCCTTTGTCTTCTCAAGTTGTGTTGATAGTTGAGAAATCTGCTCATCTTTTGACTTCAGCATTTGTTCATTTGCTGCCCTCAGTTGTGTCAAGGCTTCAGAGAACTCTTTCTGTTTCTTGATTGCGCTGTGATCAATCCTCTGTTTCTCTTCCCGCAATTGTTGAGTTAATTGATTATTTATTTGCTGTTGTGTTAACAATTTCTGTTCTGCCTGCTCTGCTTTCTGTTGTACTTCTGTTAGTTGTGCTTGCAACAAAAAGATTTCCTGGTCTTTTGTTTTTAACAAAAGACTCACCTTTGATGCCTTGTCTATTGTTGCTGCCGAATAGGCTCCAGCATATTGTGACAGTTTTGTTAGGTCATCAGAGGGGTCAAATTCCTCCTTCCAAACCACATTGCCCGTGACCGTCTGTTCTGGGAAAAGGGAAGGTTGACAGTCCTTCTTCTCTTCCTCTGTTGTTTTACCATGGCTTTGTGCCTTGGGCTATAGAAGACATCCAAGGGAGGAATTTCTTCTATATGTAAAATAATTTGATCGGAGGGGTCCTTTGGAATTATTTCTACTTCCTTTGAACTGGGTAGGCCGCTGGTTCCACTTGGAACCTGTTGTGAAGTGGTTTCCTGTGTATCTGCTGCTTTCGAAGTTTCGATGTCTTTTGAACATTCAAGACTACTGATAATTGAATTAAATTGCTGCCATTCCTGGAGCAATTTGGGATCAATTTTAGTATCCACATTCACCTCTACGTTGCTCTGTTTCTGCTCTTTAGTCTGGGTTTCCTCTTGCACTTTCTCCTATTTTTTTGTTTTAACCGGCGGTTCCTTTTAATGTTGTTGTTCAGGCTCGCTTGATCCTGTTGTTGGGGTTGTTGCTAACAGATCCAGAGGCAGAGTTTGCAACCTCTGTTCTCTGAGTCCGTTGAATTCAACTAACCCTTCATCTTTGTATTCCATTATGGCCAGCGATCTAACTTGATACATTGATTCAGCTGAGGAGAACAGGTCATCAAATTTATCTTCTATATGATCAAACTTTGTCAATTTGGCCTATCCAAGAGCATTATAGGCGACTTTGTTGGGATCAAATCGACTGTTAGGGAGAGTCGCTAGAGTTAATGACTTCATCTTCGTAGCTTCCTTTTCTGCATGTTTGAAATCATGCAACGTGTAGACACCACATCTCAGAGGAAAAGAGGGCCAGACCTGTTTCTTTTTATTCTTTAGAGTTTGTGTAACTCCTTCGGATGTAATCTGATAAGCTATCTCCCTCGCCAACAGTTTGTCAGGTATGTATAAAGGAAGGACATGAGGTTCGGCTTGGCTGCCGAAAATTCTTAAATAAGTAAATTTCTCCTCTCCGAACCATCTTCCTATTGATGTTAAATCAATCCCTGCTTCGTAAGAAATTTTGGGAGCAGGTTTATTAAAAATAGAATAATGAATGGGTAACATGAAGCCGTTGCAGACTTGGTACAAATGGTGCTTATAGGAAGTCTTCCACAATTTCTGATGGTATATGTGAATAGGCGTGGGGTCTTGTGGAGTCCACCTCCAGCCGAGTACAGGAAACTCAGAATTAAAACACAGGGTATCTAGTATATAAGCACTGTAGTAGAATGGGGGAATAATCCTTTCTGAGACGGAAGTTTTAGTTCTAAAACTAAGAACAATGGTCGCTAGCTTATCTGACAGTATGGTTTCCCAATCCATTATCTCACTATTACATGCCGCTTCCATCAAGGGAACCATTTCTATAGTGAAATTAGAGGAGTCGTGCAACCCCCATAATCTACACATCATTATCCCAACATAACAATACGGAGAACATAGAGAATCAACAGAGTACTTACCAGAAGTTTCGTGCTTGTGTTTCGCCGGATTTTTCCTCCATTCCCGAATGGGTTTGGATTCAGTTTCATTCTCATTTCAGAATTTCTCCAGAAATGCCTTGTTGTACTTCTTCTGTGGCTCAGGCAAATGATAAATTTGCCTCAAATCATTAGCCTTGAATGAACTGAAGATTCTCCCATCTCTGGTGCAAAAAGTTCTGTCTGTTACTGGGATTTCCTCAACTGCCCACTTTACTACATCTGTATATGGGAGAATTTGTTCCCGAGCCGCTATCCAATGAAGGAAAGAGTCGGCCAAGTCTTTCAAAGTACCATCAGATTTTCCACTGGAACCCACTGTAGCTTGTACTGCCGTCACCTTTGGTTCTTCGACTTCGATCAAATTATAGGTACTTTGCCAAGTGGTCTTGGCAAGTCCTGAACATGTAGTATCAGATATTAATCCTTTCTTTTTATTTACTGGATCAGCGACGGCTTGTCCTGTGGCTGGTGCAGTGGAAGCGACGGTGGTTTTCTTAGACTTCTTCCCCATTCTGCTTAAATCTATTACTTCGAAAGAATTCTACACAGTAGTGGAAATAAGCATAACACAGAGAATTGGTAGCAAAAACCAAATACGAGTGAGATATATTGATCAATGCATGATGAGGGATTAACTTAAAAGTGGTCGCGGATACAATCTATGAGAAGATTTTTTAAGCTTACTATTTCATTAAATGGCCATTAAAACCTGCCAATCCTTTAAATGCTCATCATATCTCTTATCGGCTGCATGATTTCTTTAAGCGTGCCTTGGACATTTTGGCGGTTGAGCGCAGGTGAATCACTGTTTGAAAGATAAGGCCTTAAATACGAATTAATCGTAATACCTCTACTTTAACAGCTTTTTGAAGTTTGCGCTTTTGGCTTTATCGCAATCAGGTGTCGGGAAAACTTAAATCTTCATATTGACACCTTTTGAAATCCCCGATCGCCGATAGCGATATCGCATCGCATCGCATTGGGAGTATGGGCACTTTAAAAGCATGCATGGTATATCACCGATCGCCGATAGCGATATCGCATCGCATCGGAGTGAATGGGAGTTTATCGCATCGCATCGGAGCGAAAAGCATTTAATCGCATCGCATTGGAGCAGGAGGCACTTTTGTTATGGGAACTTATTATTACCGATATCCGATAGCCTACTGCATGTCATCGCGTCAGAGCAAACCAATGGGTTTTTAAGTTATGCCTCCTTTGTCATTGCGATATGCGATCTTGCGATCGCTTTATCGCAATGGTAAAAGATTGATTATTTATATTATAAGACCAAAATTGGTTTGTCAAAAAGGTTTTTTGTAATGTTTTCATTTTGTTTTCAAATCTTTTTGAATAATACAAAGTTGATACCAATCAAAATTAAAAGGGACCCATTTCATATGATAGTTTTGTGAATAAAAATGATATGAAATGGGGGGTTGTTGTAGAGCACAACAACTTGGAATATGAACATGTTAGTTATTTAGTTAGTGTTATGGATATCATGATTTATGTTGACATTTTGTAAAGTTATATCTCACTAACTAGATTGATTATGCAGACAAGATAGCCTCCCCAGAGGTACACTAAGGTATGAGTTTGCTTATGTATTATACTTGGTGTTTCATAGTTGATTATGTCATCTATTTGGTATTTGAGTGTTTGGTGCCTATTATGTCATCTAATTGATTTATTTAACATGGTATGTTTGTGAGTTGGTTGAATGTTTGATGAATTGCATAATATGAGTATGAGTATGTTTTAAGATTATTGTACTAAAATATATGTGTTGAGACAGTTGATATGTACTTGAGTATAGTAGGTGATAGTTGTAGTATTATGATTGATGACTATGAGATGACTATGGATTATGACATGATTGTTTGTTAAAGTTCATTTCAAATTGATAAATTTGATTATCTGGATATTTGGAACATGTGGTTGACATGTGTGAGCAATTGCAGGAAACATGTCAGTATTAGCCTAAAAAGGTAGTAGTTGATGTGTTTATATCACTAACAGTTGGGTGATGTGACATCATATAGTAGGCCTCGATTCCAACAAGTTAAAAAGGTAAAAGAAAGGAATTGGGCAAGAATTCCGTTGGCTATGTTTGGAAACCCTAATTTCGAACGAATGAGTGGTTTACACACAGGAAGTCTTCTTAACCTTGATTTTTTCTAACATTATGTGGATATGTGATATATTCATGAACATGTACTTGACATGTAGATTAGCTAGTCTTTAGCTATAGGTAGATATGTTAAAGGATTTGAGTCCCTTGAGAGATGACGTAGATGTGTTCAGTTGCAAGCAATTTTCTTAGCACAAAAGATGAGGTAACTGGTTTATTGTTATGTTTAGTTATGCACTAACAATTATGTGTTAATGACAATATAATGCAGGGAGTTGTGTGGCAAGAGAGATTGACATGAATCGTGAAGAAGGCTCAAGTTGAGATTTCCCTTGGATGCACTAGGAACCATGGGGATTGAGTCATGGTGTTTGTTGTTAGTCTTGTGATTTTGGTATTTTGTGATTTTCTTGTGCTTGATTTGCATATTTGTTTATGTCTAGAGTATGGATTTACCACTTTGTTTACAGAGTCAGGTTGTTATTGGCTTTTATGGTCTTCTTCTTGTTTATTTCTTGTCTTTCCTTTTTATGTTTTGAATCTTGGGAATTGGTTGGGAAAGAGGAAATTCAATGGAAATTGGGAGAGATTTGTGGTACCCAACTAATGATATAAGACCCAGATGAAGCTTTGTGCATGAGTAAGCGCAACGAAAGGTAAGACTATGGCAATTGGTTGGACTGGTTGGGTCCATTGTGCTAAATGGACAGTAGTAGCGCAAACACAAGAAATGTAACTAGAAAAGTTAAAGTTAATGGATCAGCAGTGTCATATGCTTTGGATTTGTTGGGAACTATTTCTCTCAATGCTTGTGCATAAATAGGGAATTTCTCTTAACCTAGACCTTATGTTATTTGGTAATTATTTTATGATCATGATTATGTTGAAGTTTATATATGTATACATGTATGTATATATGTCGTTTTCTGACAGGATCATGATTATTTTATGCTAACATTTATATATGTATGTATGTATCCATGTATCTATGTTACTATCTAATAGGGTTGTCAAGGATCATTCTTGTGGAGGAATGATTGCTTATGCAAGAGAAAAACATGAAGAGGTTCCTAATCTTATGAGGAATCAATAGGGAAGAATAGTCACGACAAATATACGAGGTCAGTATCATGTGGATATGATTTGATATTGTATACTTGTATTATTCCTATGTCTATGTTATAACAGGTAATGTTGAAGGATACATCAACAAAGTGAAAGTAGTATGGTCTGCGGCATGCTAGGATAAGCATGGATGAGATACCAGAAGCAAGGTTTCTTGGTAAGGACAGTATGGTTTTGGATGTGTGGTACTATTGTTATGCATATGTTGTATATGTTGTACATGTTGCATCTATGATGTGTGAACTTGTGGTGTTATGAATACATAGCATGTGTACATGTTATTTATGCAATGTTATGTACATGATGGTACAAATAGGGTTGTGTGAATGTTGCATATGGGGTGTTGTATACATATTGTACTGTCTTTATTACATGTGTGGCGTGTGTGCATATGGTGCTATGTGCATGTTGGATATGTGGTATTGTGTACATATTGTATTATGTGCATGATGAATATGCAGTGTTGTGTGCATATGGTGCTATGCATATGCTGGATATGCAATGCTATGTGCAGATGATTCTATGTACGTGTTGGATATGCAGTGCTATGTACAAGTGGTGTTGCGTGCATGTGGTACATTGGTACTATGTACATAGGATGTGGTGTGCATGATTGTACAAGTGGTGCCATGTGCGTGTGGTGTTGTGTACACATTGTACAAGTGGCACTGTTTGCTGTGGTGCTATGTACATGTCATGCATATGGCATTGTGTACATGTGGTGTCGCATACATGTCGTGCATATGGTGTTGTGTACATGTGGTGTCACGTACATGTCATTCGTTTGGTACTGTGTACATGTGGTATTGTGTACGCATTGTATAGTGGTGTAGCGTACATGTGGCATTGTGTACACATTGTGCAGATGGTGCCATGTACATGTGATGTTGTGCAAACGTTGTGAAAGTGGTGCGGTGTACTGGCGGTACTGTGTACCTATTGTACATATGGTATTGATGTACGTGTGGTATTGTGTGCATGTCATCCATGTTGTGTTATGGGCATACAGTATTATGTATGTGCATCATGTAGTCATGGTATTACAGCGTGTGTACTCGTTGTGCTGTACTCTGTGTAAGTACATGTATTGGGTGGTATTTCACATCGGGTATAGATGGATGCATTATATTGTATATACTAGGTGTAGGTGTATATGTTGTATGTCAGGTGTAGATGCATGTATTGCATGGTGTGGTATGTTGTGTGGTTGTATGTGTGTGTTGCACACTATGTGTCTATGCACATGGTTGAGGAGAAGGCACTGGGTGTTTATCGGGTGTAGAAATCGAGCCGAAGTGTGTATGGAATAAAGACGAAGGTAGAATCTAAGGATTGATGAAAGGATAAGTATCAACATTTTATTTCATTTTTATTATGCACATGACTTATGATTCTGGTATATGATGATTACATGTGATCTATGATTTTGATTTACGATGGTTACATGTCATTTATGATTTTGACAATTACGTTTTGAGCTAACCTAGTGTGATATTTTTATACATGTTGATTTGGTCAAATATGCTAGTTTGACTTATTGTGACAGGAAGCGAACATGATTGCAAACGTACCTTATTGAGGAGCTACCAATGAGGCATGAGGTGAATTTATTTTAATTTATTTTAAAAATGATGGAAGCTATGTGTGTGGTACAAGAATCATGAATATGCCCGATTGGGTATTTGAAAATCAACTACAATAATTAGCATCTTGATATGGTGGTTTAGTGGTTGCTTATGGTGGTTTGGTGGTTGCTTTATGATGGTTTAGTATTTGATTTATGTTGGTTTAGTATATGCTTTATGATGGTTGATATATGCTTTATGATGATTTGGTATATGCTTTATGTTGGTTGATACATGCTATATGATGTTTTGAGATATGCCTTATGATGTTTTGATATACGTGATATGATGTTAGTATATGTTTGATATATATTTGGTATATGATTTGGCATATGTTTTGGTATATATATATATATATATATATATGATGGTGTTATATGTACACCCGTGTATGGATGTAAATATTGTAATGAGTTGTGTTATAAATCCCCATTATGTGGTATGAGTGTTATGTTATTATGCTATCATGTGGTTATGTTATCATGATGTTATGATGTCATATGAGTTTCCTTAAGCAGGATGATCATTGTAAATACCATAATGAGTTGTGTTATAAATCTCCATTATGCAGTATGTTGTCATGTTGTCATGACGTTTTGATTTTGAGCAGATATTTCATTGTAAATACTACAACAAGTTGTGTTATAAAGCTCTATGGGAAGTATGTTTTGTTTTCAGCAGTCATGTGGTTATAGGTGTCATTGAATAGCAAGGAAGGTGTTCCCCCAAGGGGGTTATAGGTGTCATTGAATAGAAAGGAAGGTGTTCCCCCAAGGGGGAGGGTTCTGTAACAGCCCTGGTAAAATTTCCATGTAAAAATATATAAATACCACAAATGATGGGACACGTATTCCAAGCTGAATGGTGGGAAAGACATCCTAGGGGTGTTCATTTGGTTGTTTATGGCTAAGGAAATTGGAAAAGGCAATGGCTAAGGCATTAAAGAGGCAAAAAGGTATTTTGGCACATTTATTTATGAAAATAATGGAAATTAGGAGAAAAGGAAGGTGAAAGGTCACATTTTGCATGTGAGGAGGAAATTTAAGGAAAATAATGGAAAATGAAGAAAATAGAGGCCTCATTAATAAAAAGGCTTATGAGGATCAATGGGCAAGACTTGGTCAGTTCAGTTTTGGAGCTCTCTCATTATTCTCTCTCTCTCTCTCTCATACTCTTGGATACTTAGAGTTTTCTTGGAGCACTCTTGGAGGGTGTGGCATACTTGCATTCTTGAAGAAAGAATGAAAAGGAAGAGAAAGAAAGCACAAGAAGGCATCTGCATCAGCAACTACATCAAATTTGCTTGCAGGTGCCGAGTTGCATGTATGATTTCTTCGCTAGTTTTGGCATGCATGGCACATGCATGTGGTTTCTTGGTTATGATCTGTCATTGGCATGGAGGATGGTCGGGATTGACAGTGGATTTCCTAGCCTTGCCATTTCCTGGATAGCCATGGTGATTGTGGGTTTACTTTCATTGCTTTGTTTTGGTTTTTATCATTTTTCCATAGCTTGGGTTGAGTTACTAGTCTTAGAAGCCCTGTTTGAACAAATGCTCTAGAAGCCTGTAACAACCTGGGTTGAGTTACTAGTCTTGGAAGCCCTAGTTGGACAAACACTCTGGAAGCCCTTGGCGGGTTGAGTTACTAGTCCTGGAAGCCTTGGTTGGACAAACGCTCTGGAAGCCTTGTATAAGTTATGGGTTGAGTTACTAGTTCTAGAAGCCTTGGTTGGATGAACGCTCTGGAAGGCTTGGATGGAGACCAATCTGATGATGGTTTTTGGTGATGTTCAATCATGAGGTGGAATCACTGTTTGATGGGTTGAGGTGGGTGGCCTCTGGAAGTCCTAGATGAGTTTTGATTGATGTGTTCTATGAGATCCCACATTCATGCTTGGAATATGGCACGAGGGTGATTGGCTGAAGACAGACTTGGCTCAGCCAATCTATGGTCGGGTGGAACGTGGTAGTCCCATCTCTGGTTGGTTCATTGCATTTATTAATGAAAAAAATTCATTCCCTTGATTTTCATGTGCAAATGTATTGATGTATATATGGATTTTGATGGTTGATATGTTTACTATTATGTTTTTTTTATATGCACATTTTCATTTATCTTCCCTCCCTATACTCCTCTTACACTTTTTTTGGGGCAATTTTCCATCCCTTGAACAATGTTTTTCCTATTGCTTAAATATTTTTGTTCTCATGGGTTTTATATTGAGAGATAAAGAATCCAAGAACTAAGGATCATCACTTTTTTTTTCTCAACTTTTATAGCTGCTCACATGAAGGTGTCGCCTCCAACTTAAACTGCATTTTCTATTTTCAAAATAAGCTCTTTCTATTTCTTTATTAGCCCATTGTAGCTTTATATTCATAACAACATAATTGTAAATTATATTTATACCATGAAACTCCATTCTAGATATGATATTACTCAATATATAGAGCTCTCTATTTGATCCATATTTTTATTCAATCATATAATGTTCCATTATATTTCTATTTCAATTCAATTTACTTAATATTCCTTTTATTTTATGATTTTATTGTGTTACTAATATATTATTTAAATGGGATTGGAAACCACAATATTCACATTGAAATAACCTACTTATTCTTGTTGGGGACTTAGATTAAGACCAATTGTTTCCACTCCCACCCCTCCACTTTCGTATTCAATTTATGGTTCAAGTGGGATTATTCCTTATATATTTTTATTAATTTTTATTAGGATATTTTGGTTTTGACCAAAAGAAATTGCAAAATTTTCATAGTTTAACTTTGCATAATAACATATAGTATTATTTGACAATATTTTAATTTATTTGTGTTGCAATCTAATTGGCTATCAAAATGAAGATATTATTGGTAATTTTATTGATTAATTAGCCGAAGTACACAAGTTTCATCATGTTCTAGTCACTCACATGTCATAATACTGTGTATTTACACAGTAACAATTAGTGATATAAAATGTCAATTACCTCCTTGGTTGACTAGAAGCTCTGGTGCAAATGTTATAGAGCTAATCTTTATCTGACAACGAGAAATCTATATCACATGCAAAAGAAAATTTTGGAGAATAAATGATATATCATAAATTTTGGAAAAATTCCTCTGACACTACAAAGACTTTACATTATACAAACTAACCAGCATAGATCCATCTTAAATACGGTTCTAATATGAGTGGAGAGGCATCCAATTTCTTCAAGTGAAATTTTTTTTCAACATTATTTAAATGTTATTTAAATATTTTGTATAGTAATTTTTTTATTTTTATAATTTTATAATTTTTTATTTTGATGAAAGTGAGCAAACTTTCAACTTTTATGACGGAAGCATTACACATCATATTGGGTTGTAGAATGAGCATCTCCGCTCAATAAATATCTAACCGGATTGGAGAAAATATTGGGTTGTAGAATGAGCATCTCCGCTCAATAAATCTAACCGGATTGGAGAAAATCGACGATAAATGTGGTTTATCTCTGATTGGAGTGAGTTCGAAGCTCTTTGTATATTAGAGAGCTTTGTATGCATTAAACCCACTTCGATGCTTCCAACCACTATCAGCTTACATTGATAGTAGCATCATACCCTTCTTTTTTATAATTTTGGAAGGTTGATAATTTGATTTTTATATTACTAAAAATACTAAAACAAATAATTAAGGTGATTTTAAAAATATTTTTTATTATGAAAAATTAAATCTATGAACACTATTTTGGTGACAAGTTAATCTTTAAGGCTGAGATAAATATTTGTGAAAATTTTCTAAAAATTACGTTCTTCATATAGTTTTTTTAAATTCAGAGAGATTCAAAATTTTAAATATTAACACAACTAAATATTTATCGTACAAAAATTCTAAATATTTTTAACAAAAATACATTATAGTTTCTCTATTTTAAAATATAAATATTAATTTATTTAAAATACAATAAATAATGTATTAAAAATGTTAAAATACATTATATTTCTCTATTTTAAAATATAAATATTAATTTATTTAAAATACAATAAATAATGTATTAAAATGTATACTTTGATTAGAGATAAAGAAAAGTGATTCAAAATTTTATTAAATATTAACACAACTAAATATTTATCATAAAAAAATTCTAATTATTTTTAACAAAAATATATTATATCTTCTCTATTTTGAAAATATAAATACGAATATTTAAAATACAATAAATAATGTGTTAAAATGTATATTTTGATTAAGATAAAGAAAATTATTTAGGATAGTTTTATAGATATTCCATCACATCTCACTTGAGTACCAAAGCAACAAAGTAGTTAAATTAAATTGTCATCATGATTTTGTAGCTTTTGATTCAATTCAATTTTCTAACATTTAGATCAGACTCATATTTTGTTCTCTGTATTATGTCATTTACATGCAATGATATTAAATTCACACTTTTCTAGGATTTTTCTTTATATATTAAAATATTAAGTTATCTCTTTCTCTTTTTTTAATTTTAACTTTATGAATAAACAACAACAAAAATACTTAGCTCTAAGGGATAGCTCAATTGGTTGAGCCCATGTTGCTAAGTACCTTGCCTATTGGGAGGTCTCTTGATGCCCTTGGGGTTAGGCCTGATATATTAGGTAAATTTTGCCACTGGATCGTAATCATGGGATTATGGATTACTGTTGTAATCATGGGATTATGGATTACTGCTGTGGCGGCCACTTGTGACCACAAACCATGGTTTCCATAAAAACAAAAAAAAAATACTTAAACATAAAAAATTTATACAAATATGAAGAACAACCAAGCTCTTTTCTCTATATAACACTTTTACTATACACCATATATGTGTTTTCTTTTCTAGTATTTCCAAAAAATGGGACTCCTCACCATCATGATCTATGAAAAGATATGAGAAAAGAATAATAGTATTATAAATAATAATAATAAATTTAGAAATTGATCATTTGAATTTAATATATTAATAATTTCATCAATATACCAAAAATAAAAATGGTTATTCACATTTAATGTATTTACATATATAATAAATAGAGGTGTAGTCTAATTTGACCATTCTTCTAGTTAATTTTAATCAAAAAGATTTTTAAAACTTGATTTTAAATTGTTTAATCTGCATAATTCGAGTGCCTTAGGTGTTTTTAGGGTGTTGAATCCATTTATTTTTTTGGGTGTTGAAATTGTATTCACTGATTTGGGTGAATTTAGGTGAAAAAGGCTATTTCGTCAATAAGTTAGACTACACCATGAATAAATAATAATAATATATTTATTTATTTATAGATAAAATATATCTTGTATTATGTATAATAAATATATAGCAAATATACATATGTATCTTTACTTCTATATAATCCTCTCAATATTTTTATCTTCCAATAATATAACTAATAAAATAACTATATATTTAGTCACTAACAAATCATGTATAAGTAATTTTAGAACACTATAATAAAGTATATAGATTAAAGAGAGTATAAATTTAGCATAAGATTTTTAGGATAAACATTTTAATGAAATCAATCTTTAACTTAAACGCGGAATAGGTTATGGTCGATGAATCATATTTCAACAAATGAAATTAACAACAAAGTTGTACGTACTTGCAAACAATACATAATTATAATTAACAAAATACCTCAATTTACCAATCAGTAAAATTATGGTCGATGAATTCATATTTCAACAAATGAAACTAACAACAAAGTTGTACGTACCTGCAAACAATACATAATTATAATTAACAAAATACCTCAATTCACCAATCAGTAAAATCTAAATTGATGGGATTCTAAAGCTTATCATTAATTTAAATTCAATATTTTTACTTTAATTTAACTATATTTAAACTAAATAACAAAGATTGACTACTACATATGGTACTTGTTATATTTATAATTTGTCAGAGGATTCTTGAATCTCTTTCAACAATGGTGACAAACATTTGAGCTTACATGTCAACATGTTATAACTAGCAATTGCACTAGATGTTGCAAAGGAAAATTCGTAAGGCATAAATTCGAAAAGAATAGCGACATATAAAAGATCACTGAATATAAAAATTAGTAAAGAAAATGTCATTCAAAGTTAGAAAATAAAAATAAATCACTTACATTATACAAAAATTATATAAATTATATGAACATCCAAACCAATTAATATATATGTATATGTATATGTATATGTATATGTATATGTATATATATATATATATATATATATATATATATATATATATATATATATATATATATATATATATATATAGATATATATATATATGGTTATTACAAAACTATGTCAAAAACAATTGCAAAGAAAGAAAATTCCATGGTTAGTGTTCTTAATATAATGACTTACCAAGATATCCATTTCTGCTCATAAATGGTTTCAGACTCAACAAAATTTACATCTACCACCCTGAATATTACTTCTATGAGTGTTCCAATTTTATCAAACAGTATCACCTTAAGCCTCCCCTAGGTTTCCAGATACCTCCCAGCTTTGATGAGGAGGCATGTTTTAGTAGCATGGGCTAATCCACAAGTTGTGGCCACTAGAGTTGTGATAACCAATGCACATGGGCAAGCAGTCACCAGAACAACTAAGGCTTTTTCAACCCATTTGTGAAATCTAAGTGAGTGGAAGGTGCCAATGTCATCACTATAGTTGTACATGCATTCCAATACAACAAATCCCCATTCCCTCCTTCCAGCAAGGCGCTAAAATATGAAATGGCATAAGCCGATGCAGTAAACTTTTCACAACTAAGGCTTTGTCAACCCATTTGTGTAATCCAAGTGAGTGGTCAATCAAAGGTGCCAATGTCATCACTATAGTTGTACATGCATTCCAATACAGCAAATCCCCATTCCCTCCTTCCAGCAAGGTGCTAAAATATGAAATGGCATAAGCCGATGCAGTAAACTTTTCTCTCCAACGGATAGGCAAGCAATAGTATTTTTTGTTGCTCTGCCACCTACTACTAGTCTTACGGTGGAAATAGTAGGCAAAACATCGGCCAATCATTACTCCCAGCAACCTCAGATGTACTAAACCGAAATTTTCAAGAAAAAGGCACCAATCGTTATGTAAAAAATGAGAAAATTGGAGTTGTAATAGAAGTGCATAAGTGCATCTTGCTTAGACATCAATGGAACATAGCTATGGATGCAATGAACGAGTGACCATGGAAACTTTGGCGCATTTCTATAAAAAGTTTACAAGAAAACTGTTAGGGTTTATATTTTCCTTCCACGAACTTTGCTTTGATGATAGAACGAAAATTGTTAGGGTTTAACTTTTCTTTCCAACAAACTTTACTATGATGATCGACATGATCCAATGATCCAGAGTAATGACAATAGGCAAGAGGGAAATGCCTTATGACGTAATTATATATATTTTTAAATTATTATTGTTATTATTATTGATGATAAAAAAAAAATTAATATATAAGTTAAACATATATAAAAACATATATATATATATATATATATATATATATATATATATATATATATATATATATAGCAAGATTCTTAACCATGGAGATTCACCCCACTTTATCATAGAAATTCTTAATTAATAGGTAAGCTTTTTTAGAATATCATGAGCCAATATCATGGCTTATCAATATCACATGGCCAAAAAACTATAAATCATTTCATATGGCACTTGTCCATATGACCTTTTTTCAATTAATCAATTTAATTCAAATGATAAAAACATGGTAACTTACTTTGGGGATAAATGTCAACCTTTCATTTGTAAATATTATTGAGAATATTCTAAAATATTCAATGAGATTAATTCCCTACCATCCACCATTCAAAATTATTGAAGACATATTCCAAAATAAACATACCTATGGCTTAATTATAACTTTTTTTATATAATTATAATTATAATTATAATTATTAAGAAATTAATTGTGTCTATATTGTGATGGTGCTTCTTTATCTCTAAAGTATTTATGTCATTGTTTCCCTTTTAATTAGGTTGATTAATAAAAAAGATATGTCCCATGAACAAGTGCCATATGAAGTTATGATTTCTTGAGCATGCAGTGTTGATAAATTTTTACATTGGCCCATGGTATTGTAACAAAGTCTATTTATAAATTAAGAATGTCCATAGTAAAGTGGGGATAAGTCTTCATGATTAAGAATCTTGTTATGTGTATATATGGTTAAGTTATATGTTAATTCTTTTTACAATTAATAATAATAATAATTTAAAATAAGGTTATCATTTAGTTAGTTTTTATGATTTTTTCAATTTTAACAACGTGAGATGTATGATAAAATAATTACTTGTGCATTATTATGAGTTGATGCCTATGGACATTTACCAACCATTAACTATAATTTATATGGTTGTTACTCACCTATGGCATGAATTTATGATAAGCATTAAACATTTACTTCAAGATACATCTCACATTGCTAACATTAATAAAATCATAAAAGACTATTTTACAGAAATCGTTGCAAAAAAACTTCAATAGAAGATCTAAACAAAGCAACTACTAAGAAAAATCTTCAATAGAAAATCTAAACAAAGCAACTACTAAAAAACCAATCAGAAGATCTAAACAAAGAAACTACTAAAAAAACCAAGCAAAATTGTTTATACCAAAAGAATTCACAATGGAACGAAGCAATAGTACTACGTTAATTATCACACAACCTACAACCTGACTTTTGTTGGTTCCTTCCCAACATTGGTACATTTCAAACACCAAAGGAATTTTTACTCACAATGTACCCAATGTCCACATATTATCTCTCATTTCAAACGATTATTGCCTATTTAAAATCATAATTCTTTTAAGTTATGTTTTTAACATGGACTAGAAAAGTAAAAGTGATATGATTTTTAATATGGAAAGAATCAACACAAAAAAGGCATCTCAGTATAACATCATGTCAACGATCATGAGGAAGAGATGGTGATCAGTCATGAAATACAAACGACATCGTACTAAAAAAAAATTATTGAAGTGCATAATAAAGGATATCATGTGTTTGTCAGAAAGTTATCAGCGCATGTCACGATGATATATCACAATGTGGCTCGATATTTTTTATTTTGCATGAACTATCTTTGAAAATCATACCATCTGCTTTTACTAACCCTTTTAAACAGCCAAAGGAAATGGGGATGTAATATTTTGCACACCAAATTCATCTCAATTATTTTGACCAATTTTTACTTTTTCCTGAGCCATCGCGATGGCCATTTTAACCTAGTCTACAAGATTCAAACTATTATACTGAGATAAATCATAATATAAAATTAAGAATTATATAATACTAAAATGGAAATAGTGTGGCAAATGAAAGTACGTCGGTTACATTAAGCCAAAGTGGTGCCGCCATAAAAAGAGAAATTCTCCATCCATTAGTACATCGCCTTCCCAAAATGAAGGGCATCAAGTACAGTGAAGGGCATCAAGTACAGTGTCTCGTGGGTCGTGACAGAAAACAAATGAATAAATAGGAGTTGTTTATAATGTGATTTTTTGGAGATTTTGGTGACGGAATCCGGCGGAAGAAATTGAGGTTAAATCTTGATTTGTTGCAGTTAAAATGGTTTTTTAACTGCATATTTGGATTCAGCACCCTGAAAAACCCCTGGGATGCTTTCATTGTGCAGAAACTAGCTATCAAACTTGCGATTCCAATAAATTCTTGCTACCGAAAAACCCGCCAAAAAAGCTTTCAAAAAATCGCATTATAGACTAACTGCCAATAAATATACCTTCCATGGCCCAACAAATATACCGATGCAATTACTGACACCTTTCAGAATACCGTCGATAACTCAGCTACCCGTCTCGTCGCCTCACCCCAGCAAACAACAATCATGTTTTCCGCAAACAATACACAATTAAAAATTGCAACCGCTGTAATAGATTCAAGTCGGGCACCCTCCAAATGCGATCCGGTCATGTTATAACGCTAGCAGTGTCTTCGCCATTTTTCCCTCTCTCAGGATTCATAGCATTGTGGGTCATTACAGTAACTAACTCCATAACCACCTATGTGGGTCATTACAGTAACTAACTCCATAACCACCTATGTGGGTCATTACAGTAACTAACTGCATAACCACCTATGATGATTCCATGGTGGGAATCATTCCAATTGTCTATCACATCAAATCGATAGCTCAAAATAGTACACAGTAGCACATAAGAGAATTCATTTAAGATAGAAACACCTTACGGCATAATAAATCAATAATATATCTATACAAATCAAATTAGTGTAACAAATTGGTCGTCATATAAAGTGTTAATAAACATTACTACACATAAGGATGAGCATGTTTGGATTAACTATTTCCCACAATTTTATACTAGGTGGGAATATCATTCAAATTGATATTATGATGAAAGGTAAAGGTACAAAGAAACATGTAAACTTGTTGCAATTAATCATTATATTGAAGGATTTGTATAGCATATTATATTAATCATAATTTACGAAATTGCTCAATATAATACACAAAGTGATCAATGGACATGAATTAGATATTATTTCCCTTTATTTACACTAGGTTAGCTTATATAGGGAACACCATTCAATATGATATTATGGTAGAAAGAAATAAGACAAATCAATATCAAAACATATGACTTAGGTCAAATCATTTCAACTATTTCAATTTGGTAATGATTATTTTTAATTTAAAAAATAATAATAAGAGATTTTCTCTTTACTAAATAAATAAAAAACAATTAATAAAAAAAGAAAATTTATAATAAAAATTAAATTAGGAAAAAAAATGTTAGATATTTTTAAAGGAAATAAAATTAGCAATTGTCCCTAAAGATGTAAAGGCACACTGAAGGAATAGAAGATTTGGGAATATCATCTTGAAAAAATAAATCATTAAATCAATTCGAAAAATAAGGACCTTGAAAAGTAATAGTCCAGTTGGTGCATCATCTTCTTGTAGAGCATCCTATAGACCACCCGGTCGCGCTAGACTTCCCAAACGTAGAATTCGGTTAATGAAATTGGTCTCCGCCTTTTGAGGGGAACCAACCAATCTGTGTCATTATTCTTGCTATCTCTGGGATGCATGGAAGACCATTGTAAAACAAAATTTCATCCTACTTCGACCTCCTTTTCTGACAGAAAAGACCATGGACGAGATCATAATGGAATTGGAGGGTTCACTTTTCGAAACTCTCTGAGGCGACTCGAAGGACGAATCTCTTCTTGAGCCTCTCTAAGGTTTCTTCTAGGAGGGATTTTTCTAAGTCACTAACAAAAATAGGTGGAAGTGAGATCACCATTAAGTGCTACAGGTCCTCCATCCTCTCCTTTCTCTTCTTCTCTTTGCATTGATTCTTCCCTGCTTAACTATCAACTTGACTTACCTTCTTCATCAGATTTCTTATGTGCCAAATCCATATTTAAGGATAAAGGAATTGAATCGCAGTTAACTAAAGCCAAGCTAAACCCTTCATAGTGATGATGTGTCTATTCTTTGCCTCTCTTCCTTGTGAAGGAAAAAAGCCTAGTTCAAAGTTCCTTCATAACCTAAACGCCACATTCTTTCATCCTACTTTCAAACAAAAGCTGCTTCCCTCTAATTTGACAATGAAAACAACATTATATCTCTGAACAACGCTCCATATCTTTATGCAATTCTCCATCATAGTCATCAGCACAAAGATTTTTTTGTTTGCATCGCAACACATAATCATATCTTAGTATATTTTCCCTCCATAATATTTAGCACAATCCACTATTCTAGAGAGCACTTATCTTTATGCAGTGCTCCATCATAGTCAATGATGCATAAATCTTTTTTTGTCTGCATCACTTCACATAATTGCATCTAGTATAACTACCCTCCATGCACTTAAACACAATCCACTATCCCATACGACACTATATCTTTGTGATGCACTCCATCATAGTCAATTTGAACCCAAGTGTCATCTATGATCGAGATTAAGTTGTCATAGCGAAATACACCACCTAAATTATGCAACTTGACTCGGTCAAAGGGTAGAATATTCAACATGAAGAAGGTGTAACTTGCTACACAGTTGTATATAAGAAATTGATTAATGTGCAGCATTGCACCTATATCCATTCCCGATTCACCTAGCATAAAACTAATGTTCGAAGGAAGGTTGCAGCCTACAATTATTAAGGAATGAAAACTATGAAGTCCCTTTTCTTACGAAATATGAAAGCATCAAAGAAGAAGAAATAAACTAAACCTTATGATAGCATCATCTTGAGAAACTTCTTCTATAAGTGGATGGAAATATTTGCAGTGGACATAAACGTAGTTGGCAGTGTTGTGAACCTAGAATTGCAAAGGTAAACAAAGTAGTCAGTAGTGGTCTGTCAAAATTTGTCTGATTGTGTGAAGATTCATGGACACTGGTTTTGACATCGATCATGAAATCTGTTTGGTTCTTGTAATGATCACGCCCTGCCCTCCCAAGATCGGGTTGTGATTATTGTCAGTTGGTAGTTTTGGTTCTTATGATACAAAAAAAAAATTATGTGCAAACAAAGTTGTAGTGGAAAACTGAGCAGTTGTCAGTATTGTTAACCTTGCATTGTGGCGGAAAACAAAGCAGTTGACAGTGGTTTGTTGAAATTGCAACAACTCAACATGATGTCTGAAGAAGATCTCGTCGCCATGGAGATCTATCAAGCCAAAAAATTGCAAATATTGCTCCACGATGTCATTTCACATGTCGATGATGTGAAGAGATTTCTTGCAATGTACAAATGAGCAGCACGATCAAAGTGCCATGATGAAATTTTGGAGAAATAAGAAGTAATTACGCCAATAACTAGTAAGCGCGCTTAGTGAAATCTCATCCAAAAAAGCATAATTTATCCAAAACTTTCTAATTGTTTTGTTTTTCCATGTGGTCAAAAATTATTGGACAGAGGGGGATGAAATTGAGCCTATACTGTTGGTTAAATTTGCTCAGCCAAACCCATCATAGGAACACCTTTAGTGTAAAAATTAATTCACAATAAAAATCAATCTAGAAAAAAAAATGGTTAGATATCCTAGTTAGGTATTCTTAAATGAAAGAGTAGTATCTCAATATTTATAGCTCCACACCTCCTACCTATCCCACATATTTGTAAGAGGTTTCCTAACCCATTTCTAAACTGTATTGGGTAATGTAACACCCTCCTCCCACATCTACCTAAGTAACTGGTCAACCGACATAAACATGTGACAAAGAGTTCTGTTGTGGCCACCAACAACCCCCCTTCTTATTTAGTGTTATTACTAATACTAAATAAGTGGGGAGCCTTAGTCAAAAAATTTTAAAAATCAATTAGTGATTATAATTCTTTTTTAATAAAACTTACCATCATAAACTTAAGAAATATCCTTATGAAACCCAAAAAGCTTAAGTTTCGTGATGAGAAAAGATAAAATCACTCCTTAACGAATATTGCATCGCAAAAAGGATATCGGATACCTCCATATAGGCAAAAGTCTAAAAAATGCGAGGTTGCGATGCGAAACTTCATCACATCGAATGCATTAAGAACACTCATAACAAAAAGCCTTAAAGCACCGATATGTGATGACACCAATCGCAAATTGCACACCGCAGAAAACAGGTTAACAAACAATGTCATATGCCAGGATATGTGATATTGCGATTTGCGATGTCGCGACCATGCAATGTTACGACATAGTGACCGTGCGATATTTCAGTTTTGTGATGTTTCGATGTAACGACTATGAGATAACGGGATAGAGCAGGCTGTCATGATTCTGCGATATTGCGATCTGCGATATTGCGAAGCAAATCGCAAAATTGCTCCATCGCAGATTTTTTCTGGCTCATTATTCAAGAAAAACTTTTCCATAAAACGAGACCTGGTTATGTGCTTTAATGCTAATTAATGAGGTAGTTGCCAGTTGTTAATGAAATATGGTTTTGTGTTTTTCGAAGAGCCATTTCACGTATGATGGTACATTTTATGTGTCTTCAGCATTTAAAGCTTTCTCGACACTATTTCTTATCATTACTCTTACCTCACTTGTAATCTGCAGGAGCGAAGAACAAAAGGTTATACAAAGTAGTATACAGGAAACTATGGGGAAGAAAGGCAAGACTCTGATGTCTGAAGATAAAGAAATAGCGCCCTTGTACACAGACACCGCATGCAATAGAGACACGGGTATTTCCACTTGGGAAGGCTTGTATAATCTACTTGAGGAAGAAAATCCCAAGGTAATGGAGTTTATGGCTATTACAGGCTCACAGAATTCTTTTAAAGCATCCATCACAGAGCTAGCCTGTTCATTCCTGCATCGGATAGCTACAAGGCCCAAAATTCTCTCATATACAGTCATGGTTAAATGGGTACTGAACGATGCTGATATCAAAAACAGACAGTTTAATGCTCAGGGTCAAGAGCTCACGAAATCATTATTTTTACAAATTTTGAGCTTTATACCCGATAAAAGAAAGAAGCACAAAAGGCGAAAAATGCATCAAGGAAGCCCAGATCAAGAAACGGAGGCAGTTTCTGATGCGCGATTAGTGCCTAGCGCTAATCGCGCATCGCTAAGAAAAATTTCTCAAAAAGGAAAGCTTCTGATTGCTCAGTCACCTGCAAGCCCCGAAGATTGCAAGAAAGCAACGATAGAAACAAACTGGAAACAGAAAGTTCTAGAAAAGGCAGAAGCAATCCAAGGGTTAACCAAGTTGAACTGGGATTATTACTGGGCATACTCGGTAAAGCCACATAGTCAATGGATGACTCTCAAGTATATCATCGATTCTGCCAAGAAGATGGCGCCAGCTCTTGCCGATTTTGTTTGCTTAGCTCAGCTAAAATCGGAAGACAGTCAGCCGACTCTACTCAAGCAAATATTGAATGCTTGCGACGTTAAGGAGCAAATACAGAAATAGTTAGATGTTAGATTTAATTTTAGAAATAGTTTTGCTTTATTTTTGCCTAAAGAAAGGACGGTCATTTAAACCGTATCCTAAATTTTTGTAAATAAGTTATTTTTAGTTTTAGTTAGTAGTATTTAAACCCTTCTCATGCATTTAGAGAAGGGTCAAGAAATTTATCAAAAACTTATCCCCAGAACATGCACTTTTGTACCCTCTGAGGAGGTTTTGATGAATGGATGGAACATGATTTATTGATATTTGCATTTGATATCTGCTACTGATGTTGCACTTTTGTACTCTTAGTGGATATTTGATCAAGAAGAGATAAATCATTATCGCTTGAAGCTCATGAATAGGACTAGTTATAAATGGTATTTCTATCCCTTAACTATTTCTGCCTGTGTGTTAAAGTGATATTCAAGTTCAGTTGTTTATATGTTAATGTGTTAATGCCTGAGTTATCATTTGGCACTTTTGTACAGTGATAGCTATTTATTTATGCTTAGTGTATGAATAGCTCATTATGCGATATGTCTTTCGCAACTGTTTCGTCTAACTTTTTATACGAAGTGGTTCATCTTTATTGAATTCTTTTCTCATAATAGCTGAATGATCTTTATTACCAGTTGTTATTTGAAATCCTTTTAGATCGCATAGAAGAAAGATTACACCCCGGGTTAGTGTAGATTTAGGTGTTTCTGTTTTATTAGAATACAATTGCATGTCATTAGATTAAATTTAGAATTAGAACATATTAATTAGGAACTGTTAGACCAGAAATATCAATCTTTCTCACACACAAACTTAAATTGGGAAACTGGTCTCATATCCCCAGTCGGATCCACTATACCAAACAGAAAAGGAACTGCCAACCAAGGTCCGGATCGGGTGGGTATCCCCCTTGTTGTAGACCCAATTTTCGGGGCTTCAACATATTTGGCACTAGAAGGAGGCTGAACTGTGAATGGCAAGCAAATCTAAATCTAAATACCATTCTGAGAGTAAATCACCCTCACCATCTCCCCCGACTTCTCCATTGCATTTAGAATCTTTAAATCCAGAACTAGAAGTCGCTGGATCAACACTCGCTGCTACAAACCCTGACATTCAGAACAATCTACTATTGAACCTCCTGAAGTCGAATATTTGATTCACAAACTTCAGCGATTTTCTATATCTCCTCAAAAATCTGATAAATCTGAAGGCAGCGTGACTCTGTAATATAACCCTGCTCATCCTCTTACCAGATTAAAGAGCGAAAATTTTAGTGTCCAACCAACCGAATTACCTCTACCTACAAGGAAGAAAGCAAGGAAGTCTCCTAAAGAATTTGATAGTGAGACTTTTTCATCATCATCATCCATCTCAACCTCTTCACCGCGAAGTCAACCATCCACCCCTCCACTTCAGATCATTGTCCATCAGCCTACTGGAACTTCCTCAACTCCTTCTCAACCATCCGGAGTCATAATATCCTCATCTTCCCAACCACAGGGATCATCTTCTGCACTTCCCTCTGTTAGTAGTTCAGCAATGGCCCAAACTCCATGGAATAACCCAGGGGTAGTCTTAATGTCTGTGCCCTTGAGTCAGATACTGGACCATCCTGAAAAATGGCTGCCTAAGTTTAATCCTGAAGCAGCCATGCTAGCAGAAGAACATATCAATAACTTTATGTTATCCATAAATCTTAATGGAGTTACCAACGAATATGTTATTGTTCGACTATTTCCTTATACACTGCAAGGAACAGCCGGGTCATGGTATTTCTCATTACCATCTGGGTCTATCACTAGTTGCGACATCTTCCAAGAACAATTCCTGACCAAGTTCGGTGATGACATGTCTACGGCGACATTGATAAATGACTTGTCAAACCTTAGGGCTGAGTCAAGAGAACCTATCAAACATTTCAATTTACATTTCAATAAAATCTTAAACAAAATTCCTACTGCTTCCCAGCCTAGCGAAGAAGTGCGAAGTGAATGGTACATCACTGCTCTACCATCAAACATAGCAATATTTGTTGACAGGGCTAACAAAACAACCTTGGTTGAAAATATGAAAGAAGCAATAGCAGTAGAGAAACGTATTACGGCCCTAGAAAATAAAAACGCAATAGAGGAACGAAAATCTAAGAAGGTCTCTTTCAAAGAAGATCCCAAGAAAAAAACAATCGAAAGATCCATTCGATTTGGAAGGATTGCAAAAAGTTTTGAAGACCATGTCTAACGAGATGGTCGACATCAAGAAACAAGTGGTAGAAACTTCTTCGAAAAATCCATACATAACTTTTAAAAGAAACCCTTCAACTGATTCAAAGCCCCCCAATGCTATTACAAGCGCTGAATCCGAAGAAGAAGAAGAGGAAATCGCTATGGAAGAGCAAACCAATGAAGAAGAAGTTGTAGAGTTACAAGGTATGTGGGATTTCATCCTCCCACAAGAAGAAGATCAAGAAGCATTCCCGGTTAGTACACGAAGTAGAAATCAGCTTGATCCTCCTCAAACTACCCCTAAGCCAAAGAGCGCAAGCTCGGCGACAAAGGATAAAGTCGCAACTAAGAAAACGACATCTAAAGCGACTCAAACCAGCCCAGTCCAAACAGATTCATCAACTCCATCTAAAACGCTGATCATTTCAGATGAAATGGAGTATAATATCATAGAAGACATGAAAAATACTAGGGTCAATATCACTTTTTACGAATTGAGCAAGTTAAAACACCAGCAAAAAGTAGTTTTGAAAGAATTACATGATGTGCCAGTTGCACCTTTGCCCGCTGCTGTAATCTTTAAAGCTTCCCATGACATGGGAAGACCTCCAACTAATCCGATTAATAAGGTTGATCCAAACGATATCGCCTTAATTGGAGGAAGATCGAGATCTCATACTCCCCCATTTCTCCTTACTTATGAAATTTTTAATAAAAATGTGCATAATTGCTTAGTGGATTCTGGAGCTTCATCGAATATTTTACCAAAGTCAATATGCACAAAATTGAACGTTCAACCGCAGAAATCTGTTGTGCGCATAGTTCAGCTAGATCGATCGCAAGTCGAAGTGATTGGCGAATTAAATCAAGTTACCATAAGGCTATCATCCAACCCAAAGGTATGTCAAGTTATCGACATTTTAGTTGCTGATATTCCAGAATTTTATGGCTTAATTCTTAGCAGAGATTGGTCAGAAAAACTTCATGGATACTTCGCAACTGACTGGTCGCACATGTGGCTACCCTACAATGGTAAACCAAATCAAATAAAATTTGAACGAGAACGACATCAAAAATACATAGTAACGGAACTTGAGGGGGAAAATGAACTGGTAGCATATAATTCTAGCATCATTGGCAATTACTCAGTAGATTCTTTCCTAGGAAATTTTAATGCTCATACGTCACCTTACTTAGAACATTCTGTTTTATCTCAAGTAAAAAATTTCTCTCAAACAGATAGTTCTAAATGTATTAATTTTTTAGATAGTCCTGTAAATAAATCTTTATTTTGGAAATTATTTTTTGATGGTTCTAAATCTAACGAAGGAGAACGAGCAGGATGCGTGCTAGTTAGCCCAGAAGGAGATAAAATTATGTTAACTTGTAGACTCGAATTTGATTGCACCAACAATACATCGGAATATGAGGCTTTAGTCCAAGGGTTGTACAAAGCAATCAGATTAGACATCAAATACCTTCAAGTTTTCGGAGACTCTAAAATTGTGGTCAGACAAGTACGTAATCCTATACATTGCTTATCAGGTCATTTAAAACATTATCAATCTTTAGTTCAAGATCTGACTGAGCACTTTATAGCATTTAATATTTCATCAATTCCCAGACTCTAGAATGCAAGTGCAGACCTTTTAGCTAACGTAGCTTCTAAACTTATCCCTTCAAAAGATTTTAGTCCAGATAGATTTTCAATAGAATTAATCTTTAGACCATCTATTCCTGATAACATTACAAATTAGAGAATTTTTAATGACGATCTTGACATCGTGAGTTTTCTCACATCTGAAGGATCCTACACCAATCAAATAATTGACGAAGACCAGCATGACCAACAATTGCAACAGGATAGCACTAACAATGCTATACCTAAGTCGGTAGTCAAGTTAGAAGACCTTTATGATTTGAAAGATCGGTTTAAAAGATCTACCAATTCGAAACTCCAAAGTTCGACTTTGAACTATGAATTAGTAAATCTAGGAACTGATACCAAACCACAGAACATCAATCTAGGCCTTGGCCTAGCCCCTGAAGAAAAATTAGCATACATTCGTCTCTTGAGACAATATAAAAATGTTTTTGCTTGGAACTATGATGAACTCAAAACGTATGATACCTCCATCATCCAACATACTATTCCAATGATCGATAATGAAAAACCTGTCCAACAAAAGTTAAGAAAAATCCATCCCAATCTAGAAAACCAGATCAAGTCTGAACTCAATAAGCTATTGAAAGCCAAAATAATCTTTCCCGTTCGACATTCTACATGGGTCTCCAATATGGCATCTATTAGAAAGAAAAATGGAGATATTAGAATCTACATTGACTTTTGAAATCTTAATAAGGCCTGCCAAAAGGATAATTTTCCTTTACCCCCCATGGAACAAATATTGCAGGCAGTTGCGGGCTCAGAATTAATGTCATTTTTGGATGGATTCTCAGGATATAATCAAGTGTTGGTACACCCCGATGATCAATTAGAAACTACATTCATAACCAAATGGGGCACATACGCATATCAAAAGATGCCATTTGGTTTGATTAACGCGGGTGCCACATTTCAGAGAGCCATGGACATCGCATTCAAAGGTTTAGTTAATAAATCTGTAGTAATCTATTTGGATGATATAACGGTCTATTCCAAGAAACGAAACAATCATCTCAGGGATTTAAAACAAATCTTCCAACGTTGTTTAAGGTATGGGATTTCACTTAACCCAAAAAAATCCTTTTTCGCATTAAGTGAAGGAAAACTTCTAGGATTCATAGTGTCAAAATCTAGAATTCACATTGATCCTGACAGAATCAAGGAAATTTCCGCAGTACCCCTACCTCACAACAAGAAAGCCATGCAATCTTTTCTTGGCCAGATCAACTTTGTAAAGAGGTTTGTTCCAGATTTTTCAAGAATTGTGTCTCCTTTACAAGCAATGATAAAAAAGAACTCGAATTTTAAATGGGGCCAAGACGAACATGAGGCATTCAATCTGATCAAGCAAGCAGTTATTAACGCTCCATCTTTCGTAACTCCTAATTTTTCCGACCCTTTTATTTTGTATACATTCGCCTCATATAGATCATATGCTACCATTCTCACTCAAGAAAATCAAGATAAAGCAGAAGCCCCAATTGCTTTTTTCAGTTCCAATTTACAGGGTGCTGAATTGAATTATTCAGATGTGGAGAAACAGGCCTACGCTGTTTTCAAAGAAATCAAATACTTCAGACCTTTTCTACTCAAAACCCATACAAAAATCATTGTACCATTTCCAGCGGTAAGAAATCTTTTAGTACAAAAAGAGGTGGGTGAGAAAAGGGCCAATTGGGTTACTGCCTTACAGGAATATGACGTAGAAATCAAACTAGCAAGCATTGTAAAAGGTCAAGGCTTTTGCAAAATGCTGGTCGGAGCATCGCTAATATCTGAAAATCCATCTGCAGAGGTACAAGTGTACGAGGTAAGCCTAAACGATGTTGAGTCATTATACGTTGATATTATTTATTATCTAAAGAATGGATATGCTCCTTCACACCTCGATCATACCAAGAAAAGAGCTCTAAGGTTGAAAGCCAAACAATATCAGCTCGTGAATGATATTCTTTTTAGAATAAATTATGATTCTGTTCTCCTTAGATGTCTTGAGAAATCTGAAGCTGAAAAAGTTTTGTAGGAACTCCACGATGGGCCAGCAGGCGGACACTATGCTGGAGATGCTACTGCACATAAAATCTTACGCGCAGGCTATTACTGGCCCACATTATTCAAAGACTCGCACAACTACGTGAGGAAATGTCAAGTCTGTCAAACTGCTGCTGGAAGACAAAAGAAACCATCCTTGCCACTACAGCCAGTCAACATTGAGCAACCTTTTGATCAGTGGGGATTGGACATAATAGGTGAGATCGTTCCTCACTCTTCTAAGCAGCATAGATATATCCTTACAGCAACAGATTACTTTACTAAATGGGTAGAAGCAGTTCCACTCAAGACGGCTAATGCTGAAAATATCATTGAGTTCATAGACCAGTTCATAATCACCAGGTTTGGATTGCCTTCTGCTTTAATGTTTGATAATGCATCATACTTTTCTGGAAATGCAATGACTGAATTTGCACTTAAAAGAGGTTTCAAACTTAAATATTCGGCCAATTACTATCCACAGGGGAATGGGTTAGCTGAATCTACAAATAAAAACCTAATCAGGATTATCAAACGAATAGTTGACCAAAATCATAAAAATTGGCATAAGTCTTTAATATATGCTTTATGGGCAGATCGAATAATGCAAAAAGCCTCCATCGGCACTTCTCCATTTAATTTAGTTTATGGGAAAGAAGTGGTTCTTCCGACTCATTTAGCAATTCCCTCTTTATCTTTAGTTCAATACATTGATGAAGTACCAACTTCTTCCTTACAACTAAGGCAGCTAGAATTAGTTAAGTTAGAAGAACAACGAGAAAAGGCTAGGAAAACTCACGCTCATCATCAAGCATTAGTAAAATCCTCTTTTGATTCAAACATAAAGACCAGAAAAGATTTTCAGATGGGAGATCTAGTTTTAAAATGGGACAAAGCTCATGAAGAAAAAGGGAAACATGCAAAATTTCAACGAATGTGGCTTGGTACTTTTCAAATTTTAGAAGTCATAGGTCCGTCTACTTTCATGTTACAAGATTTTACAGGGAAAAGAGATTCTTTCCCTGTTAATGGTCAGGTTCTCAAGAAATATTTTCCTTAGAAGATTATTCTTTTGTTTTGTTAGTTTGTTTTTATTTTTATAATAAAACCAGTTGTGAATGGTTACATTAGGCATTTACGAAAGACACCAATTCTCTTTCAGATTTTGATATTTCGCTTGTATAAATAGCAAATCTTTTGGAAAATTGATCTTTATTATTGAAAGATACAATTAAAAACTCTAGCCTAGATATGATACTAGAATCAGCTTCATAAAACTTGATGAAAACAACCTTTAGTGAGAAATTGTTTTATATCAATGCAATGAAAGGTATCAATAACAAAATAAAGATTCTTTGTAGAACAGTTATTTCCAAAAACTCTACTATTGTCGTCCAGAGCTATCTTAAGGAAACAATGACTTCCTCCCTACTAAGGAATTCACAACTTTCAGAGGAACAATCCAAGGACACACTTTATCTTAAAGAGTAAGAGGTCTCATCACGAGCCGACTTATCATAATCACAGATATTATAACTTGATGACTTTGCCAATACTGAATACCACAACAGGGCAATGACTCAAGATTGTTGCAATCAAAAGGCAAGGGGTCTCATCACGAGCCAGCTTGTTTAGAAAAGTTATAAATCAATTGAATGACTGTGTCATAAATTGGCTAGCAATCCAAGACATTGTTCTTTAATAATAAAAGAAAAATCAAAGCAATAAGTGTGGAAGTGGATTCTTCTTTCGGAATTGTGGGTTTCTTTGAGTAGGATACAGGATCATTGCTAGGTAACAGGTAACCCTGTCGAGGCTATAAATGTTTGTTGGCAACAGAGGCTCTACCTATGACAAATGAGCATATTTAAAACTGGTTTACAGAGAAGACTTTGTTTTATCTTTTCAAACTAGGTAATGACTGATGTAAACACAAGGACTAGCTAGAGGCAGCAAATAATCAAAGTTGAAAATAGTTGAAACAAAACGTCATTGACAGGCTAAAGCATAATGTACTTTATTTCTCTATAATAAAGTTTAACTTTCTGGAAAATTTTCTATTTTGGAAGTCTAGAAAATTCAAAAGAAAGACAGAGATAACTAGTTCTTCCAAGTGAATCGCCAATTGTTGTGGCCACCAACAACCCCCCTTCTTATTTAGTGTTATTACTAATACTAAATAAGTGGGGACCCTTAGTCAAAAAATTTAAAAAATCAATTAGTGATTATAATTCCTTTTTAATAAAACTTACCATCATAAACTTAAGAAAATATCCTTATGAAATCCAAAAAGCTTAAGTTTTGTGATGAGAAAAGATAAAATCACTCCTTAAAGAATATCGCATCGCAAAAAGGATATTGGATACCTCCATATAGGCAGAAGTCTAAAAAATGCAAGGTTGCGACGTGAAACTCCATCGCATCGCATGCATTAAAGAACACTCATACAAAAAAGCCTTAAAGCACCGATATGTGATGACGCCAATCGCAAATCGCACACCGCAGAAAACAGGTTAACAAACAATGCCATATGCCAGGATATGCGATATTGCAATTTGCGATGTCGTGACCATGCGATGTTGCGACATGGCGACCGTGCGACATTGCAGTTTTGCGATGTTTCAATGTAACGACTATGCGATAATGCGATACAGCACGCTGTCATGATTCTGCGATCGCAGATTTTTTCTGGCTCATTATTTAAGAAAAACTTTTCCATAAAACGAGACTTGGTTATGTGCTTTAATGCTAATTAATGAGGTAGTTGCCAGTTGTTAATGAAATATGGTTTTGTGTTTTTCGAAGAGCCATTTCACGTATGATGGTACATTTTATGTGTCTTCAGCATTTAATGCTTTCCCGACACTATTTCTTATCATTACTCTTACCTCACTTGTAATCTGTAGGAGCGAAGAACAAAAGGTTATACAAAGCAATATACACGAAACTATGGGGAAGAAAGGCAAGACTCCGATATCTGAAGATAAAGAAATAGCGCCCTTGTACACAGACACCGCATGCAACAGAGACGCAGGTATTTCCACTTGGGAAGACTTGTATATTCTACTTGACGAAGAAAATCCCAAGGTAATGGAGTTTATGGCTATTACATGCTCACAGAATTCTTTTAAAGCATCCATCACAGAGCTATCCTATTCATTCCTGCACTGGATAGCTACAAGGCCCAAAATTCTCTCATATACAGTCATGGTTAAATGGGTATTGAACGATGTTGATATTAGAAACAGACAGTTTAATGCTCGGGTTCAAGAGCTCACGAAATCATTATTTTTACAAATTTTAAGCGTTATACTTGATAAAAGAAAGAAGCACAAAAGGTGAAAAACACATCAAGGAAGCCCGGATCAAGAAACGGAGGCAGTTTCCAAGCGCTAATCGCACATCACTAAGAAAAATCTCTCAAAAAGGAAAGTTTATGATTGCTCAGTCACCTGCAAGCCTCGAAGATTGCAAGAAAGCAACGATAGAAACAAATTGGAAACAGAAAGTTCTAGAAAAGGCAGAAGAAATCCAAGGGTTAACCAAGTTGACTGGGATTATTACTAGGCATACTTGGTAAAGCCACATAGTCAGTGGATGAATCTCAAGTATATCATCGATTCTGCCAAGAAGATGGCACCAGCTCTTTCCGATTCTGTTTGCTTAGCTCAGCTAAAACTGGATGACAGTCAATCGACTCTACTCAAGCAAATACTGAATGCTTGCGACATCAAGGAGAAAATACAGAAATAGTTAGATGTTAGATTTAATTTTAGAAATAATTTTGATTTATTTTTGCCTAAAGAAAGGACGGTCATTTAAATCGTATCCTAAATTTGTGTAAATAAGTTATTTTTAGTTTTAGTTATTAGTATTTAAACACTTCTCATGCATTTAGAGAAGGGTCAAGAAATTTATCAAAAACTTATCCCCAGAACATGCACTTTTGTACCCTCTGAGGAGGTTTTGATGAATGGATGGAACACGATTTATTGATATTTGCATTTGATATCTGCTACTGATGTTGCACTTTTGTACTCTTAGTGGATATTTGATCAAGAAGAGATAAATCATTATCTCTTGAATCTCATGAGTAGGACTAGTTATAAATGGTATTTCTATCTCTTAACTATTTCTGCCTGTGTGTTAAAGTGATATTCAAGTTTAGTTGTTTATATATTAATGTGTGAATGCCTGAGTTATCATTTGGCACTTTTGTACGGTGATAGCTATTTATTTATGCTTAGTGTATGAATAGCTCATTATGCGATATGTCTTTCACAACTGTTTCGTCTAACTTTGTATACAAAGTGGTTCATCTTTATTGAATTCTTTTCTCATAATAATTGAATGATCTTTATTACCAGTTGTTATTTGAAATCTTTTTAGATCGCATAGAAGAAAGATTACACCCCGGGTTAGTGTAGATCTAGATGTTTCTGTTTTATTAGAATACAATTGCATGTCATTAGATTAAAGTTAGAATTAGAACATATTAATTAGGAACTATTAGACCAGAAATATCAATCTTTCTCACACACACACACTTAAATTTGGAAACTGGTCCCATATCCCCAGTTAGACCCGCTATACCAAACGGAAAAGGAGCTGCCAACCAAGGTCCGGACCAAGCGGGTATCCCCCTTGTTGTAGACCCGATTTTTGGGGCTTCAACAAGTTCCTATGATATGATTCAACTCCCCATGTGCCAGTTAAGGAAGTGGAAGCAATGGAACACACTACACAAACCTTCCAGACATGTTGTAGAACCCCTAGGTGCCATCCAAACCTTCCAAGTAACTAGCCCCTAAGACAAACTGGCCTTTTACTGCATTAAACCCTTAGTCGCTCCCATAACATCGTCATGAGTGTGAATGGAACCCTATAGTCGCTCCCACAACATGGGCATGCATGTGAATGGGAACTTTCCCAGGTAATTATGTTCCTGTGACTCCAAATTTTGTGCCACCTTTTTAGGGCCAAGGCTTAGGTCACTACCCATAACTACATGAAACTTCCAAAAATGAAAGATAACATCATAACAATGATACAAATGAAATTACTTGAACAAGGAATTAACTGGATGCCTACTAGCCATTATAGGAATTTCATCACACATGTAAAAGATATGCATTCTACAGGTTTAAACAACATATATGTGCATAGGGGTCCCATACTTATCTGAGAATCACTAAGAATCATTCATGCATTATCACAATAACTGCATTACCATCTATTAATCCATATATTCATTATATATTCAATGATTAACCAAAACATGATGAAAGCCATACATTTTCACTGTCATAAAACTCACTCATAACCAGGATATAATCAACAAAAATGTCAAGGATATAACAGCCATATAAGCCACATATAAATAAGTATATTTACTCATAAAATACCAAGGATAAAGAGAGCTCTTATTGATGATTTCATAAGCCGACCAGGTATGATAATTCCACAAACCACCCAACTGTAGACTAAGTTGAACCAAATATTTCTTTCAGCCAATCACCTGCGTGCCATATTCCAAGCATGAATGTGGGATCTCATCAAACAAATCTATCAAAATCATCCAGGGATTCCAGAGTCCAAACCATCTCAACCCTCAACCAATGATTCCACCTCACGGTCAGACATCAGTAACCATTACCATATTCATCTCTACCCAAGTTGTCTAGAGCTCTAGAGCATTTGTTCCAACCAAGGCTTCCAGAACTAGTAACTCAACCCATAGTTGTTGTTGGGCTTCCAAAGTGTTTGTCCAACTAGGGATTCCAGGACTAATAACTTAACGCACCAAGGGCTTCCAGGATGTTTTTCCAACCAAGGCTTTAAGGACTAGTAACTCAACCCAAGCTGTTACAGGGCTTCAAGAGCATTTTCCCAACCCACAGCCAAAGGAACATAAGAACCAACCAGAAAACAAAAGAAAAGAACCCACAACACCGTAGATATCCACTAAATTTTAATGCTAAGAAAATCCACTGTCAATCCAAGCAATCCTCCATGCCAATGACAGATCATAACAAATAAACTACATGCATATGTCATGCATGCCAAAACTAGTGAGGAAAACATACATGCAACTCGGTACCTGCAATCAAAACTCATTGTATATTTTGATCCTGATGTCCTCTTATGTTTTCCTGCTCTTCCTTTTCCTTTTTAATCCAAAATCCAAGTATGCCACACACCTCCAAGAGTTCTCCAAGAAAACTCTAAGTGTCCAAGAGTATAAGAGAGAGAGAATAGAGAGAGAGCTCTAAAACTAAATTGGAAAAAGCTACCAGCTGATTATCAGAAGCCCTTTTTTATCAATGAGGGCTCTATTTTCTTCATTTTCCATTACTTTCCTTCATTTTCCTCCTCACATGCAACATGTGATATTTCACCTCTCTTTTCTCCTAATTTCCATTATTTTCATAAATAAAATGTCAACAAAAGTCATATGCCTTTCCAAAGCCTTCGCCATTCCCTTTTCCAATTTCTTTAGCCATTAATTAATCACAAGTGATCCCCATCGCTATGTTTTTTCCCAACATTCAGCTTGGATTGTGTGTCCCATGACCAAGACCTTATTTTACCTTTATTAATTTTTACATGGATTTTTTTATCAGGTTTGTTACAGAACCCTCCCCCTTGGGGGAACACCGTCCTTAATTTTCAACAACATCTACAACCACAAAACTACCACAAACAAAACATATTGCCCATGGAGCTTTATAACTTAGCTTGTTTCATTATTTACAATGATTAATCTGTTTAGAAGCAAACCAAGATGACAACATAATGACATGACATGACACCCATATCGATTATTGGAGATTAATAACACAGCTCGTGGCAGTATTTGCATACATATACATATGTACATACACCAAAACGTATACCAAACATATACCAAAACATATGCCAAACATTCGCTCAACCAGCGAATAGAGAAGGATACCTAGCCCCCATCTAATCGACCATCTCCCATGTAGCTTCTTTGGGCCCAAAGTTGTTCCACTACATTTTAACCTGCTCAATTTCTCGGTTCTGGAGCATGAGCATCTTTCTCTGCAAAATGCGTTGAGGTTCCTGCTGGAATTCTCCTTCTGGATCCACATACAATACAGACCAGTCAATCACATGATCAACATATTTAACATACTCATTAAGCAATGACATATGGAAAAAATCACGGACTTTCACTGTCAGAGGCAGTGAAAGTCAATAGGCTACTAGCTCAATCCTCTCAAGAATCCTAAAAAAAGCCCCAAAATCGGGTGCCAGTTGACACATGATCCAATCTACAAGAATCTCTTCTTCGAATTGATAAGCAAGTGCACCTTCTCCCCAACCTGAAACTCTTTAAACAGCATGTTATGATCTGCATAGATTTTCTGCTTGTCAATTGTTTCTTTCATATTCTCTTGATTACTTGCATTTTCTGTTCCATTTCTGCCAACATGTCTAGTCTAATCAACACCCTATTAACTAGATCACACCAACTGATGGGAGTATTGTAACTCTGACCATACAATGCCTCAAACGGACTCATCCCCAAATATTATTGATACCCAATAATGTAATAAAACTCTACAAGTGGAAGACATTATTCTCACTTTCATTGTTGATGCATCACATACATCCCCAACATGTCCTCCAATATCATGTTGACCCTTTATGTCTATCCATCTATCTATGGATGATAAGTTGTACTGAAGGCCGACTTTGTACCTAAACCTACAAACCACTCCTTCCAAAACTTGGAAGTGAACTTGGCATCCCTCTCTAATATGATTCATTGAGTATGTAGAATTCACTGGAATAAAGTGAGGTACCTTCGTCAACTTGTCAACCACAACCATGATGGAATCATGTCCACCACAACCATGATGGAATCATGCTCCCTAGATGTCCTTGGAAAACATGTAATAAAGTCCATGTAAATGACCTCCCATTTCCACTTTGGAATTGGAATAGGCTATATTAGTCCACTTGGATTATTACACTCTTCCTTTACCTACTGATAATCTAAGCATCTCACCACAAACTACGCCACTTCTTTCTTGATGTTCGTCCAATAATAGAACTTCTTCACCATTGTCAACATCTTCTAATATCCAAGGGGACCTGAATATGGTTTCACATGAAACTCTCTCAATATAAGCTTCTTGAGCTCATTGTCATCTGGAACATATATCCTATCCCTAAATCTGACCAAGTCATCTGTCATGAGATAATAGTCCACATCCTATGCACCTGTACTCCCACCTATAACTGTACATGTACTTGTCCTTGTACCTGTATTCTGTTGTAACATGTGCCTGAGGTCCATGTACATGTTATCATATTGACCTACTTGTAAGATCCGAGCCTGTAAATCTATCCCATAGGAATCTACAACCCTGTTCTCTTTACCTTTAATATACTTGATCTCAATGTCGAACTCGTTGATCGTGGATAACCATCTACCTGCCTGGCATTCAAATTTGGTTAGTCAAACAGATACCACAATCCACTGTGGTCACTCATCAATACAAATTGTCTACCAAAAAGATAGTGCCTCCACATCTTCAATGCATGGATGATCGTTGACAACTAAAGATCATGTGTCAGATAGTTCTACTCGTGCTCATTTACTTTATGTAATTCATATCACACTACATATCCCTCCTGCATAAGAACTCCATTGAGTCCTCTTTTGCAATAATTTGTGCATACCACAAATTCTTTGTCTGGATCTACAATCTTTAGAACTAGAGCATGTGTCAACAATTGTTTCAATTTCTTGAAACTTGTTGCACATTCCTCTTTTCATTCAAACTTCTCACCTTTCATTTGCAATGGTGTGATGGAATATGCAATCTATGAGAAGTTCTTGATAAACCTCCTATAATAACCTGCTAACCCCAAGAAGGATCTCACCTCATCCACATTCCTAGGAGTTGCCCACTCCATGATAGCTCTTACCTTTTCTAGGTCCATTGCTATGCCTTCCTTGAAAACCACATGTCCCAGGTAATGTACTTCGGTCTGAAATAAATTGCACTTGTTGAGCTTAACATACAATTAATGCTCTCTCAACAATATCTATATTGTTGCTAAGTTTCCGGCATGCTCTTCTTCAGTTTTAGAATATACCAATATATCATCAATGAACACAATAACAAACTTATCCAAATAAGGACGCAACACGCTATTCATCAAGCACATAAAAGTAGCTACAGCATTATTCAAACCAAATGGAACTACAAAAAACTCATAATGCCCATACCTGATCTGGAAAGAAGTCTTGTAGATTTCCTCCTCTTTAATGCGTACCTGATGATATTTGGATCTCAAATCAATCTTTGAGAACATTGCTGCTCCCTTCAACTAATCGAACAAGTCCTCAATCTGTGTGGAGTTTTCTTATGGAATTATTACATCCATAATTGTTTGAATCGAAGTTTCGAGCCATCCACCGTCGCTCATCATCAAAATAGATCAATAAGTATATAAGGCATATCTCGACGGAATGAATAAATAGAGGTATGAGATAGTGATGGAACATGAATCATGGTAGCCAACATGTCTTAGGGAAGGTTAATTAATAAAAAAAACTTAATAATTATTATAGTTTGTAATTTTATTAGAATTAATTAAATTTTAAATTAAGATTGAAATAATTTAATTTTAATTAATTTTAATTTTAATTAATTATAATTTAGAATTTTATTAAGAGTATTATTAAAAAATTAATAATATTAATATTAATATTAATCCAATTTTTTTAACATATTATGGATTAAGATTAAAATAAATAAAAATACAATTTCAATTCATTTTAAATTAGAATTGAGAATTAATTTTAATTATAATTAATCTTACTTTTATTTAATTAATAAAATTATAATTAAATAAAAGTAAGATTAATTATAATTAAAATTATTTTTCAATTCTAATTTAAAATTAATTGAAATTATATTTTTATTTATTTTAATCTTAATTCATAATAATTTTTAAAAATTGGATTAACATTAATATTATTATTATTAAAAAAATTAATAATATTCCTAATAAAATTCTAAATTATAATTAAATGATTAAAATTAATTATAATTAAAATTATTTCAATATTAATTTAAAATTTAATTAATTCTAATAAAATTATTAACTGTAATAATTATTAAGTCTTATTATTAATTAACCTTCACTAAGACATGTCGGCTACCATCATTCCCGTTCCATCACTATCTCATACCTCTATTTATTCATTCCATCGAGATTTGTCTTATATACTTATTGATCTATCCTAATGATGAGCCACGGTGGATGGCTCAAAATGTCAATTCAAACAATTATGGATGCGATAATTCTGGAAGAAAACTCTACACATAATGCTAATCACAGAAGCCTCAAACAATAAGTCCTCAATCCTCGGCAATGGATGCTTGTTCTTGATGATCACTTTGTTCAAGTGCTTGCAATCAATGCATAAGCTAAGAGTACCATCCTTCTTCTTTACAAGCAAGATCGGTGCATCGCAAGGCGATACACTTGACCTAATGCATCCCTTGTCCAACATTTCCTTTAACTACAATTTCAACTCTACCCACTCCAGTGTGCTCATCCTCTAAGGTGCCTTAAATGTTGGTGTTGTCCCTAGTACCAACTCAATAGAAAATTATACTTCCATGTGAGGTGGAATCTCTGAAATCTCTGCAGGAAATACATCTTGAAACTACTGTAGAACTGGGTACCTACTCAAAAAAGTTGCATCGTCAACTTCCTTACCTTTGTCACTAGAAATATGCACTACTAATAAGACACACCCTTTCCTACGACTACACTTAGTCTGCATAGCTGTCACCATTCTCGCTGATGTTTCTTTCTTCTTACCCCACAAGACTCTTTGTTCCCCATTGTCATCTAGGCACTCAATAGCCTTGTCATAACAATCCACCTTGATCCTATGAAGATACAACCATTCCATACCTAATAACATACTATATGATCCCAGTGAAAATACATTAAAATGTGTCGTTGTAGACATAACATTCAACTCAAATGCACAAGCTCTTACCCAATGATGAACTCACTTCTTTGTATATGTAGCCAACTACACTAACCAAGACTTTGCATGTACTTCTTTATTCAACCAACACTTATCCACCACGTTAGGATTAACATATCTATAATTAGATCCAGTGTCAATCAAAATAGAAACAACTTTATCACAAAGCTTACCATCCATCTCGATAATAGAGGCATGGTGATCTGCCTTCCTGTTATCCAATGCTGCATAGATCATAGGAATATGTTTTCCAACATCTCCCAATATTTGTGCCTCTTGGGCACTATAGATCAACAGTCTACCACACTCGATGTTGCAGACAATCTCTCTTGTGATGCTCTCCTCCACAAGTCTAACGCTGCAAAGGCTTCAAGCCTTCATCCTTATTTTTATCCTCAAATCGAAGTCCCTTTTCTATGTCAGATGCATTGATCTTATTAGATGGTGTTGCATTCTCTTTATTACTTGTACCCTGAGGTCTTTCTCACTTCTTGTCCCATTTTCCTTTTTTTCTTTGCCTTACCTTTCTAGTCTGGTTTAGTTTGAGATTTGCACTTTGATTGCTCATAACAATGCTTTAGATTCTGGATGACCTCCTCCAATGATATAGGCTCATCATACTCCATCCTGTCTTTGAATGCTACTGGAAACCCACTGATGAATCTTTGAAGCTTGGCCAAGTTCTCCTCCTTGAGTTAAGGCACATACCTCAACAACTCCAGAAATCTACTAGTGTACTCCACATCAGTCATAGATCCTATCTTCAACTCGTGGAATTCTTTTACCCTATCATCATGGTATCTCTCCAATAGATAGTTATTCCTGAATAGTCTCTTGAATTCACTCCAATTCAACTCCTCCTCATAAATATCTTTGATTTTATTTACATATTCCCACCATATATCTGCTTTACCTTTAATATTGAATGTAGTTATTATGGCCTTCATGTTTTCTAAATAATCGTGCAATCTGAAGAACTTATTCATTCCAAACAATCAAGCCTTTGCATCCTCTAACTTCTTCATCTCTCCATCAAATGTAGGTGTGTTTTCTTTCTTAAATTCATCTGGAAAATATCCCACTCACTCCTCCTGTAAGGATTATAATGATGATGATCATGATACCTGTCAGAACCAAAACTAGAATAGTACATGTGTCCATCACCTCTCCTATCTAGAGTGTCCAATAACCTGTCATCTTTGATTGTGTCATATATATCTGACCTGTACCCACCAGGAGACCTATTGCTATATGTCCCATTAGTTTTGTCCTCCTCCCTCGGCTAATCCAATGTGGTCCCTATCTTTATAGTTCTTACAAACTCAAAAGGATTACCACATTGACCTCTGCTTGTTTCTCATGTGCCTATGTGATTATGTCATTTTCTGCTTTACAACTCCTTATGTATGCCTTCAAGCTTCTCAGTGTGGCTTCTAAGTCGGAAGAATTCCCAACACCACGTTGCCCATCTAATCCATAAGGGTAATCTCGTGAAATGTGATCTACCATCTTTCTAGTCATCTTGATCTTTTTCATGCAAGTCATCTTATGTCAGCTAAACCAAATCATAAACAAACCAATGTACCTTAGCATAATTTGGGGAGGATATCTCATCTGCAAGATCAATCAATTTAGTGTGATACATGTATAAACATAATCATAACATCATATAAACATATAGCATAGAGATATAACAACATATAGACATCATTCTAACCATAGTCCAATCATCAATGCATGACCATATCAACTACACATTGTGACCTCATGTATGACAACAACAACCATGTCAATGTACACATGACAACATGTAAGCACTAACTTGCATAAACAAAGCATGACCAATCATACACTCATAACAACACATTCCACGACAACACCATCAACCTTCACATGGTGACATCACTACAACCAAGATCAACACCATGCATATGTAACAAGAACATAGACCACATGTAGTAGTAACACATATGAAATTGACATGAATGCATGACCAACACACCGCCCATCTAGTCCGAGGGGTGAACCATGCTCCGATACCACTCTATTACACCCTCCTCCCACATCTACCCAATTAACTAGCCAACCAGGGTAAGCATGTGACGAAGAGTTTCTATGATATGATTCAATTCCCCATGTGTTATTTAAGGAAGTGGAACCAACAAAACACACTACACAAACCTTCTATACATGTTGTAGAATCCCCAGGTCCCATCCAAACCTTCCAGGTGACTAGCACCTGAGAAAAATTGACATTTTACTACATTAAACCCTCAGTCGCTCCCATAACATGGTCATGAGTGTGATTGAAACCCTATAGTCTCTCCCACAGCATGGGCATGCATGTGACTAGAGACTTTACCAGGTATCTTTGTGCTTGCGACTCTGAATTTTGTGCCACTTTTTCAAAGTCATGGCTCAGATCACTATCGCGAACTCCATGAAACTTCCAGAAATGAAAGATAACCTCGGAACAATGATAAAAATGCAATTACTTGAACAAGAAATTGACTGGACCCATACTAGCCATGACAAGGATTTCGTCAAACATGTCACAAATATGCTTTCTATAGGTTCAAACAACATATATGAGCATAGGGATCTCATACTTATCTGAAAATCATTAAGAAGCACTGATGCCTCATCACAATAACTACATTACCAACTATTAAGCCATATATTCATTGTACATTCAATGATTAACGAAAACATGATGAGAGCCATACATTTTTAATGTCATAAAACTCATTCACAACCATCATATAACCAACAAAAATATCAAGGATATAACAACAATATAAGCCACATATAAACAAGTATATTTACCCATAAAATACCGAGGAGAAAGAGAGCTCTTATTGATGATTGTATAAGCTGACTAGGTATGGGACTTCCACGAACCACCCAACCATAGACTAGGTTCAACCAAATATTTATTTTCGCCAGTTACCCTCGTACCATATTCCAAGCATGAATGTGGGATCTCATAAAACAAATCAATAAAAATAGTCCATGGCTTCCATAGGCCAAACCACCTCAACCCTCAACCAGTGATTCCACCTCACATTTTGGCATCACTAACCATCACCAGATTGGTCTCTACCTAAGTTTTCTAGGACTCTAGAGCATTTGTTTCATTCAGGGCTTCCAAAACTAGTAACTCAACCCATAGTTGTTTTCAAGCTTCTGGAGCATTTTTCCAACCAAGGCTTCCAAAGGATTTGTTCAACCAAGGCTTCGAGGACTTGTAACTCAAGCCAAGTTATTACAAGGCTTCCAGAGATTTTGTCCAACCAATTGCTTCCAAGAACTAGTAACTCAACCCACAGTCGAAGGAACATGAGAACGAACCAGAAAATAAAGGAAAAGAACCCACAACACCATGGTTATCTAGGAAATGGAAAGGCTAGGAAAATTCACTGTCAATCCAGACAATCCTCCATGCCAATGATAGATCATAACCAAGAAACCACATGCATATGCCATGCATGCCAAGACTAGTGAGGAAAACATACATGCAACTAGGTGCCTACAAGCAAAACTCGGTGTAACTGTTGATCCTGGTGTCATCTTGTTCTTTCCTACTCTTCCTTTTCCTTCTTGCTCCAAAATTCCAAGTATGACACACTCCTCCAAGAGTGCTCCAAGAAAAATCTAAGCGTCCAAGAGTATGAGTGAGAGAGAATAGAGAGAGAAAGCTCCAAAAATGAACTGACAAAATGTACAAACTGATCTTCAGAAGCCTTTTTATCAATGAGGCCTCTATTTTCTTCATTTTCCATTATTTTCCTTCATTTCCTCCTCACATGCATCATGTGACCTTCACTACCCTTTTCTCCTAATCTCCAGTATTTTCATAAATAAAATGCCAATACATGTTTGATATCTTTCCAAAGATTTGGCCATTTCCTTTGCCAAATTCCTTAGTCATTAATTAATCACAAGTGATCCCCATCACTATGTTTTTGCCCAACATTCGGTTTAGAATACATGTCACATGACCAAGGTCTTATTTTACCTTTATTAATTTTTACATGGATTTTTTTTCCAAGGTTGTTACAAGTAAGCCATCATTCAAAGAGAATAAAAAATTTCTCACCTTTCGATTATAAAGTGAGGAAGAATGGCCCACTCAAAATAGATTAAAAAAATTTCAAACTCTAAAACAACTAAAAATAATACAAAAAAACCACTTACTATAGTCATATTTTGAGATTATTAAAAACAAGCTAATGAATAAAGAGAGTCTTCCATAATTAGTCAAGCCTTAATTTTTTCATATCAACATTCAAGTGTGTGATGATAGGATATACTATATTTACTGTGTAATATAACTGATAGATGAAATGGTTTTTGGGGATATTTTTTCTAGTTAATTTTAATTAAAATTTGATAGAGATTTTTAAAAACTTGAGTTTAAGTTGTTTAATCTATAGAATTAAAGAGCTCTAAGGTATTTCAAGGTGTTGAATCCACTTTTACATTCAAAAATATATTTTAAACAACAAAAAACCATAATCTTACTTAAAATTGTATTAATGAATTACAATGAAAAAAATCATTTTATCTATAACTGAAAATATACCTATATTTAATAATATATTTCTATGAATTAATCATATTTTTAAATAAAAAGCTTAGTATATAATGAGTTCTTAATTGTGTATCATATGTTTAAATCATAAGTTTGTTATAGAATTGTGGTGAGAGAAGTGAGATATGTTATTTAATTATATGGAAAATGTTTGAAATAATTTAATATATGCATTAAAAAAATATAATATAAATAAAATAAACGATTTAAACAATGCATAAGCAAAAATGAATTTTGGAAAAAGAAAGTTGTACCTAGATTATTTAAAAATAATTTTGTATTTAATATATTTAAAGTTAAGATAAATATGTTTTAATTAATTTTTAGTTTTTCATAATTAATAAATTTGAAAGTCATAGATTTGTTTCATTAATTATGATCAATATTGTGATCTGATTAGTTTGGTATTAATAAGTGTTTGGTTTCAATGTTTGTAAGCTCGGTTTATTTGTTTAAAGCTATAAATAAACTAAAAATTCTATTCAAAATTTAAGATTTTTGTTTAATTCACAAAATTTGTCTTAAAAATAATAATAACAATAATAGTGATATATTTCAATTAGCTTTTTATTAAATAATATTGTCTATTTTTTTTAAATGATTAATATATATATATATATATATATATATATATATATATATATATATGGGAATATATATTTTTTATATACAGTATTTTTTTTTTAGGTTCTATTGGTGAGACATGTATAGGGGGATTGAATCTCCGATCACTTAGATACACAAGCGCTTGCCAACATATTTTTTTGTCAATTGTGCTACTACCCATAAACTTTTTTATATGTTGAATTAAAATTTATTTTATGGTTCAATATGACATAGAATTTATAATTTGATGTGGGTAACACTAATATTTGTCCATTCAAATATTGTAAGTTGGTCATGCACTAAAATAATAAAAAAGATATAATAAATATCATATATCGACGATGTATTAAAAATATAAATAATACAATTTATGTGTGTAATAAACTATATATAATCAATTTCAAGCAATCCAAACAATGAACAATGAAATAATCCCTCTTCATCAATCTAAACAAACTAACTTATCATTGAACTAAGTTACTAGAGGACATAGGTGAGTCTCTCTCATGGTTGTTAGGTACAATTCATTTTTGCATTAACACAATGAATTTGGTATAAATATCTATGAATTGCTGCATTAAATTAATGCAAGGATGTAAACACTATTATGTAAAATTCTACATTAAATCCCTAGATATTTATTTGTCTTTGTTCTGCATATATTTTACAGTCCCTAAGTTGAAAAATGATTAGGGTACCTCACAAACATGGGCTTTCTTTTATTATATTTAAATTTATTTCAAATATTCTGTTTGTTAGTATGTTTTTCAAGGCCATTATCCAATCAATTTACTATTTTTCTTAGTACATGCCAGGTTATGGTAACTATCTAGATGCGATAAACACCAATAAATAAATAGTTATATATAAATACAATTTTACATTGATGTAGTGGAATTGTTATAAATAATTATAAATTGTTACATTCGATTAATGTAGGATGCAAACATAATTTCATGAAATTTTATCTCTTAAATCTGTTTTTGCTTGTTTTGTTTATTTGTTTTCATCACTTGCATATTTATAGTCCTTCAACTAAAAAGTGATTAGGTTACCTCTCAAGCATGACGTTGTCGTAATTTGATTTAAAGTTACTTTGGATAGTGGGTTTATCAATATGATTTTCATGGTTGCTAGCTAATCATTGCTTTTTTACCTAGTACCTACTATGTTGTGATAACTACTTATATGTGATAAACATCAATATAAAAAAATATACATGTGTACACGTGTTAGGAAAAAAAGTAGAAACTAACCATATAACAGGTAGTAGAATGTAAAATATCACTCGACCAAAGTCCATTTTAGCACTAAGTTTGTTTGATATGCAAGGTTTAGTTCTTACTTTATATGTTCACGGAAACGAGAAAATTTTTAATGAAAGTAACCTTTGATAGACGCATACCATAACTAGAAAGGAAATAGAACATTCATTGCAAAAATCTAAAGTAAATGTCTTGAATAATGAACTTTACTCTAACTATTACAACTTAATCTAATTTAAGGAATAAACCATAAGTAAATACTAAATTACTTTGTAGAAAACAAAGCAATGACATAAATGAAAACTAAAGGAAGAGTCAAAATCCTATGTAGGTCGTATTCACCTTTAAGAATACAATTATCTAATGTCACCACTATATCATGAACACAACATACATTTCTACGTTATCAATATGGTAGAAAAAACAATTTTGCACTTTTCTACCATAATAGTCACAATCCTACGAGAAATTATATAGCACTGCACAAAACATGCATAAAACACAAAAATGAACAATACGAAGTGGCGGAATTCCTCCATAAGAAAGATCACTAGTGATTTAGCTCCAATAAATCCATGCACAACATTTCTATATAGAAAAATGGGTGACTATGTCATAAAATCATTCCTATAGGAAATTGGTAATCCTAATCATCAATATTCTTGTATCAGTAAGATAATAAAGAAAGTGACAGAACATAAATTAAAGGCAAGGAGATGGAAATATGAAAGGATTCCTCAATGTACCATTGGGTAAGTCTTATCCAAGGTGCTCAGGGAACATAAAAAGATCAAGTACTAAACCAATGGATGATAAATTTTCTTCATTAAAATAATATAAGAGTGGAGTACATTGTTTGGTCCTAAAATAACATGTTCAAGAGTTCTTGGGAGTTGTAGACAAATTATAAAATATATTAGAACCCATAATATTGATCTTCAAAACCCCATTCCTATGACTAACTCATGTTAATATATTTGGTCTCCTTGATAGTTGAAGAATCTTTGAGTGATCTAGGGTTGTGTTGGATAGAGTTCCATCTATAAAGGGAACAAAATCCTTACTTTGTCTAAAGCTTGTTAGCCATAGTTCTTGTATCCCATCCTCCCATGGCAATACACTAATTGTACCAAAAATTGAGTGAAATCATGAGCATGACCTAATCAAAAAAACAACCTTGCTTGACTTATGATTAGCCTACAAGACAACCATATTGTATATCAATAAGGTAAAATTATGTGTATTTTGGGTGAAAAGTGTTATTTATGTGCTTGTAGAGGGCCAATGTATGGGCCCATTGCATACTTATATTAAAGTGTATAAAACTTGGCAAATTTAAAAGCCTACCATAAAATGTTTGGAAATGTTTTTGTAAAAATATTCAAATTTTAAGGATTTCATATAATTTCTAGAAAGTTTTGGCAATCTTCAAAATAAAATAGTTTTATCGTATAGAATTTTGGTGAATCATTTTAGAAAAATAAGGAAATCAATGAATCATTTTTTTTAGAAGACATGGAAAATTAGCCCACTAGTGAATTTTAGCCACTAAATTTTTTCCTACATGATTCCATCCACATCCACCTTGTAGTTCATATTCGACATTGATAATATGTGATATTTCAAGTATTATTCCATGCTACTTCAGCTTGAGAAGCAAGTTTTAGGGAGAGGATCTTATTTCCCTCCCTTGTCATCAAGAACTCAGGACCCATCAAATATGCCCAAAATCTCATATAATGTTCAACTCAAATGATAAAAACTCCCTAGCAAGGCCATGTCTCGTCATGTATAGGTCTTATTCAAGGTGGTTGAGCTTGTAAATGTTTAATTAGGATTATAACCCTTGTTTTCTCCCCTTGACCACGTTTATGCCTTGATGTACCTATTTCCATTTCTCAAAACCTAGTCATGGCACATATATCCCACCCCTACAAAAGACTCATGCATTAGTTAGCGGATTTATCCAAAGGCCATAATCCTTAGAAAATTTAATAATATCCCAAGGAATATCTTGTCCTTTTTCACCCATGATCTAGATCTTGTGGCTCATTCTTAATACACAAAACCTCCTAAAGGCATCCATTTCAAACTCTAATTCCAAATACTCCCTAGATAGTGCATTTTTAGTGGTTTATAGGGTAATTTTCATGTTGATCTAGCTTGAGAAGATTCGTTGTGGACCTTATACCCCTATGATTTCATTTTCTAACCATGAATATTAAGCCTAAGAAGTTTCATTTAGGTTTTAAGCCCCTATTTCCCCACCAACCATGCTTATGCATCAAAAGCCATATTTTCCAATGCACAAAACCTACTCATGGTACCTGTGTCCCACCTAGATGTTAATGAACCCCAACCATAACCTTGAGAAACACTCTTGATGTTCCCCTAGGACACATTCAGTTTTATGTCATATTTTATCATATAATCATGGATCGTATATCCCTCTAGTAAACCAAAAATACACTATATGGGTCATGTGTGGTGGTTCAAGCATACATTCATGGCATTATATAGTATAAGAAGCTTTATGGTTTGTAGTTTGTTTTCATGGTGCTTAAGCCTGAGATGCTACATTCAAGGCATGAGGATCGTGTTGTACTCCATTGACCTTTGTTAGACCTTGAGACCCATTCTTGGTTCACAACTAACTTGGTGACCATATCCCACTTGGAGGTGAATGATCTACTTTAGAGGTCATATACATTGGTTTAAGGACTTTCCCATATTGATTAAGCATAATAAACTAAAATTAGTAGTACATGCTCTTGTTTCTCTCCCTCAACTATGATTAAGGACTTGAGACCCAACCATGATGGAAAAAATATGTAATGGTTTCCACTATGACCTCAAATATTAAATACTCGATATAAGGTCAATGTTTCGCTTCTGACTATGTTTATGCATCAACACCTTTTTCTGGTGCAACAAATTTAACCATGGTGCCTAAATAATTAGAATCCTACAAGGAACTTGTTGGGTTCAAGAATTTGCACATCTTTATCACCTTTTTATTTACCTTTTTGTCTATTTTGTTCTCAATAGTCACGTCCTTTCCATCTATTATCCCATCTATTGATTCAAGTATACCAAATATTTATGTCACTCTAATGCACTAAGTGTTTCTAGTGTTTTGTTGACAGTATGTTGAGGAATATGTCTATAGGATGAACCAATTGATCCAGTATGTTGATACTTCGTCATTTTTAGGGTGTTGTTACTCCATGACTTCATAATGTTGTTACTCCACTTTTTTGTTACTTTAACGCACCTAGATACCACTACTACCAAAGCCTTGGTGATATTTAGGGTTGTCTTCTTGTGTGTTATTACTCGACAAGGTCAACACAGTTCATTGTGACAACAAGGATTTGACTCTTCGTAAATGACATGGCCAATTTGGCCACACTAGTTATGATCACCAGTTTTTCGGTTATTTTCTAATTAAGGTGGCTTATTGTGGCAACAACCTTATTTGTATACAATTTGTTGTAATTAGTTATTAAAAAACTTTAGTTAACTTTATTTGAACAACTTGAGAATCGAAAAATTCTCGAGGTTGTTCATGTTCAATTTAGCACCAAGATTACATAAAAGGGAAAAACATACAAAAGGGGGTCTACCTACCCGGGGGCTAGCATTATTTTTCTTAGACTATGCATTTGTATCTTTTCTTTATAATTAATGCAAGACTCAGCAAGTATGTGGCTCCTTCTATGATTTTTTGTGTTAGCCTATAGGCTATGAGATTTTCTCCAACTCCTTAACAAGGAAGGGCCTCCTCTTTAGCAGGGATTGTTTTGAATGTAGAGGTAGCTTCGCTTATTCACTTAATTAGCTTGTGGGTTTTCAATTATATTTCTAGAATTTAATTTGGTTGTTGTTATAGATTTCATGTATAGCACAATATCGTTATTGTTACATATGATAGGTTATAGGAATTCTTGAATGTATGTCACTACTAGTCAAACATAGCCATCTTAGATCTTTTCCAAATAATTTTGGTGTTGTTTATTATGTAAAATTGTTATGGATTGTTGTGATTTGTTACTATTACAGAAAGTGTCAATTGGTTTTTTGTTACAAATTGATAATTATTTATTGTTGTTACTTGATTCTTGTTACAAATCACTATTATTAATTATGATTATAGGTCATCGTTACATATTGTTGTTACACATAGTTTCTACAGTTTAATATTGATATCATTTATTGGTCCCAACCCAACATTATTAATGCAATTTCAATAGTAACATTTTATTTTAAAGTGGTTATGTTGTTTGAATGATTTCACTCGTAGTTTGGTGGTGTAGATATTGGAGATTGATTTCATATTGGTTGTGTTGTTAAGTGATTTCATTTGTGCAAGGACCTGGTTGTGTTGAGTGTTATTTCCTTTCTACAAGAGTGACTAAGTGTTGTTTCCTTCCTCCAAAGCATGGTTTTCATTTCCATAATTGTGTGTAGAGAGCTCTTATTTTCATGCATGTGTGGTTTTCAGTAGTGAGATTTATAATTCTAGGATTGAGTGAAGAGTGATTTTAAGTAAGCATTGGGATTTGATTGAGGGTTGGGCTCTTGTTGAGGAAGCATAGTAGAAGAAATTATAATAGGAAGTAGTCAGTGTTAGCTAGTGATTGTTATTTGCACATATTGTGCATAATAACCTTGAAATAAAAGATAAAAAATCCCTTGTTGATAATTTATACTAGATTGGATGCATTGTTTTAACAAGACAATAAAAATCACCAACTAACCCCTATCAAGGACTCATGTGTTGGTTCAAGCACTCATTCAAGGTTCTTCAGCTATATAATATAAAATTGAGATCAAAAGGCACATTTTTATACTTTTTTTACCATGTTTAATGGGTCTATGACCCATCCTTAATGTGCAAAACCTTGTAATGGTGTCTATAACAAAATCCAATGCAAAGATTATACAGAACGAAGCCTCATGCCCAAATATGGAAGTATGGCATATGGTGCCCTAGATACAAAATGAAACTCACTAATCACTCATTAACCACTACCACCTTCATAACTATTAACTACATCTTAGAAGTTGATCTTTCTCTTATTACTAAAAGTAGTAGCTCAATTCCTTTTTTGTATGGTTGTGGTTTGTCTCTTTAGAGAATAGAAAAAGAAGAAACATTTGTATTATATTTTTTCCACAATGATTTAACACACTTACAATATGATACTTTATAATTGAAGCTAAGAAAACTCACTATAGATGATACTATCAATTATGATGGTGTTTCCCTCCTCTATGACCATAAACTCTTAGCTATGACAGCTTGTAGTACTTACAAGAATCAAAGCATGCAATTTAAACAAATTTTCCTAAACTGAATCACATTCATGATACATAAAAAATTCATCAATGAATGATCTCACCATGAATGTCTTAGGTAATGATAGAGATTCACTAGAAAGTAATTCATTCAGTTGCACAAGCTACTCTAAGGCAACATATGTTGTTGAATGCACTATGGTATCAACATGGGTTGTTGGTCATATAATGGGGGGTGGGGGCTGGGGGGTGGGGGAGTGGGGGTGCATAGGGCTAGGTGGTGAAACCATAGCAGATGACACAATGGTGGCCACAACATGGGGACTATTTGGTGGTGTACTAGTGCAACCACTATGGATGGATGGGATGACAAAGGTGGTAGGGGTGGGAAGCAATAAAGATCCATCAGTTGTACAAGAGATGGAAGCACCCCATGGCATAAAAGTGGTATCCTAAGATTCAACGCAAGGTGGCCAAATATCGGACTTGCCTAACAACTTGAGACAAATGATGTGCAAAAAGTGGGTGGTTGTGAAGCATATGATGGGGATAATATCAATCTAGAATACAATGAGCCAACCTACATACACGTGTACATTATATTTTAATTATTTAGCCAAAATAAGATAATAAAATTCACATCTAAACAAGATTTAGCTTGACACGTGATACCTTATAAGGGGGTGATAGGTCAATCCTAAGTAATCACGGTTCATCACAAGATGACACTGCAATCTATAGAAAAATTAAATGATGGACATAATTATAGCCAAAATAAATCACATTCAAATTAAAAACATCTAGAATATGGACTGAAAACATATGACAACGTTCATTGTTAGAAGTGGACATTTTGAATACATAAGATAATTTGTCTTAAAGACAATGATTCAAATAACAAAGATTTGGAAATAAACAATAAATAAATGATATGTGGGATCAAAAAGAGGAAAGGATAAACCAACTACAGAAACCTTAAGAGCATAATAAATAAAAGAAACATAACCTAAAACCTAAAATAATGAAAGTATCTACTAAATAATAACAAAAAAAATCCTATAAATAATAATAAAATAATTAAAACTAAAATATATTAAAAACTAATAATTATAATAATTATATAAACACATTAAATCTAATATTCAAGTATATGATATTGTCACAGGATGTAATAATAGTAATAAGTATAATATTAATAAACTATAAAATTTTATTAATAAGCCAAATGAAAAAAGAAAAAACATATAATAAAGCTACTCTTATAATATAGTAACTTATAACTACACAAAAAAATTACTAAATAATTATATAATAGTAAATAATAATATGAGATAGGTTTATAATGGTCAAATTTAAATCATATTAATAAACATAGAATTAGCAATAATAATAATAATAGTTTATCCATGTTCATGGCATTTGCCAAGATAGAAAGGAATATGTTCATTGTTGAGGTTTTTACACATATTTATCATCTTAGATATTGATAAGTGATACATTCTAGTAGATCTGCAACTACATTCATGTACATGTATATGCAAGCAGATGAAGTGTATCACTTAATTCACATGACTTTGATATGGGATTAAATTAACCAAGTGTATTTCGGAGCATTACCTTCTCTAATATTCATAAGAGGGAGAATATAACCTAATTCAAACCAATGCTCTAACGAAATCCTCATTTTTTATAACTAAGGTGTTGTATAAAATATCTCAATTGTAACCTAACGAAATTGAAGAGATAAGGACCCTATTCAAAAAGTGTTCCCTTATCTTCTACATAAGAAATATTGATAGTAAAGAAGAGGAGATCTAGGCATAAGTGCTTACTTTGATGGGTAGATGCCCATAAATTTCTCAATTGGTATATGGTCTTTCATGTATTAAATGTAGTTACCTATATTAAGTGAAGTGATTGTGTACATAGGGGATTTGCCCCTTTATATATATATAGATATCCAGTTTTCCTTTGATTTTTACACATTTAATTATTTATGTTGGATCCTTTTCCTATTTTACCCATTTCCACATCTAGATTGTCTAAGTGATTCAGGCTTATGCATGTTTCCCTAAAGGTTGGCTACTTAAAGCAGATTGTGAGCAATTTAGCTTATATAGGCTTCCCTAAATGATTTGCTACTTGAATAGATAGTAGTTTCTTCATCTTGCAAAAATTGAATTTATTATCACTATTTCTGTCAAAATCTAAAAACGAAATAGTAAAACATAAACATGTTTTCATTGATTATCTCTAAATAAAAATTCAATATATGTAATTAGTATTCATAAAATAATTAGTATAAATTTTTGATATGTTTAAATTTTTTATTCATTAAAAATATTATAATTTACTTTTAAAAAAACATTAATGTTAATGTTTCTACATATGTTAAATTAATTAACAAAAAAATTAATTTAAAAAAATTAAGAATATATACAATAAATTTATTTTTATTTAAATTTAAATAATAATAAAATTATATATAAAAATAAAGAGCCTTATCATTCTTTTTTTTCTAAAATTTTTGTATTTTGGGAGCTTGAAATATTAAAAATAATATAACACAATTCATGCTACATATATATAGGACAGAACACACTGACTTCAGAAACATGTAGATCATGACTACAACTCACACATCAGAAACATACTACTTCTAGATTGACACCTAAAACTCACAATGACAACTCACAACATATTATCAATATAAAAAACTTTAGCTAATTTTAAAAATTCAAAACTTTGAGATTTACTCCACTTGCAACATATAAATAAAATACAAAACTATTTATAATATGTTTCCCACTAATTTTAGAAATCCAATCTTTCGTATTTACTCCAGAAACAAATAGAACACAGCTATTTTTAATAAGTTTATTTTCTTATTATAGAAATTGTGTTTCAGTAAGAAGAAAGAAATACGAGAAGCAAAGGTCGGAACTACCAGAAACAAAGATAGCAAATGGTGTTTCAGTAAAATGAAAAAGTGCGAGAAATTGTGTTTCAGTAAAAATGAAAGAACAACGAGAAGCAAAGGTCGGAACTAGCAGAAAACAGCAAAAGGAGCACTCAATTTGGATGGCTAAAAATAGCAGGAAAAAACTATTAAAGCTTTCTCATGCCAACCCCAGAATGTCTGTCTTTCTTATTATACGTCCTCTTCGTTGCATTCAAAATTAAATTCCATATCGCCACTTGAAGCTTTATTGGAATTGCACTTCAGATCATTAGAATTCAAGCATGTCTCAGAATTATCTGCTTTTGAATTCCTTAGGCCATGGCACATATCTGCTTTTTAATTACTTAGGGCACGGCACATATAGCGTTGTTGTAAAGGCCGTGAATGTTGATACAGGAAAGGTAGTGGCCATGAAATTTTCTCATGAATGTGACGTGACGTTGAAGGAAGGAGGTCTGTTAAAGTTCTTGAGCCCAAGTAAGTATGTGGTATGTGGTGGGGTTCTCTGCGTGTGAAAAAATTAAAGGTTATGATGATCAGTATACAGGCCCACCTTTTGTATACATTGCAATGGAATATATGGATGTGTCCCTGTACAAATTCATTCATGTTCTGCATGTCCGATGGGGTTCATCCATTTTTGGGTGCCATTATAGATTAGGGGTGATGAAAAGGTTACTATGGGAACTCTGCAACGGTGTGGCTTATTGTCACAGCAAGGGTGTTGCACACAGGGACCTTAAGCCCTCTAACTGTATGATAAACATGGAAGCCACTGCCTTCAAGATTGCGGACTTTGGCATGGCTGTGAGGGTGGAAGACTCTGAGCATGGTGTTATTGAGAACAATAAATACCAGGAGTACGTTACTTTGTGGTACAGAGCTCCTGAATTGCTGATGGGACGCACCTCATACAATTGTTTTGCAGTGGACGTTTGGTCAATGGGATGCATATTTGCAGAATTGTTCATCGGTGAGCCGCTATTTCGTGGGCAATCTGTAAAGGAGCAGTTGGATATCATATTTCCAAATCCGGGAAAGCCTTTCCCATCCCTCACAAGATTTGTTAAAAATGTTGGGTGTTTAGAAGGTGTGGATTTGCTGAAACAAATGTTATAAGTGGATGGAAACAAAAGAATAACCGCTAATGAAGCTCTGCAACATCCATACTTTCAGTGCTACAGGACTATAAACAGCTGCCATAAAGATTAAAAATGGAAATCAGCTACAAATCTATTGATGATAACATTATCAAGATAGAGGCCGATGCTCTCTTAAAGACAGAGCTGCTGGAAATGGAAGCAGGTGCTATGAAGCTGACACTAGTAAAAGATGGGACAGCACAGCTTCCCACAGTGCATCCCACTCTGGGACAATCAGTTTTTTGATGTTTTGCAGATTGGGTTACAGTCTTGCAACTTGTTTTGGCTTTGTCACCAACCTGATGTTTTGATTCTAATTTATTTTCATCTGGTGATAAACAAAGTGTCAATTTTTTCTCAGGATAAAATACTATTCTTTACAGATATATTAACTTGGCTGAAAAGTCCAGAATAATGTGAACAGGACAGCTTCCAGGTTTTTTTGAAGATTTCTCCTATCAATTTACTACTGGAGGGTTTTCTGTGATTTCTTGCACTTATGAAATTTAATCAAATTTCTACTATTCTTTACAGATATATTAACTTGGCTGAAAAGTCCAGAATAATGTGAACAGGACAGCTTCCAGGTTTTTTTGAAGATTTCTCCTATCAATTTACTACTGGAGGGTTTTCTGTGATTTCTTGCACTTATGAAATTTAATCAAATTTCTACTTGAATAAAAGTTCAGAAGAGACTATATCACTAATGCTAGCACAGCACACATAATTGAGAAGCCGATATGACGCATTGTTTTTTGGGGTGTGTTACAACTTTGGTGACCATGCAGCTCAGTTATTGCATGTTCAGTTTGTAACTCCACCTTGACAGAGTGAAATGTGTGGTGTAGGATAAAAAGCTCTCTGTTAATGCGCAATTGTTATTCCCCAAAATTCTAATATCTAAATTTTATCATGTTCATGTCTGTGCCAAGTGATGTGTCTTTTTCATGTGCATGTGTTTATTCAGATATAAACTACTTAAGTTCTCACCAGCATGGGCTACAGTGGCCATTCTGATGATCTATTTCATATTCATTGCATTTTTCTAATAAAATGACATTATATTCATTTAAATTATGTGATTGAAATAAGGATACAAGACCTTATTTGTATTTGATGGTCTGTAAGGCTGAGTATAAGCTCACACCAATCCTTTTTTTCAGTGGGGGAGAGAATCCCCACTGAAGAATCATAATACAACATATATCACCGAAGCGAGCAGATTCATCATACAATATCACCGAAGCGAGCTGAATATGTCATCATCGAGCAAAATACGGCATCATCTAGCAGATTAGGGCACCATCTAGCAGATTACGGCACCATCGAAACTGTTCCATGCTGCTGCAGCAACCGCAGCGCGCGCAGGAATCGAACAGGGCACCATCTAGCAGATTACGGCACCATCGAAACTGTTTCATGCTGCTGCAGCAACCGCAGCGCGCGCAGGAATCGAACATGGCTGGGGTGCGAAAGCCAACCGCCCCAGCCAACACATCATGCACATCACGTGCTTAGCTCACACCAATCCTTGTTATTCTTTAAAAAGAAAATCAGTTTCTATGTCACTCTTTCAATAACACTGACTAAATCCCAGTTTGAAAATCAGTTAAATTAAGAAGACTAAATCCCAGATCGAAAATCAGTTCAATTAAGAAGAAATTACTCATTCAAAATCATTTGCATGAGCAAGTTGTCAAATAATTGTAAGTTGTCGTCTTAGAGAACATGCTTGGAGCACATTCTTCATATTCTACCAACTGTAACGACCAGAACGGGAGCAAATGTGGACCCATGTACAAATTTGTTTCGTACTGTGACATTGCTCACAATTATAGAAAATATAATTAGCGTGATAAAGATGCACATTGGGTTAGTACTCTCTTCATTATTCTATGATTCAAAGACAGTGATTAAGTTTTAAAGTGTTTAATGGGTTTGTATGCTTAGCAAAGAAAATGAATCTCTATGGATGAGATTAGTTGGCTAGGGAAGCAGGTACGTTACTTATTGGCTCCACTGGGTAGAAAGGCGGAATTCTTCTCTTAGAGGTCACCACTATAGAAACCCACCACCTACGTGTATTGCAAATGACTGTACAAATATATGGATATGACTGTACAAATATCTATCCGCCTTTTGCATTCCCCATGGGTGATTCAATTAGTTAATATGGGTTCCAATATAATCAACGGTTGGCAGCTGATAGAAAGGGTGTTTCATAGAAGGACCTCAAATCCTCTAAAAGTGTGTGATAACCAAGGATTAGGCGCTCAAGATCCTAGAGTATGGATCCATTGTCATGGTCGAATATTGCTATGGCGGAATATTACTATGGAATTATTGAGATCAAGAAGTGTAAGGAGTATATTGGGCTATGGTACATTAACTCTTACAATTGTTGATGGACATACTATATGGTTGATTTTAGTGGATATTTAGTGAGTGGGATGAATATTTATAAAAATGAAAATAGATTAGTTTTTTCGTTACCTTGCAAATATTACACATATTTGTTTTTTAAATTGTGAGTTAAGTGAGAGATGATATTTTAAAAAAAATAATGGGTTATATGTTGTTTTGTCGATACTATGACAACGAGTGGTTGGAGATTATATTTTCAAATGTAGTAGGGCTCTATTGTACTCATATTATGCATGGTAAGATTATTTCTAGAAGATGATTGAGTTGCATCATTCAAACAATATATGTACTGTGACAACGAGTGGTTGGAGATTATATTTTCAAATGTAGTAGGGTTGTTTTGTACTCATATTATGCATGGTAAGATTATTTCTATAAGATGATTGAGTTGCATCATTCAAACAATATATGTTTGCACTTGCAGACTACAACACTATTACACCCAGTATCTTGAAAATGATAAAAAGTCAATGAATAATAATCCATTTCAAGGTTTCATCACATGTAATAGCCTTAATTGCAAAGCTTTTTGGACAAAACTTTTTGAAGTGAGAGCCCCCAATGTTAGCTCAATTGGTCGAGTCCCCATCGTTAAAGTAGATTTGTTGTTGAGAGGTCACGGGTTCAATTCTCTCGACACTCTCGGGGCCAGGCTTCATGGATGAGCCGACAAGAAGTGATCCCTTTGGGTGGATCTTCCTTATACAAATATTCTGCAGATGTAGTGATTACTGATCTGTAGGACCCGTGAAACACATACAAATATTTTTAACGAAAGGTACTATGGTATGGCCCCAGTGGGGGGATACATGGGATTTGAATATATATGATAGAACCTCTAGTGGGGGGCATATATGGGGTTAAATGTGTATGTAATAGTGTTAGCCTAATAATAAAGGGGTCATGTATGCAATGTGTGAATAGGTATATATGGAGATCATGTAATCATTATCAAGGTCATGTGATTTGGATGTATGAAACTATTTGTGTATTTTAACTAGATTTTCCTACTCTTTAATGAGTTATTGTGTAATTTATTTCTCTTATCGATATTGGAGTTGTACTCCTCGCTCACATTGGTGCACATGTTGTGTACTTTTGGTTTCTTATGATATTTTAAGGATTTTGTTCATAACAAACACATGATGAATTAACCAAGTTTAGACAATGCCTCAAAAGGATGATTATGAATATAGGTTGTATGTAGAGTGTGGATTTGCTCATTAAAAGGTTGGAAGTGGATAAGAATAAGACAATCACAACTAAAGAGGCTTTGTGACATCCATACTTTTGGTGGTGATCAAGTTCCACAGGAAAAACCACATGGTGGAAAACAAATTATGCATACGAAAAGGTGGGTGGAATGAAGGCTTCCATGTCTATCACACAAGATTTGGAGACAAATATCAAATTTAACCAAAGATATGGAAGGAAAGATATTATTACTAGATACATGATAATGTTGTTCATTAGCATCTTGATTATAGGCCCTTCTTTTGCTAGTTAGAGGTTACACTAGAGCGAAATATGGGAATTATTTATGTGGAAACATGGTGGCTAGGTTTCATATCTAGTTTATGGATTGATATTTGATCCTACACTTTGTTATGGTCTATTAGCCTATCACCATGGGGTTTTCAAGTGTGTTATTAATTAGCAAAATTTATTTGTGTTTATGCATAATAAAGGAGACACTCCATACTATTACCTTGTTATGATAGGCACTTCATAATGTTGGCCAATCTCTTACATCATTCATTCATTAAGCGGATTTTAAATTGTGAAAACTAGAGTCAATATATTGTAATTATTGGAGTAGGGGATGTGGGATAGGAGGAGTTTATAAATATTTGGGGGTATAAAAAGGGGTATTTGGTAAAAATAGAGGATATATACTAAATATGTGGGTTATTTTTACTAGAAAAATATATTGGGAGTGGATTTCAACAAAAGGATTTTGGGAGGTTTTTATTAATATCTAGTGATATTAGAGGTATTCTTTAATGTCCCGTGAATGCAGATGTTATGACACGGGATAATTAAGTGGATACCTTGTGCTTATTGTTTCTTAGAGATGTTTTCATATAGGTGGTAATTATGGAAATTGTTCTAGCAATAATTGATGAAAATAAGGGCCTATTAAATTTGTTTAGAAAACCTAAGTATGTAAATCTATAGAGAAAAGAAATTTTGGGGGAAATATTTATTTGGATTCTTGTATATGACCATGGGTAATCATGAGAATGTTAGGGTTTCTAAAGGGTCTTGTCCTTCCTTGGAGATAGATGAAAATTTAAGCTAGATGTTCCTTTTGATTAAGGGGGAGTTGGTGGGAAGTGAAAAGGTTGTAAAGAGGGCCTCACTTCCACTAACATCCATTAATGACATAGAATTTGTAGTCATTCAATGTCAATGTTAGTAGTGTTGGGAATGCTAGAAGAATCCAAGAAAGGGGGTGACAATCACGATTTTTGAATCCAATTTTTCTCTAAAATCACCACTAAGGTCAATGAGAAGGGGAGGTTGGGCAATACATAGTGTGGCGAGGAAGAGGTGGTAAAGAGGAGAAGGAAACCTAAATTTGTTAAATGGAGAGTACAAGGAATGATATTAATATTTAGAAAATATGTGGTGATGAAGCATGTGTAACTCTATCAGTGATTTGAATTGGATAATTATATTATTTGTCATCCATCTCAATGCATTTGGAGTGGAAAAAGTGGAGGAATCAGCTCAGTTGACCGTTTTAACCGGTGGCACCTAGTTTGGCGAAACGGGGTTCGAAACCTTCCCGGATCATTTTGAGGCATCAAACAACATTTTTGGGGAGTAAAACTTTGCCGCTCAACCGTAGCACTTTTTCATGTTATTCTACACACAAATACCTTTCCAATGGCATAATAATTGCGTCAATCGAAGTCCGTATGCAAAAGCTATGTCACTCATAAGTTCACCTTCCTGTTTTCACACCTATAGTTCGGGAGGATGTCACGTCAGCCCCCATTATTCATGGAAAAGGGGCTAGCCACGTGTTTTGATGTAAAATACTCTAGAAGAGTCTATTTTGTAACTCTAGTTAAGATTTGATGTAGTCAAACTTAACCACTAGTAGGCTATCGGGCTGTGTTATAACTGGGCCACTAGGAGGATGAGGCATTTCATTCTTTCATGAGCATTTTGTTCCATAGTTGAGAAAATATAGATAGGAGAGATAGGAGGTAGAGCACACAGAGAGGATATGTGCACTGTAGTAGCCCACAGGCCATAGACATTACTTCATTGTATCTGCAACCATATTTCCAGACAGAGAAAGAGAGCGAAACAACCTCACCTTCCAGTTGGGTTTTCTCCCAAAAGAGTTTCCAAGAAAGAATATCTTGTGTATTATGTGTGTGTGAGCTTATTTTTTCGTTCTCTACTTTTCTTCTTGATTTACTTTTACATGCATGCATTAATTACAGTTAATTTTACAGATTTAGAAATTAAATAAACTATAATAGTGTAGAATCTCATATTTTAATATAATATTATCAAATCTGTTGTGACAAATTGTCCGATGGAATATCCATGGCACTTTACAGATCAATCAAGAAGCAACATTGATGGGAAAATTTCATGATAGAGTTATCTCTATAAAATCAATGACCTTTTGGGTGAGAAAAGGAATAGAAACAACTTTGGCTATGCCCCTATTTCCCATTCATTCGTTAGTTGTTAGATTACTTCTATATTTCAAATAATAAAGAACAAAGAAAACATACTACATACTCCACTACCACAATGGCATCACAATTATAACTCAACATGCTACTAAATGACTTTTCATTTTCCTTTTCTCTTTCCCTCTTTCATTAATCTTCCCTCCCTATACTCCTTTTGCACTATTTTTGGGGAAATTTTCCATCCTTGAATAAGGTTTTTCCTTATTGCTTACACATTTTTGTTCTTATGGGTTTTATATTGAGAGACAAAGAATCCAGGAACTAAGGATCATCATTTTGTTTTCTCAACTTTTATAGTTGCTCACATGAAGGTGTCTCCTCCAACTTAAAATGCATTTTCTATCTTCAAAATAGGCTCTTTCTATTTCTTTATTAGACCAATGTAGCTTTATATTCATAACAACATAATTCTAAATTATATTTATACCATGAAACTCCATTCTAGATATTATATTACTCAATATATGGAGCTCTCTATTTGATCCATATTTTTATTCAATCATATAATGATTCATTATATTTCTATTTCAATTCCATTTAGATAATATTCCTTTTATTTTATGATTTTATTGTGTTACTAATATATTATTTAAATGGGATTGGAAACCACAATATTCACATTGAAATAACCTACTTATTCTAGTTGGGGACTTAGATTAAGACCAATTGTTTCCACTCTCACCCTTTCACTTTCGTATTCAATTTATGGTTCATCAAGTGGGATTATTCTTTATATATTTTTATTAATTTTTATTAGGATATTGTATTATGTTTTTAGTTAAACCCATATTAGTTTGGTTTTGACCCAAAAAAAGCAAAATTTTCATAGTTTAATTTTGCATAATAAAATATAGTATTATTTGACAATATTTTAATTTATTTGTTTGCAATCTAATTGGCTATCAAAATGAAGATATTATTGGTCATTTTATTGATTAATTAGCTGAAAGACACAAGTTTCAATCATGTTCTGGTCACTCACATGTAATAATACTATAAATTTACACCATTTTTAATGGCGATGCCTTTACAGAGTAACAATTAGTGATATAAAATGTCAATTACCTCCTTGGTTGATTCTAGAAGCTCTCATTCAAATGTTAATAGAGCTAATATTTATCTCACAACAAGAAATCTATATCACATGCAAAAGAAAAATTTGGAGAATAAATGATATATCATAAATTTTGGAAAACTTCCTCTGAGACTAACAGAGACTCTATGTTGTACAAATTAACCAGCATAGATCCATCTTAAATAAGGTTCTAATATGAGTTGAGAGGGATCCAATTTCTTGAAGTGCAAATTTTTTTCAACATTATTTAAATGTTATTTAAATATTTTGTATAGTTATTTAAATTTTTTACTTTTAGATTTTTTTTTAAATTATTTTGATCGAAATGAGCAAAATTTCAACTTTGATGACAGAAGCGTTACACATCATATTGGGCTGTAGAATGGGCCTCTTGGCTCAATAAATTTGATCGAATTTTTGTTCGGATTGGAGAAAACTAGCCATAAATGTGGTTTATCTCTGGTTGATGTGAGTTCGAAGCTCTTTGTATATTAGAAAGCTTTGTATTCATTAAACCCACTTCAATGCTTCCAACCACTGTCATGTTACATTGATAGTAACATCATACCCTTCATTTTTATAATTTTGGAAGGTTGATAATTTGATTTTTATATTACTGAAAATACTAAAACAAATAATTAAAGTGATTTTAAAAATATTTTTTATTATGAAAAAGTAAATCTATAAACATTATTTTGGTGACAAGTTAATCTCTAAGGGTGAGATAAATATTTGTGAAAAAAATCTAAAAATTACATTTTTCATATATTTTTTTAATTCAAAGAGATTCAAAATTTTATTAAATATTAAAACAACTAAATATTTATCATAAAAAAATTCTAATTATTTTTAACAAAAATATATTATATCTTCTCTATATTAAAAATATAATATTAATATTTAAAATATAATAAATAATGTATTAAAATGTATATTTTGATTAGAGATAAAGAAAAGTGATTCAAAATTTTATTAAATATTAATCCAACTAAATATTTATCCTAAAAAAATTCTAATTATTTTTAACAAAAATATATTATATGTTCTTTATTTTAAAAATATAAATATTAATATTTAAAATATAATAAATAATGCATTAAAAATGTATTTTTGATTAGAGATAAAGAAAAGTATATATGATAGTTTGATAGTCAGATATGCCATCACATTTCACTTGAGTACCAAAGCATCAAAGTAGTTAAATTAAATTGTCATCATGATTTTGTAGTTTTTGATTCAATTCAATTTATGAGATTCATATTTTGTTCTTTTTATTATGTCATTTATATGTAATGATATTAAATTCACACTTTTCCAAGATTTTTCTTTATATATTAAAATCTTAAGTTATCTCTTTTTTTTTTAATTTTAACTTTAACAACAAAATACTTATCCCCAAGGGATAGCTCAATTTGTTGAGCCCTTGTTGTTAAGTACCTTGTTTATTGGGAGGTCCCTTGATGCCCTTGGGTTAGGCCCGATATATTAAGTAAATTTTCGTGGATATGTGTGGATTATCACCAGTGAATTGTGATCGTCGGATTACGAATTATTGCCATGGCAACCACTCAGCACGAATTATTACCATGGCAGCCACTCAGTGACCGCCAACCATGGTTTCCATAAAAACAAAAAAATTACTTAAACTTAAAACTTCTATACAAATATGAAGAATAACCAAGCACTTTTCTCTATATAACACTTTTACTATACACCATATATGTGTTTTCTTTTCTAGTAATTCCAAAAAATGGGACTGCTCATCATCATGATCTATGGAAAGGTACGGGAAAAGAAATAATAGTATTATAAATAATAATAAAAATTTAGAGATTGATCATTTGAATTTAATATATTAATAATTTCATCAATATACAAAAAAAAATTATGGTTATTCACATTTAATGTATATACATATATAATAAATAGAGGTGTAGTCTAACTTATAGATGAGATGGTATTTTTCACTACCATTTTCTGGTTAATTTTAATCAAAAAGATTTTTAAAACTTGAGTTTAAATTGTTTTATCTACATAATTCGAGTGCCCTAGGGGTTTTTAGGGTGTTGAATCCATTTATTTTTTTGGGTGTTAAACTTGTATTGGCATATTTTGGTGAATTTAGGTGAAAAAGGCTATTTCATCAATAAGTTAGACTACACCATAAATAAATAATAAAATATACATATATATTTTTATAGATAAAATATATCTTGTATTATGTATAATAAATATATTGCAAATATACATAAGTAATAAAATAATATAACTAATAAAATTACTATATATTTAGTCACTAAAAAATCATGTATAAGTAATTTTAGAACACTATAATAAAGTATGTAGATTAAAGAGAGTATAAATTTAGCATAAGATTTTCAGGATAAACATTTTAATGAAATCAATCTTTAACTTAATCATGAGAATATGTTATGGTCAATGAATTCATATTTCAACAAATGAAATTAACAACAAAGTTGTACGTACCTGCAAACAATACATAATTACAATTAACAAAATACCTCAATTTACCAATGAGTAAAATCTAATATTGACGGGATTCTAAAGCTTAACATTAATTTAAATTCAATATTTTTACTTTAATTTAACTATATTTAAACTAAATAACAAAGACTAACAACTACATATGGTACTTGTTATATTTATAGTTTGTCACAGGATTCTTGAATCTCTTTCAACAATGGTGACAATAATTGTTTCTTGTCATATCCATATAGTATGAAGTGCAATATAAAGTACAATTGTTTGATCTGTAGAACGATCACATTTGAGCATACATGTCAACCTGTTATAAGTAGCAATTACAAAATATGTTACAAAGGAAATGCCGTAAAGCATAAATTCGAAAATAATAGCGACATATAGAAGATCATTGAATATAAAAATTAGTGAAGAAAATGTCATTCAAAGCTAGAAAATAAAAATAAATCACTTACATTATACAAAATTTATATCAATTATATGAACATCCAAACCAATTAATATATATATATATATATATATATATATATATATATATATATATATATATATATATATATATATATATATATATATATATATAGATATATATATATATGATTATTACAAAATTATTACAAAAACAATTGCAGAGAAAGAAAATTCCATGGTTAGTTTTCTTAATCAGATTCCCTTGAAATAATGACTTACCAAGATATCCATTTCTGCTCATCAATGGTTTCAGACTCAACAAAATTTACATCTACCACCCTAAATATTCCTTCTGCAAGTGTTCCAGTTGTATCAAAACGCTATCACCTTAAGCCTCCCCTGGGCTTCCAGATACCTCCGAGCTTTGATGAGGAGGCATGTTTTAGTAGCATGGGCTAATCCACAAGTTGTGGCCACTAGAGTTGTGATAACCAATGCACATGGGCAAGCAGTCACCAGAACAACTAAGGCTTTGTCAACCCATTTGTGAAATCCAAGTGAGTGGTCAATCAAAGGTGCCAATGTCATCGCTATCACTGTACATGCATTCCAATACAACAAATCCCCATTCCCTCCTTCCAGCAACATCAAAGCACCATTCCCTCCTTCCAGGAAGGCGCTAAAAAACGAAATGGCCTAAGCTGATGCAGTAAAATTTTCTCTCCAACGGGTAGGCAAGCAGTAGTATTTTTTGTTCCTCTGCCAATCCTATCACCTACTACCAGTCTTACCGTGGCAATAGTAGGCGAAACAATGGCCAACCATTACTTCCAACAACCATATATTACTAACCCGAAAGTTTTCAAGCGAAAGACACCAATCGTTGTGTAGAAAATGAGAAAATTGGAGTTGTAATAGAAGTACATAAGTGCATCTTGCTGGTACATCAATCGAACGGAGCTATGGACATAATGGATGAGTGACCATGGAAACTTTGGCACATTTCTGTAAAAATTTTACAAGAAAAATGTTAGGGTTTATATTTTCCTTCCACGAACTTTGCTTTGATGATAGAACAAAAATTGTTAGGGTTTAATTTTTCTTTCCAACAAACTTTACTATGATGATGGACATTCTCCAATCGTCCAACACATGATCCAATGATCCAGAGTAATGACAGTAGATGAGAGGGAAATGCCTTATGACGTAATTATATATTTTTTAAGTTATTATTCTTATTATTATTGATGATAAAAAAACTAATATATAAGTTAAACATATATATAACAAGATTCTTAACCATGGATATTCATCCCACTTTATCATAGAAATTCTTAATTAATAGGTAAGCTTTTTTAGAATATCATGAGCCAATATCATGGCTTATCAATATCACATGGCCAAAAAACTATAAATCATTTCATATGGCACTTGTCCATATGACCTTTTTTTAATTAATCAATTTAATTCAAATGATAAAAATATGGTAACTTACTTTGGGGATAAATGTCAACCTTTCATTTGTAAATATTATTGAGAATATTCTAAAATATTCAGTGATATTAATTTCCTACCATCCACAATTCAAAATTATCGAAGACATATTCCAAAATAGACATACCTATGGCTTAGTTATAACTTTTTTTATATAACTATAATAATCATAATTATTATTAAAAAATTAATTGTATCTATTTTGTGATAGTGCTTCTTTATCTCAAAGTATTTATGTCATTGTTTCCCTTTTAATTAGGTTGGTTAATAAAAAAGATATGTCCCATGAACAAGTGTCATATGAAGTTATGATTTCTTGAGCATGTTGTATTGATAAATTTTGATATTGGCCCATGGTATTTTAACAAAGTCTATATATAAATTAAGAATGTCCATGGTAAAGTGGGGATAAGTCTTCCTGGTTAAGAATCTTGTTATGTGTATATATGGTTAACTTATATATTAATTCTTTTTACAATTAATAATAATAATAATTTAAAATAAAGCTATGATTTAGCTAGCTTTTATGATTTTTTCAATTTTAACTATATGAGATGTATGATAAAAAATTATTTGTGTGTTATTATGGGTTGATGCCTATGGACATTTACCAACCATTAATTGTAATTTATATGGTTGGTAGTCACCTATGGCATGAATTTATGATAAGCATTAAACATTTACTTCAAGATACATCTCACATTGCAAACATTAATTTTTTTTTCCGTAAAGAAAATTCATAATTTCATAAAAAGAAATTACATGTTGTGGATGCCCAAAGGCATATGCTGTAAGCGTGGCTTTTTGACCACTGTCCAAAACAAATATATACAAAGAAACCCAAAGGGTGTGTTGTTCTGTTGCAAAATAAAAGCTATGTATAATACCAAAAATCACCCACGCAGGGGTTGACATCCATATTCACTATTTCTGTTATATACAGAGCAAAATTCAATAAAAGTTCAGAAACAAAAAGCTATGAAAATTAGAGGCTGTTGCCCCTCTGTAGTCCCTCATCTATATATGGCCTGTGAAAATACTGATAGATCCCTGCCGGTGTATGTTCGGCGATCATCCACTCTCCTAGAGGACGATGCGTCGCTTCTTTCGATAGCCTGTCAGCAGTTTCATTTCTTTCCCTGTAGATGTGAGAAACAGAAATCTGATCAAAGAATGTTTTGAAAAAAACAATTTCTTCCATAATAGTTCTCAAAGAGTAAGCAGAGCAAATAGTTGTATTGTTAAACCAATCAGTCACTATCTTTGAATCTCCATATATTTGTATATTTCGGCATTGTTTCAGAATAGCAAAGTATAGCAGATGGCGAAGTGTTATCAATTCAGCATGATTGTTTGTGCCAGGACCCAGTCCCATACAGATCTGGAAGTAGTGTGCTTCAGAAAGGTAGAGGCAAATGCCACCCCCACAGCCATGTTGTTGGGCAGCACCGTCATAATAGGCCCACGGGATTGATCTGTTTATCTGTTCCTGTTGTATAATTCTAGGTCTCTTTTGGCTGTCATCGTTTGGAAGTTCTTCATATGCAACACAAATTTGTGGGGGGAGTAGATTCCAGTTTACCAATTTATCTTCAAAGATTTTGTTATTTCTCTTGAGCCAAATGTACCATGAGACGAGGAGTGGAAGGTTCCTTGATTTTGCCATAGCCGATGTACTCCACCAGTTTTCCCAAGCCGTTGTTATATCGACCCCCTGCCAGTTCATATTCATATTAAGAGATAGTAGGACTTGAGACCATATACTCCTGGTGGTTGAGCAAGTAAGGAAAAGATGCTGGGTCGATTCTTCTTCTTGGAGGCAAAGTACACACCGGGTAGGACCCAAAAAAGCCCTTCTTTTCAGATAGGATCCAGTGGGGATCTTATCTTCTAATATGTTCCACATCAACAGTCTGGTACGTGGAGGAGCTTTTAATTTCCATAAGGTATCCCACCAGCTTCTTAAGACCTCCGGTTTTTTGTCTGCTATAATTATGTCATACCCTTGTTTCGGTGTGTATTGCCCAGCTTTCGAGTGAGCCCAAATAAGTTCATCCTCTACATTCCGTAATCTAACATGTGATTCTGTAAGTGCCTGAAGGTAGATTTGCCAAATTCTACTCCATTCATTTGGTATGTGCCAGTGCGGATCAGTTAGCCAGGCTTGTGTATGGAATGTAGTATTTTGCTGATCTCCAATCTGTCCCAGAAACTTTATGCCCCTGTTGTTTAGGTGTTGTATCAGTCCAACTGGTAGTAGATGGGAGTTACCACTACCTGTCCAAGGATCAATGCCAATTCGGACAGAGGCTCCATTGCCAATTTTCCATAGTAAGCCATCCTTGATGATAGAAATAGAATTGAGTATGGCCCTCCAAATCACCGAAATGCCCTTCCTGTTCCAAGATGGGCTTCTAATCCAGTCTATGATAGTCAACGGCCAGATGTATTTATGAAGAATAACCTCAGCCCAAAGACTATTTTGTTTTAGTAAAAGCCAACTCTGTTTGGCTGCCAAGGCTTGAGCAAAAGCCGGAAGTAATTTAAGTCCCCAGCCTCCCCACTTCTTAGGAGTAGCAATTTTGGTCCATTTTACCCAGGCAAAAGGTTTGCCCTCCTTTCTTCCATTCCAGAGGAATTTACAATAGATTTGTTGAATTCTATGAAGAATCCCTCTTGGAATCCAGGCGAGTGACATCCAGTATACCAGGGTGGCTTCGAGGACTGATTTGATAAGAGTAAGTCGGCCTGCCCTAGAGAGGAATCTATGACACCAACAATTTATTCTCTTCTCCACTTTTGTGATGAGCCAGGTCCAGTTAGCAATCTTATAACCATCTGGTTTTAGTCTGAAGCCCAAATATTTCAATCCCCCCATCAAATCAGTTGCTTGAAAGGGAAAATTTTGAGTGGCTAACTGAGATTCCTGTAGGGTACATTCAGATAGAGAGATGGTGGATTTTTCTCTGTTGATCTCCATTCTCGTGGCTCTGCAGAAAAGTATCAGAATCTCATTCAATGAAGTCGTGTCCCGGACACTTCCATTCAGGAAAATCAATATGTCATCTACAAAAAGTAGATGTGTCAGGTAGTATTGTTCCATAATTTTTAGACCTTGAAGGCCTCCCCTTCTTTTTTCTATAGCTATGAGTCTGCTCAACCCTTCCATGACTAATAAGAAAAGAAGTGGAGATAAAGGGCATCCCTGCCTTATCCCTCTATCAATATTGAAGGTGGGCGATGTTGAACCATTAATGAGAATAGCAAAAGAAACAGAGGAGATACAGCCCATGATCCAGTTGATGAGAGCAGGGGGAAATCCCAAGTGGGTGATAATCATCTTAATGTACAGCCAATTCACTTTGTCAAAGGCCTTTGACAAATCAATTTTGAGAGTGAGACCCTTGAGATTTTTGAGTTTGATGGAGTGGAGGGCTTCCTGGGCTGTACCTATGGCATCCTGTATATGTCTATGGTGGAGGAAAGCAAATTGCTCCTAAGAGATGTGGTTAGATAATATAGGCTTGATGCGGTTGGCGATGATTTTAGAGATGATTTTGTACAGACAGTTGCAAAGGGATATAGGCCTGAAGTCATTAAAAGAGGGTTGGAAAATCTGTCTTAGGAATCAAGGCCAAGTAGGTGAAGTTAATGGGGGGATACATGTGTCCAGTAGTTCTGCTTTCTTCAATGACTGCAAGTAGATTCCGTCCCAGTAACTCCAGGAAAGCCAAATATAACTCCACCAGCCAGCCATTCGAGCCAGGGCTCTTGTCTTTCTTGAACCACTTAAGAGTTCCTTCCAATTCCTCCAAGGTGACCGGTTGAGTTAAATCCTTTGCAGCATCCTGTTCCACAAACCTTGGAAAGTGGCCAGCCAAGTTTATGATATCTGGGAGGTTGATGGTTGCCAGAGCTGTAAATTGTCTTTTGAAATGTGTAATCCCCAATCTGGCTAATTGTGGGTGGGTAGAGGCTCAACCATCGGGCTCACAGGGCATCTGCCAAATAGTGTTGGTGGCCTTTCTTCCATTAGCAAAATTGTGGAAGAATTTTGTATTACCAGCTCCCGCTTGAAGCCAGATGGCTCTACTTTTCAATCTCCATTGTTCTTCCTTTTCCAATAGTATCTTAATCTTTTGGTTCTCAAGTGTAACCAGATGTATTTTAGTCTCCTCCGATGAGAAACCTAGCCCCTGTTCATCCATTAGCTGAGTAATCTGTAATTCAATGTCAACAATATGTTGTTCATCTCTCAACTTCTTCCTCTTTGACCACTCCTCTATCAATGTCTTGAGTTTATTTAACCGACTAGAGAAGTCCGCAGCTGACCTCTGTTCCCTCAAAGGTGGTTGTGCTCTCCAGAATTTAGTCACCAGGTTGATGTAGTCAGGATCTTTTAGGTGTCCAGTGAAAAATTTGAAGGGGGAGCACAGCTTTTTTGATGGGCCGGTGATTTGGAGAAAAATGGGGAGATGATCTGATGATCCCCCAGTACCCACCCATTGTCGATATAGAGGGATGTAATGGATGAGATCTTCATGGATCAAGAACCGATCTAATCTGCAACCCAGGGCAGCCTCTCCCGTTTGCCTATTATGCCAGGTGGGCAGTTTCTTGTTCATAGGAACATCAACTAATTTGCAGGTATCCAGTAGAGTACTCATCTGATCGGAAATAGGGTCGATTTGTGCATGATGTCCCCAGGATTCTTCCATGCCCAAAGAAAAGTTTAGATCCCCTCCAATAATGGTGGTGTTTGAAACAAGATTATGCTCCAACAAATTGTGCCAAAAATCCAATCTGTTTTGATTAGGGGCATAGATGTTGATCACTTTTAGCTGAAGTCCCAGCTCCCCTACAAATATGTCCATCCCAATAAAACCCATACCGCCCCAAGTGGATATATGCTTGATTGTTTTTGGATTAATGCCAATTGCGAGACCGCCAGATCTACCAATGGCATCCATGCCCTGGAATATCCAGCCCGGGAGAATAGAGTGTAGGGTTTTGGTAATGTTGTCAGTAGTGCCAAGGGTTTCCTGGAGGAAGAGGATGTCACAATACATATCATTTAACAGCCTTTTGAGAGCCAATCTCTTTTTGGGGTTGGCTAATCCCCTGCAGTTGTAGGAGAGCCAAATCATGGGGAAACATGGGCAGTGGGCTCACATGCTCTAAGCGCCCTCTCAATGGTGGATTGACGGCCCCTCGCTACATCTGCCACCGCTGACTTGATGGCAGTTTTGAGCTTGGATGGGCGCCCTCTGGCTGGTTTATGAAGCTTGGTCCTTCCTGGGGAGAGGCCCAATCCAAGAAGCGGGGATTTAGGACGAACTCTAGGACGAAGATTGTATGGATGGGATCCCTGCCTAGAAGGGGAGGAAGTATGAGAAGGGGGGGTGGAAAATTCCCTGAGGGAAGTAGGAGTGGTGGAGAAAGTGGGCGGGGGAGGAGTTAAGGAACAGGGGATGGAAGGAATAGAGCAATGTGCAGATGAGGGGGGATGCAAAGATGTATGCAAATCATTTAACATAACATCTAAAAAAGGAATAGCGGATATGGGAAAAGACTCATTACCCGGCAGAGAAGTCGCCTCCGTTGCTGATTTGGAGCGAGTCCAAGGAGGTGAGGACAGAGCTTTTCATCGGTTTCCAGCCTTCTTTGTAGAGCCCACCGCAACTTCGGATGGTGCCTCTCCTTGTATCTATTCCCCCTTATTCTGTTCTTCAGAGTACTGTTGCTTCGTCCCCTTCGAGTTTTCCGTGGTCACCGAAGAGTGCAGAGGGAAATCCTTGTATAGGTGACCCACTTTGTGGCACCTCCTGCAGCGAAATGGGACTCCTTCATAGTCCAAAAGTTGTTTGCGTGAGAAGTGCCTCCTGTGAAGAGTAATTTTTTCCTCAAGTCCAGCCCTGGTGTCAAGGTGTACCAAGATCCTTGCCATAGTCATGATTCCTGTTTTTTCGAAGGACTTATCATGCTCAAGGTAAGTCCCCAGTGCATCTCCAATACGTTTGAACACCTGAGGGGTCCAAAATTGCATAGGTAATCCAGGTAGTCTGACCCAGATAGGTCCTGCTCCGAGCTGTTCACGCTCTGGATCGAAAAGAGGATCCCATCGCTTCAACAGAACTGGTGCGAGCTCAATATGCCAGTATCTCGATAAAATCCATTCCGTATACTCCTCCCTATGAAAGCGGAGGGCAAACCATCCTCTGGCCAACACCCTAATTACAGGAAGTTCTTTCAGCAGGGAACCCCATATCTCCACTGTCCATTGACGCAGTCTCTCCACCGTGTAGTTCCTACCTCTAACACGGCCAACAAGAACTTTCCTCGCCGTGTCCATAGCGTCCGCCATTTGAATGTCTTCTCCAAAGGTCAGGTTGATATCAGTGTCCACTGCTCTGAGACACCGACCCTTTTTCAGCTTATCCGAGCGCCTACCCGTAGGGTAATCTTTAAGAAGGTTCCGGCACGGTTCTGAGGAGCTATGCTGCGCCGAATGAGTAGGTCGAGGGTTAGGAATAGGAGAGCTGAAACAGCCAGAGCGAATCGGGGAATGCGGCTTGAGACTGCACGAGCCCGGGTGGAAGTAGGATTGTGCAGGTCGCGGGGGGTTGGACGGGCCTGCCTGTGCCAGGGAGATGGAGGGAGGGTGCATAGGCAGGGAGTGCTGTGGGGATGGAGGAGGGGGATGCTGCGGGAGATTTGGCAAGGGGGAGTCGAAGGTGGGAGAAGCGTGAAGACAGGAGCCGAGAAGATTCAGAGTGGCCGGAGAGAGGGGAGGACATTCCAAGCCGGGAAGGTCCGCAACGTTGACAGCAGGGTGCTGGCGCTTGCCAGAAATGGGTGAGTGTAACTTCGACTATACAGCAGTTGTCGTCCGACCCAGTTTATTCTGCCAGGGGCCCTCATCGGTGCAGATTGGTGCGCCCAGATCTCCTGCTCTGGCATGGGGTCCTCCTCGTAATCCACGAGGTCTTCTTCCACCATTTTAGCTGATAGTGATACCTGACCTCCTTGTGACCAGGGGGAGGCAGGTTGTATTGTTGAACAGGGTTGAGGCCAAAAACAACGGGCAATACCACGCAACCGTTAAAGAAATCCACTAACAAGCTCGATTGTTGTAAAGAAAAAAAACATTAAAAAACAAAACCGCGGTCAGACCCGCGTGGATAAACCTGCTACCATGTCCGCATGAAGCTCGTTGTTAGCAGAAAACTTGGGTCTCACATTGCAAACATTAATAAAATCATAAAAGGACTATTTTACAGAAGTCATTGCAAAAAAACTTCAATAGAAGATCTAAACAAAGCAACTACTAAGAAACCAAGCGGAAAATCTAAACAAAGCAACTACTAAGAAACCAAGCAGAATTGCTTTATGCGAGAAGAATTCACAGTGGAACGAAGCAGTAGTACTATGTTAATTATCACACAACCTACAACCTCACTTTTGTTGGTTTCTTCCCAGCATTGGTACATTTCAAACAACAAAGGAATGTTTACTCACAAAGTATCCAATGTCCACAAATTATCTCTCATTTCAAATGGTTATTGCCCATTTAATATCATAATTCTTTAAGTTATGTTTTTAATATGGACTAGAAAAGTAAAAGTGATATGAATTTTAATATTGAAAAAATCAACACAAAAGAGGCATCTCAGTATAACATCGCATCAACGATCATGAGGAAGAGATGGTGATCATTCTTGAAATACAAACCACATGGTACCGAAGAGAAAAAAATGTTTATTGAAGTGCATAGTAAAGGTTATCATGTGTTTGTTAGAAATTTATCAGCGCATGTCACGATGATATATCACAATGTGGCTCGATATTTTTTATTTTGCAAAAACTATCTTTGAAAATCAAACCATTTGCTTTTACTAACCCTTTTAAACAGCCAAAGGAAATGGGGATGTAATATTTTGCACACCAAATTCATCTCTCTTCATCGTGACAGAAAAAAAATGGATATTTTGACCCAGCAAATATACCACTGCAATGACTAACCCTTTCAGAATACCAACGTAACTCAACTACCTGTCTCGTCGCCTCACACCCAGCAAAAACGTCATGTTTTCTGCAAACAATCCACAGTTAAAAATTGCAACTGTTGTTATTAGATTCAGTTTGGCACCCTCCAAACACAATCTGGTCATGTATATAATGCCAGCGGTGCCTTTTCATTTTCCCTCTCTCGGGATTCACAACGTTGTGGGTTGTTACAGTCACTAACTCAATAACTATTATGATGATCGATGATGGGAATCATTCCAATTGTCTAACACATCAAATTGACACCTCAAAATAATACATAGTGGCACATAGGGAATTCATTTAAAAAGAAACACCTTACGGCGTAAAAATCGATAATATATTTATACAAATAAATTAGTGTAACAAATTTACCTGCTATATAAATCAATATTAAATTTATACAAATAAAATTAGTGTAACAAATTGGTCATCATATAAAGTGTTATTAAACATTACTACACCTGAGGATGAGCATGCTTGGATTAACTATTTTCCACAATTTTATACCAGGTGGGAATATCGTTCAAGTTGATATTATGATGAAAGGTAAAGGTAGAAAGCAACCTGTAGACTCGTTGCAATTAATCTATATAAAAATATAGATGGAAGGATTTGTATAAACATATCATATTAATCATAATTTACGAAATTGTTCAATATAATACACAAAGTGATCAATGTACATGCATTAGATATTATTTCCTTTTATTTACACTATATTTACACTAGTTTAGTTGATATAAGGAACACCATTCAATATGATATTACGGTAGAAAGAAATAAGACAAATCAATATCAAAACATATGATTTATGTCAAACCATTTCAACTATTTCAATTTGGTAATGATTACTTTTAATTTTAAAAATAATAATAGATATTTTCTCTTTACTAAATAAATAAAAAACAATTAATCATAAAAAAACAATTAATAAAAAAAAAATTTACAATAAAAATTAAATTAGGGAAAAAATGTTAGATATCTTTAAACGAAATAAAATTAGCAATTGCCCCTAAAGATGTAAAGGTACATTGAAGGAATAGAAGGTTTGGGAATATCATTTTGAAAAATAAAATCATTGAGTCAATTTGAAAAATAAGGACCTTAAAAAATCACAGCGCAGTTGGTGTGTCAGCTTCTTGCAGAGCATCCTATAGACCACCGGTCGCACTAGACTTCCCAAACCTGAAATTCGGTGAATGAAATGGGTCTTCGCCTTTTGAGGGGAACCAATCAATATGTGTCATTATTCTTGCTATCTCCGGATGCATGGAAGACCATTGTAAAACAAAATTGCATCCTACTTCAACCTCCTTTGCTGGCAGGAAAGACATGGATGATCATCATTGTTGGTGTGGAGCCTGATTATATTTCTACAGTTCCGGCAATTGGACCCAGTTCAAAATGGGGCGGCACCGTAAAATGATCGCTTTGGCGAACATCTGGGGCCCCCTTGCTTTCGGGGGACCGCCCCGAAGCTAAAAAAAGTATAAAATTGCCTTGTAAAAAGTAGTAATTTTTAGTCAATCTGGGCCGTTCTTAGGCGGATGATCTAACGGTAGAACTTATGTTTAGTTTAGGGTTTTTTGCCTAGAAGGCAACCCCTCTCTATGTATGAGGGTATTGTATTTGAGGCTGTGAGTAGATGTGTATTATAGCGAGAACATATGAGGACTGTGAGAGAAAAGAGGATATTACAGTGGTTTGCTGTAGGTTGTATCTCTTCATTTTGCTGGATAATAGAAAGATGGACTGGCTGTTCGGGGTGGACGTAGCCCAACTGGTGAACACGTTATCTATGTCTCTCTTGTTTGTGCATTTTCTGTGTTTATATTTCTGCAATATTATATGTGTTCCTTGCTCCGTAATATATAATTTTCTAACATCATGGAATTGGAGGGTTCACTTTTCGAAACTCTCTCAGGCATCTCGAAAGACAAATCTCTTCTTGAGCCTCTCTAAGGTGTCTTGTAGGAGGGATCTATCTAAGTCATTCACAAAAATAGGTGGAAGTGAGACTGCCATTAAGTGATACAGGTCCTCCATCCTCTCCTTACTCTCTTCTCCTTGCTTTGATTCTTCTCTACTTAACTATCAACTTGACTTACCTTCTTCGTTAGATTTCTTATGTTCCAAATCCATATTTAAGGATAAAGGAATTGAATCACAGTTAACTAAAGCTAAGCTAAACCCTTCATAGCGATGATGCATCAGTTCTTTTCCTCTCTTCCTTGTGAAGGAAAAAAAAGCCAAGTTCAGAGTTCCTTCATAACCTAAACGCCACATTCTTTCATCCTACTTTCAAACAAAAGTTGCTTCCCTTTAATTTGACAACGAAAACAACATTATATCTCTGCACAAAGTTCCATATCTCTGTGCAATGCTCCATCATAGTCATCAGCACAAAGATTTTTTTGTTTGCATCGCAACACATAATCATATCTTAGTATATTTTCCCTCCATAAGATTTAGCACAATCCACTATTCTATATAGAACTTATCTTTATGCAGTGCTCCATCATAGTCAATGATGCATAACTCTTTTTTTGTCTGCATCACTTCACACAATTTCATCTAGTATAGCTACCCTCCATTCACTTAAACACAATCCACTATCCCATAACACACTATATCTTTGTGATGCACTCCATCATAGTCAATTTGAACCCAAGTGCCATCTATGATCAAGATTAGGTTGTCATAGTGAGATACACCACCTAAATTATGTGGCTTGACTCAGTCAAAGGGTAGAATATTCAACATGAAGAAGGTGTAACTTGCTACGCAGTTGTATATATGAAATTGATTGACGTGCAGCATTGCACCTATAGCCATTCCCGATTCACCTAGCATAAAATTGATGTTTAGAGGAAGGTTGCAGCCTACAATTATTAAGGAATGCAAACTATGAAGTCCCTTTTCTTACGAGATAATATCAAAGAAGAAGAATAAAAATAAACCTTATGATAGCAGCATCTTGAGAAGCTGCTTCTATAAGTGTATGGAAAGAATTGTAGTGGACATACAAGTAGTTGGCAGCGTTGTGAACCTAGAATTGCAAAGGTAAACAAAGTAGTCAGTAGTGGTCTGTCGAAATTTGTTTGATTGTGTGAAGATTCACTCACATCGGTCTTGACATCGATCATGAAATCTATTTGGTTCTCATAATGATCACGCCCTGCCCTCCCAAGATTGGGTTGTGATTATTGTCGGTTGGTAGTTGTGGTTCTTATGATACAAAAAATAATTGATGTGCAAACAAAGTTGTAGTGGAAAACTGAGCAGTTGTCAGTTTTGTGAACCCAGCACTGTGGCAGACAACATAGCATTTGACAATGGTCTGTTGAAATTGCACCCACTCAACATGACGTCTGAAGAAGATCTGATCGCCATGGAGATATATCTATCAAGCCAAAAAATTGCAAATATTTCTCCACCATGTCATTCCACATGTCGACAATGTGAAGAGGTTTCTTGCAACGTACAAATGAGCAGCGCGATCAGAGTGCCACAACGAAATTATGGAAAAACAACTGGTAATTACGCCAATAACTAGTAAGCGCGCTTAGTGAAATTTGGTCCAAAAAAGCATAATTTATCTAAAACTTTATAATTGTTGTGTTTTTCCACGTGGTCAAAAATTATTGGACAAAGGAGGATGAAATTGAGCCTATACTATTGGCTGAATTTTCTCAACCAAATCCATCATAGGAACACCTTCGGTGTAAAAATTAATTCACAATAAAAATCAATCTAGAAAAAAATGGTTAGATATCCCGATTAGGTATCCTTAAATGAAAGAGTAGTATCTCAATAGTGATAGCTCCATACCTCCTACCTTTCCCACATATTTATAAGAGGTTTCCTGACCCATTTCTAAACTTTGTTGGGTAATGTAACACCCTCCTCCCACATCTACCCAAGTAATTGGTCAACCGACGTAAACATGTGACAAAGAGCTACTATGATATAATTCAACTCCACATGTGTCAGTTAAGGAAGTGGAACCAATGGATCACACTACAAAGACCTTCCAGACAAGTTGTAGAACCCCCAAGTTCCATCCAAACCTTCTAGGTAACTAGCCCCTGAGACAAACTGGCCTTTTACTACATTAAACCCTTAGTCGCTCCCATAACATCATCATGAGTGTGAATGGAACCCTATAGTCGCTCCCACGACATGGGCATGCATGTGAATGGGGACTTTCCCATGTAGTTATGTTCCTGTGACTCCAAATTTTGTGCCACCTTTTCAGGGCCAGGGCTAAGGTCACTACCCAGAACTGCATAAACTTCCAAAAATGAAAGATAACATCTGAACAATGATACAAATTCAATTATCAACAAGGAATTAACTGGACGCCTACTAGCCATTATAGGCATTTCATCACACATGTCACAAATATGCATTCTACAGGTTTAAACAACATATATGTGCATAGGGGTCTCATACTTATCTGAGAATCACTAAGAAGCATTGATGCATCATCACAATAACTGCATTACCATCTATTAATCCATATATTCATTGTACATTCAATGATTAACCAAAACATGATGAGTGCCATACATTTTCACTGTCATAAAACTCACTCATAATCAGCATATAACCAACAAAAATTTCAAGGATATAACAATCATATAAGCCACATATTAATAAGTATATTTACCCATAAAATACCAAGGAGAAAGAGAGATCTTATTGATGATTTCATAAGCCGGCCAGGTATGAGAATTCCACGAACCACCCGACTATAGACTAGGTTGAACCAAATATTTCTTTCAGTCAATCACCTACGTGCCATATTCCAAGCATGAATGTGGGATCTCATCAAACAAATCTATCAAAATCATCTAGGGCTTCCAGAGGCCAAACCACCTCAACCCTCAACTAGTGATTCCACCTCACGGTTGGACATCAGTAACCATTACCATATTCATCTCTACCCAAGTTGTCCAAAGCGCTAGATAATTTGTTCCAACCAGGGCTTCTAGGACTAGTAACTCAACCCATAGTTGTTGTTGGGCTTCCAGAGTGTTTGTCCAACTAGGGATTCCAGGACTAATAACTCAACCCACCAAGGGCTTCCAGTGTGTTTTTCCAACCAAGGCTTCGAGGACTAGTAACTCAACCCAAGCTGTTATAGTGCTTCAAGAGCATTTTTCCAACCAAGGCTTCCAAGAACTAGTAGCTCAACCCACAGCCAAAGGAACATGAGAACCAACCAAAAAACAAAAGAAAAGAACCCACAACACCATAGTTATCTAGGAAATGTTAATGCTAGGCAAATCCACTGTCAATCTAGGAAATCCTCCATGCCAATGACAGATCATAACCAAGAAACTACATGCATATGTCATGTATGCCAAAACTAGTGAGGAAAACATACATGCAACTCAGTACCTGCAATCAAAACTCGTTGTATATTTTGATCCTGATGTCCTCTTGTGTTTTCCTACTCTTCCTTTGCCTTGTTAATCCAAACTCCAAGTATGCCACACACCTCCAAGAGTGCTCCAAGAAAACTCTAAGTATCCAAGAGTATAATAGAGAGAGAATAGAGAGAGAGCTCGAAAACTAAACTGACAAAAGCTACCAACTAATTATCAAAAACCTTTTTTATCAATGAGGCCTCTATTTTCTTCATTTTCCATTACTTTCCTTCATTTTCCTCCTCACATGCAACCTGTGACCTTTCACCTCCCTTTTCTCCTCATTTCCATTATTTTCATAAATAAAATGTCAACAAAAGTCATATGCCTTTCCAAAGCCTTTGCCATTTACTTTGCCAATTTCCTTAGCCATTAATTAATCACAAGTGATCCCCATCAATATTTTTTTGCCCAACATTCAGCTTGGAATGTGTTTCCCATGACCAAGATCTTATTTTACCTTTATTATTTTTTACATGGATTTTTTTATCAGGGTTGTTACAGAACCCTCCCCCTTGGGGGAACACCATCCTCAATTTTCAACGACATCTACAACCAAAAAACTACCGTAAACAAAACATATTTCCCATGGAGCTTTGTAACTTAGCTCATTTCATTATTTACAATGATCAATCTGTTCAGAAGCAAACCAACATGACAACATAACGACATGACATGACACCCATATCGCTTATTGGATATTTATAACACAGCTCGTGGCAGTAATTGCATACATATACATATGTACATACACCAAAACATATACCAAACATATACCAAAACATATACCAAACATATGCCAAACATTTTCTCAACCAGTGAATAGAGAAGGATACATATCCCACATCTGATCGACCATCTCCCCTGTAGCTTCATTGGGCCCAAAGTTGTTCCACTGCATGTTAACATGCTCGGTTTCTCAGTTTTGGAGCATGAGCATCTTTCTCTACAAAATGCGTTGAGGTTCTGGCTGGAATTATCCTTCTGGATCCACTTGTAATATAGACCAGTCAATCACATGATCAAAATATTTAAAATACTTATTAAGCAATGGAATATGGAAAAAATCATGGACTTTCACTGTTAGAGGCAGTGAAAGTCAATAGGCTACTAGCCCAATCCTCTCAAGGATCCTAATAAAAGCCCCAAAATCAGGGTGTCAGTTTGGCACATGATCCAATCCACAAGGATCTCTTCTTCAACTTGATAAGCAAGTGCACCTGCTCCCCATCCTGAAACTCTTTAAACAACATGTTAGGATCTGCATAGCTTTTTTTCCTGTCATGTGTTGCTTTCATATTCTTCTTGATTACTTGCACTTTCTGTTCCATTTTCACCAACATGTTCGGTCCAATCAACACCCTGTTAACTAGATCACTCCAACTGATGGGAGTATTGCAACTCTTCCCATACAATGCCTCAAACAGACTCATCCTCAAAGATTATTGATACCAATTATTGTAATAAAATTCTACCAGTGGAAGATACTATTCTCACTTTCATTGTTGATGCATAACATACATCCTCAACATGTCCTCCAATATCCTGTTGACCCTTTCTATTTGTTCATCTGTCTATGGATGATAAGTTGTATTGAAGGCCAAATTTTCACATAAACCTGCAAACCACTCCTTCCTGTAGTGCCCACTCTAGTTTCCTGACCCTAATATGGCATTATCTTAGATACTTTATTCTTTGAGGACCTCAAGTTGAGGATCCGGACACATGACTCTATTAGTAGTGATTGTGATATTAGTGGTTGTGATGTTTATGTATGTTCCCCATTGAAAATATGATGATGATAGTATTAATGGTTAGGTATGTTCTCTATTGGTATTATGATGATTGTAACATTAATGATTATGGACGTTCTCTATTGATATTATGATGATTGTAACATTAATGATTATGCACATTCTCTATTGAATTTATGATGATGATAGCACTAAAGGATATGTATGTTCTCTATTGATATCATGATGATGATAGATTTGATGGATAGGTATGTTTTCTATTGATGTTACGATGTTGATAGCCATGATGGATGTTTCCCCTATGTTACCTACTTGCATTAGTTTTGGTTCACAATGAACAAAGATGCGAATGAGTAGGTGATGGCAATGATGTTACTATGACAATGGCTAACACTGAGAAACCTTGTTACTGATGATTATTGAGTATGGCAGGAAACCACCAGAGGCACTTGCATATGACCAGTTGACGACACCTGGCACAGATTAGTTGCTTGGCTGAATGACTCACATATGGGTGATGGGGTTGTACAAGTGGATGGAACTACATGGGAGGGGTGGGACAGTGTCCCTAATCTCACCCACTAGCACTCCTATCATGACTTGGGCTGGAAAGGTTGAAACACCTTCGCCTTGAAGATCACGATGCCATGATGGCAGGTCCCAAAGTTGGGTCGCTCATGAGGATTTTACCAGGGAGCGCGCATCAAGGCGGATTCCTTGATCCTCGACACCATTAGTCTCACTATAGCAGGCAACATAAGAGATGATAGTGTTCTATGTTGTTGCACCTATACTTTCCCCTCGTAGTCACTAAATGCTTGAAGGGAAAGTGGTGTGGCACCCTTGGAACTTCAAGGGAAGTTCTTGAAGGGCACGACCAAACTTGGTGTCATGCGGAAAGAGTCAATTTTGCGGAAAAAACCGACCTCCCTAGAAGCTAAGGCTTTCTAGTGACAAACAAGACAATTAAACACTACCTTTCTCTAAACATGCATTTAGAATACAAGTAATCAGGTGTTTATAACATACCTTTAGTCCAACGCTTTGTAGTAGTCCAGCCTCGCCGATCCGGATGAACTCCTCCTTCTCTTCGAAACCTGCATTCACTAACATGCCAAAAGATTACATAGCACCTGAATAACTTATAAAATAACACATATTCATCATACAGACCAAGGAGTATATGAAACAAATCATGTATAACAATCTGTTGAGAAAAGGGAGCTTAATTGTATTAAGTGGAAACAAAAGAAACCATTACAACCTGAGCCTTGGTGTTGTGCAGGTCGCTCCTAGGGTCCAGCAAGAGTTCTCCTTTACTTTGATCAGCTCACCCACTTCCAAATAAGGCTAGGAAAGGATGGGAATCTCTCCTCTCAAGCTCTATAAGGGAGTCCTAATTCCAGCAGCATCTACCCTTAGGAATGTTTAGCTTTCAACCTCTCCTCCCTCCTGGCCCAATGCCTGTATTTATAGTTCTTTAGAGGAAGTTAATCAGGTCCACCATCAATGGGATAAGCCCCTCTTTGAATGGGATAGCTCCCTCTTGATGGGATAAGTTCCTCTTTCATAGGGATAATGAACCATCTGGAGGCGCTCAATACACGTCAAAGAAACTTCTAGAATGCTCTAGAAATGACCACAAGTAACTTTTTTGAAGTGAAACTTGCGCCTTTTGATCTTTACAGGAGTACGCACCCACCCCTTTACAGACAGAGCGTACAAGTACGCATGGAATGTGAACTTGAGGTGCGTACACGCAGGTAAGGCTAAGAGAAACTGCGTACCCAGAGTTATATAGATTTTTAAAGACTTTCTCTCTTTCTTGGAGTTTGACATGAAGAGCAGAGGTATAAGACTTGCCAAGGAGGATAGTATGACAGTTGATGGAGCCATACTAACTGCAAATAGTCATGGTGACAAATTTTAGTGTAACACTTGGCATCACAAATAAACTATTAGGCATGGCACCCTTGGAACTTCAAGGGAAGTTCTTGAAGGGCACAACCAAACTTGGCACCCTTGGAATCATTAAAAATAAATTAAATAATAAATATAATAAAGGAATGAAAACTAGGTAAATTTACATCAAGGATAAATGATGTTAGAAACCGAGGTAATTAAATCAAAAATAAAACTTGGGTTAAGAGGATCATAAGAAGAAATAAAATAGGTTACCTTAAAAACTCTACCCTTCCCATGTTGGAAAATAGTAGGTAGATTATGTAGTTTAATTAGGTAAAAGGGGAAAGAGGGACATAATTGTAAGGATAAAGAAAATCCTAAAATAGTTAAACCTAATTAAGAGAAGAGGATGGTGAATTAAAATAATATTAATAAATTAAATTCTAGAGAAATGAAGAGAACCTCCATGTGGCAACAACCAACGTAAGAATATCCATCTAAGAGATAGCTTGAGGTAAATTAGGGAGTAGATAGGAGATCAAATCTTGACTCATTAATTGACTTTAGTAATGAACACAAATTAAGGAGTAAAAAGGGGGATCATGAGGCAACTAGGAGAAGAAATAGAAATCTTGATTGAGGTGAGGAAAATATTAGTTTTAAATTAAAATTTAAGTAAATAATTTTGGAGACCCTTGATGAGAGAGTGACACATGGGTGGGTGAATAATCAAACTATTGAATTATAAAAAAAATATATTAATTATGCATGACATGCCAAGTTTCACCTATGAGGACTCCTATAAAAGAAGGGGCAAGCCATGGGAAAAGGGACTTTGGAACCCTATGGTGGAATGGATGAGACTATGTCAGAGCAGTGATTACGAAACTATAGTGAGTTTGGTGAGGTAGAGGATTTAAAGAGGGGACTCTTGAGCCAAGGAGTGCTCTCCTCTACTAGCTATTGCATTCCTCCATTGTACAACCCCATTGCAGCTCAGGGGTCCGCGGGGAAGAAGAGTACCCAAGGAGTAGGCTGGGAGGTTAACTGGTGGGTCATCACATTCAGATCAAGTATGACATCATTCACTCTTGAAGGTGACTGGCAGCAAGGGAAGACAAGTAACGGCAAATCAAGTGGAGTCTCGTCTTCTGGTGAACGGTACATGTGTGTTGCAATATTATTTTGTATGGTTTTTTTATGGCCTTAGTTAAATATATGTCAATTTTATGATATGTTCAATGAAATGAAATTTAGGAATGTGTTAGACAGTTGCTGAATAAATTTGAATTCCCAATGTTTTTTTCTCTTCTGGTTGTATTTTATGTGTGTTTATTATTATATATATATATATATATTTATAAATAAAACATATATATATATATATATATATATATATATATATATATGGTATAGAAATGGTCCTCACACTTCCAAAACTTGGAAGTGACTTGGCATCCCTCTCTGATATGATTCATTGAGTATGTAGAATTCACCGGAATAAAGTGAGGTACCTTCGTCAATCTGTCCACCACAACCATGATGGAATCATGCTACCTAGATGTCCTTAGAAAACCTATGATGAAGTCCATGTAAATGACCTCCCATTTCCACTTTGGAATTGGAATCGGCTATATTAGTCCACTTGGATTCTTACACTCTTCCTTTACCTACTGATAATCTAAGCATCTCACCACAAACTCTGCCACTTCTTTCTTCAAGTTCATCCAGTAATAGAACTTCTTCACCATTGTCAACATCTTCTAATATCCCAGGGGACCTGAATAATATTTCACATGAAACTCTCTCAAGATAAGCTTCTTGAGCTCATTGTCATCTGGCACATATATCATATCCCTAAATCTAACCAAGCCATCTGTCGTGAGATAATAGTCCACATCCTATTCACCTGTATTTGCACCTGTAATTGTACATGTACGTGTGCCTGTACCTGTATTTTGTTGTAACATGTGCCTGAGGTCCATGTACATATTATCCTATTGACCTACCTGTAAGATCTGAGCCTGTAAATATATCCCATAGGAACTCATAGTTGCTATGTGGTTCACCTGTATCCGTCTGCTAAAAGAATCTACAACCTTGTTCTCTTTACCTTTAATATACTTGATCTCAATTTCGAACTCGTTGATCGTGGCTAACCATCTACCTGCCTGGAATTCAAATTTGGTTAGTCAAACAAATACCGCAATCCACTGTGGTCACTCATCAATACAAATTGTCTACCAAAAAGATAATGCCTCCACATCTTCAATGCATGGATGATCGTTGACAACTAAATATCATGTGTCGGATAGTTCTACTCGTGCTCATTTACTTTATGTAATTCATATCACACTACATATCCCTCCTGCATAAGACCTCCATTTAGGCCTCTTTTGCAATAATTTGTGCATACCACAAATTCTTTGTCTGGATCTGCGATCTTTAGAACTGGAGCATGTGTCAACAATTGTTTCAATTTCTTGAAACTTGTTGCACATTCCTCTTTCCATTCAAACTTCTTACCTTTCATTTGCAATGGTGTGATGGAATATGCAATCTATGAGAAGTTCTTGATAAACCTCCTGTAATAACCTGCTAACCCCAAGAAGGATCTCACCTCATCCACATTCCTAGGAGTTTCCCACTCCATGATAGCTCTTACCTTTTCTGGGTCCATTGTTATGCCTTCCTTGGAAACCACATGTCCCAGGTAATGTACTTCGATCTAAAATAAATTGCACTTGCTGAGCTTAACATACAATTAATGCTCTCTAAACAATATCAATATTGTTGCTAAGTGTCCGGCATGCTCTTCTTCATTTTTAGAATATACCAATATATCATCAATGAACACAATAACAAACTTATCCAAATAAGGACGCAACACACTATTCATCAAGCACATAAAAGTAGCTGGAGCATTATTCAAACCAAATGGAACTACAACAAACTCATAATGCCCATAGCTGGTCCGAAAAGAAGTCTTGTATATTTTCTCCTCTTTAATGCGTACCAGATGATATTTGGATCTCAAATCAATATTTGAGAACATTGTTGCTCCCTTCAACTGATCGAACAAGTCCTCAATCTGTGTGGAGTTTTCTTCTGGAATTATCACATCCATAATTGCTTGAATCGATGTTTCGAGCCATCCACCATGGCTCATCATCAGGATAGATCAATAGGTATATAAGACATATCTTGACAGAATTGATGAGCTTCATCATTGGGTAATTATATGGGCTTTAATTGGCCTTAATTCACCTCCTAGCTTAGTCAAACCAACTATTCTCACAACTTATTGCATACTTTTGATTATATTTTGCTTATGAGTTGAGTTAGAGACGGATATTTTGCTTTGTGGTCTAATGTGCATGTAATGCGGGAATAAAGGATAAAAGCAAGGAACTGTGGGAAAGACCTTAGTCAAAACTCAAATGGAACAAGGGAGAGGAATTATAGGAGGCAAAGCCTCCTCATTTACTACCCCTCCATTCGAATATTCCTCCATCAACTCGGAGTGCAAATAGCCAAATCATGAGGACTAAAAGATAGTCAAGCAAGTGAAAGTGACAAAAACCAGTTTATCTTGAGTGCGGAGCGAAGCCTCCCTAATGGGAAGGAAGTCATTGGAGACTTCAGATGTATAAGTAGAGAGGCTTAGGACCTTATTAGGATTCGGATTTTTATTGTAAAACTCTACTTTATTTCTGACCTGCAAGACTTGTGACAATTTGTTCTGTAATCCATGGTTTTTATAATAAATATGAGTTTTGTTTTGAGTCAGCACTGAGTTAACTTAGAGGGCTAAAGCTCTTGGGTTAGGGCCCAACCCGAGCAACCAAAACTCCTCTCTATTGTACATGTATGCTAGCATAGATTTCTGATTTTGTTCATTTGCTTAAGTAGCTTCCTGGTTTTCTGTTCATTTGCTTAAGTAGTTGCACTTCCATTACAGCAGTATAGAGTGGATGATTTATGGTTTAACTGTTCATTTGCTTAAGTAGTTGCATTCCGCTTACAGTATTGTAGAGTAGATCAGTTGTGCTTTAGTTTACTTCCATTTGTACATTCTTTCAATTCACGGGGTAGTTAGAGGAAAAAGATCACCATAAGGTTGTTCGCAGGCATCTCGACCTCGCCTCCTCCCTCTCAGACCATGACTTGAGGAAGAGACCCTTCAACAACCCCAAAAACATAGGTTTCTAGTTCTCGCATGAGCTTTGGAGTTTGTTGTTTGACGCAGTTAATTGTTTTGTTTCACTGTCATTATTTTCCATTACTCTCGGTCCACCCTCACCCTCACTGGTTTTTCTGTCATTTTCATTTGAAACCTCCTTCAGCACGTTCTTCATTAATCGTTTCCTCACTGTCCAATCCACAACAAACCTGACCAATCACCATCTGATTCATTAGTTTACCCAACAGTCGTCGCGAACGAAGTCTTCCACCTACTTTATGCGCTCTAATCTCCACCGTTGATCTGTCTCTTGATCCAACGGTTATCGCGTCACCTCAATACTTTATGCACCCCAATATCCACCGTCGATCTGTATAGCCTGATCCGACAGCTATAGCACAATCTCCTGTGGATTCTTGCACGACAGTTATCCACTCGAGAGCACATGAGAAAAGTGGTTTTCTCATGCTATGTGTCACTCAGTTAGGCTAATCGCGTGAAATTCAGAAATACAGCTTACAGCTTTGAGGGCACGCGAGAAACTGCTTACCGCCTTCGAAACCCGCTCCATCATTTCTGCACATTTTCTTCCCGCAATACGATCTTCATCATTCATCTGCTGATTAATCCTATTCATTCATCCATTCACTTAATTTCCTCGCAATAAGATCTTTGTCATTCATATGCTTCATTACCTTGTTCATCATCCATTCACTTAATTCCTCGTGATAAGATATTCGTCGTTCATTATGCGTCGGTTACCCTATTCATCCATCCATTCCCACTTAATTCCTCGCGATAAGATCTTCGCCGTTCATCTACTTCGTTACCCTATTCGTTCACCTATTCACTAAATCACCCGCGATAAGATCTCCACCATTCATCCTGTTTGTTAACCCTGTTCATCCATCTATTCACTTAAGCCCCGTGATAAGATCTCCATCGTCCATCTTTTGTTCATTGATCAATCCAATGGTCCCTATGCACTACTACGTCCTTATGTCCTCCTTTCACCAATTTTGATCTCCAACTGCTCTTCTGCTTGAAAACAGATTTAGTTTAGTTCCTTTGCTTACATCTTAGTATAGTTTAATGCTCTTTACCACTGCAACTTAGATAGCAGCACTAGGTTAGTGTTGTTTTAGCAATTCTGTTTAGCATGGCTGTTTAGATGGTTAGTTAGGTTATGGTGTGTTTTAGCATTACATGTTATTTTCTTCATTACTACAGTAGAGTAGCTCTCTCTTAGAATAGATTTGCTCTTCTTCCATCAAATAATTAATCTTCTTTTGACCCTATAGAAATCTAGCTTGGAACCCCTGGGGTATCTTGCCAGATGAGCAATGACAGCAGGGAGGACCTTCACTTTTACTTGTGCATATAGCACCGTCACCTCCAAGTTTGTAAGAACCCCAGGTTGATAAGTAAATCTGGTAGCCCTAGGAGTTGCAGCATTCTTGTTGCAATACCTAGGCTCATCACTTTTTGGCGCCATTGCCGGGGAGGTGTCAAAGTAGAATGTGATTACTGCTTTCTTCTATTTCTAGTCTCCAAATTTCTTTTCTTCTACTTCTTATCCTCTGTTTTCTTCCATTAGTTTATTTCTGCAAGAGTAATCTAGTAGCCTCCTTTCTTTCATTTGTCATTATTTGCTTTCCTTTCCATTCTATAAGAAGAATTTCAATTCAGCAAGTATTTTTTCCTGTCAATAGTTTTCATTCAATTAGCAATTCGTTTCTGCAAAGAACTTTCTAGCTTTTAAGAAAATATTACAAAAACACCAAAAAAACATTTCCTTTAATACCTCGTAGGAATAGGGACAATTCAAGGAAGACCTCAACAGTTCTAAAA